>JXCR01140545.1:177541-208907 GCA_002079205.1 Phalaenopsis hybrid cultivar
TATATATATATATATATATATGTCTTCTTGTATGATAGAGTAGTCCTTTACTTACTAAATCTTCATGTTGTAACAAATTAAATTTGGAAATAGTTTGTGCTACATGCCTTTCTTTACTGTTTATACATGTATACTTTTCATTCTTGGGACTCTTGAAAGAAACTAAATCAGAAAAGTTTTCTTCTTGCCTACATTTTTGTATTAAATGTTCTAAATTATTTGAAAATTCAAGTTTGAGTGAGAGAGAAAAACTTTTAAAAACTATGCTTTATTTATCCTCAATTGACTACATTTTAAAATTATTCAAAAATAACATATGATATGTGGTGTTATCTTTAAAAAACATTTTTTTTTATTCTATTAATGTTATAGTAGACTTGAGGTAAAATTTTTTGTGATAATGGGTAAATCTAGAGTTAAGATATTTGGTACAAGAGAATAGAGATATGTTTTTACTATTTAAAGTAGGAAAAGTTATATTTTTCAAATACTAGGAATGTTAGATTTACACTTTAAAAAGAATTGAGACTCTATGAAAAATCAATTATAAAACTATTACACATTATAAAGTAAATAAATGTGAAGAATTGAGACTATATGAAAAATCAATTATAAAACTATTACACATTATAAAGTAAATAAATGTGATAAGTTTTTAAGTTTAAAAGGAGAATAGTGAAGTTTAAAATCATTAAAGGCTATCTAGATGTAGTCATCATCAGATATAAAATTAATGATTAAAAAGATCTTGAAAGAAAAGAAATAGAAAAGAAAAAGAAGCTGTAAAGAAAAGTAAAAAAAAAAATATGTGAGGAGAAGCTTGAGGAGATGCATAATTTAAAGTTAGCTTCACTTGAATCTTCTTGAGGGAAGAAACTTAATTACAATTTTAATCTTATTTTATATTTTAAATGTATTAGTCAAATCTTTACTAGTAATGTTCTCATAAAAGTCTATCTTTTAATTGTTCTAGGATTCTTAAGTTTAACAAATTACAATTATTTTTGAAATAAATAGAAAATTAGAATTCCTAACTTGATTATTGGACATTCTAATACCCTAGTTCTAACTTGAGTTATTGAAAATTTTTCTAAAAGATACACTATCTGATTTATGGGGCAAAACTATAGGAATCTTTAATGAAACTAACCAAACAAAAATATGTTGAGATTTTCATACCTATTTTATACTAATATTGATGATATTGCACTTTCAAGAAGGGTATTTTTTATGTTTTATTGCAGGTATGTTGAATTATGGTCAATGGAGAAAAAAAATGCAAAAAGGAGCAAATTTGGAGCAAAAAGGACCAAAATATGAAGATTTGAACTAGGGCGTCGACGGTGAGCCAAACGGTGCGACGACGGGTTTTTTCCGAGAGTCCAAAATCAAATTTTCTAGATGGCAGCCGATGGTGCCATCGAGGCCACCGATGGTAGGAGTGGCGGTTCTCTTAACATGTGCATTGAATGTGGACAATTTTTTAAGGGACGCTTAGGTAACTCTTGGAAAACTCTTCTAAAACTTTAAGAGAAACATTTGGGCCAAAAAAAGAGGAGTCACGTGCTGGTGTCCACTGAGTTTTTATTGTTTGTAGAGTGTAGAGAGTTTAATTTAGGGTTAGTATTGTGAGTAATTCTTTGAGAGATTGTAAGAGTGGAGGGAAAGTGAGGGATTTATTCCTCCTTGCCGCTTCAAAAAAGAATTCAGTGTGTTGTGAAGAAAGGAAGAGATTCAGTGGAACTTCAAGGAGTTTGCTTGTGGAGGAATTAGAGATAAGAGGTATTTACTTATTGAAGTTTGTATGACTTTGCTTATATATATAAATTCCAAGTTTTGTCGTATCTTATCTATGAATTCTGAGTAGTTTTCTCTGTCTTTCTCCTTGTCTTGAGATTTTGTGAAATGGTGATTAGAATGTTGTATGACTTTGCTTTTATATATAAGTTCTAAGTTTTTTCGTATCTTCTCCATGAGTTCTGCCATGAGTTCTAAGTAGTTTTCTCTGTCTTTCTCCTTATCTTGAGATTTTGTGAAATGGTGATTTGTAATGGTTGAGCCATGAGAATGTTAAGGAAGTTGTGATGATCTTTTCACTTCAATCTTAATTTACTTTCAATATGGCCAATTGATTTGTTAAAATATGCTGAGTTTTACAACTAAAGTGATGATTACATTCAAGATTTAGGGAGGTCAAAGTCCTTGAAAGTTGGGTGCAAATGAATAAGGAAATAAAATTATTGAGCGTAGAATTGGAGATTTTAGAGTGACAGACTAAAATCATCAATTTGGTCCTATCGTTTGGTTACTAAAGTGTAGATGTTAGCCCTCAGACGAGGGAAACGTGGGAGCTCCAAAGTGAGAGCTGGTATCCTCCCAGCCTAGCCGCAGATTTAGTAAGCAAGCATAGGATTAGTCAATGTTCTTTATGCCTTGACCAAAGGGTAAAGAATAAGTATGCTCCTATTTGGCATAATACAATTTGAACTAAGTCACTTTATCCATTCACTTTAATTTCTTGACAAGGAGAATGATGTTTTCTTATATATTGAACTTCACATTAGAAACTTCATTAGTAGAATTAGTTAATTAAGAGTTTGTTAAAATTACATATTTATTTCAATTTCCTATTAGTAAAAATTAAGTGATTTGAACTGTATTATTGTGATTAAGTGTTGATTTTCTAAATCCTATGTTGTAGCCTCTAGAATTACTCACTGTGGGATCGATATCGAGGACTCCATTAGAACTCTGTATTACATGAGCAATACGTATACTTGCGTTGATAAGTGTGAATTTGCAATTATTAAATATTTTATACACATTTTTATCAAATCTATAACCGTTTTCAAGTTTTTGGCACCGTTGTCAGAAATTAAATCTTCTAGCAACAATATCAAATTCTTGCATTTTTAAGCATATATAAAGTGGCTGTCAATTTTTTGGCGTCGTTGTCTGGGACTTAAATATTCTTGCAACAGTATTAAATTCTTATATTTTTAAGCATATATAAATTCACATTCAAGTTTTTGGGGCCGTTGCCAGGGAGTTAAGAAAAAATCATAGTTAGAGTAATAGATAAATTAGGACTATTAGAAAACTTTTACTTGAATTGCAACTTATTTTCATATTTAGTTAACTGTTTTTCTGTGGTACTGATTTCATGGGCATGTGTAAATTTGGACCTGAAAATCTTATACCCTACAATTCAAAATTAGAACGCACTGTTAGAAGAATTAAAAAGTTAAGAAAAGAACCTAGGAAATGTTGAACCCAGTGAACCCATTGGGAAATTCATCCAACTAAGGAAATGTTGATTATAGACCTTCTTATCCTCCAGGATTTAACAATAACACTCAATTTAAAGAAAGGAAGTTGTCTATGAAAGAGATGATACTAAACATGGGTCAACAATTGTAGACTCAAGGAAATTAATTACAAATTCAAGGAAACCAGTTACAAAATCAAGGAACTGCTATCAAGAATATTGAAAATCAATTGAGTCATATCGCTACTGCGCTTAGTAACCGAACATTGAGAACTTTTCCTAGTACTGTGGAACCAAATCCTAAAGATCAAGGAAAATAATAGATAGAAGTGATACAATTACGAAGTGGAAAAGAATTAGAAACAAGAGTTCAGAAAGAAACAGAAAATGAAAAAGAGAAAGTGGATACAAAGAAAGAAAAGGATCATGAATACCTAAATTTAGAATATCCACTTACACCAATGAAAATTACTGTGGAGAAACTTCCACCGCCATTTACACAAAGATTGAAGCAACACATAAATGATAAACAATTCTCCAAGTTTTTAGAAATTCTTAATAAACTAACAGTAAATATTCCTTTTTTTAGAAGCTTTAGATCAAATGCCCAATTATGTGAAATTTATGAATGATATTATGAACAAGAAAAGGAAATTCATTAACAATAAGACTGTTGCACTTAGCGAAAAGTGTAGTGCAATTATTCAGAAAAAGCTTCCTGAAAAATTAAAAGATCCAGGTAGTTTCACCATACCGTGTGCTATTGGTGAAATTTTTTATGGAAGAGCTTTATGTGATTTGGGAGTCAGCATTAATCTTATGCCTCTATCAATTTTTAAAAGATTAGGATTAGGAGAAGTCTCACCAACTTTTGTAACTCTTCAGTTAGCGGATCATTCAGTTACTTATCCTAAGGGAGTTATAGAAGATGTGTTAGTAAAAGTTGATAAATTTATCTTTTATGTGGATTTCATTGTCTTAGATATGGAGGAAGATAAAGAAATACATATAATTTTAGGGAGACCTTTTTTAGCTATTGAAAAATCTATGATAGATGTTCAAAAGGGAGAATTAACTATGAGAGTTAACGATCAAGAAGTGACTTTTGTAGATGTTCAAAAAGGAGAATTAACTATGAGAGTTAATGATCAAGAAGTGACTTTTAACATTTGAAATCTATGAAATACTCTGCTATTGAAAGAGATAATGAATGTTTTCGCATGGAAATTAGTGAACATCCGAAATCCATGAAATACCCTATTGTTGAAAGAAATAATGAATGTTTTCAAATGAAAATTAGTGAACATCTATTGCACTAGCATTTTAAAGAACATTTTGATGAAAAGCACATATTGAAGATAAAGATGAAGTTATTTCGGATGAAATAGAAAATGAAGAATTAAATTATATTCAAGAAAGATTTGAGATGTTGGATATTACAAGAAATGCTGATAAGGATCTAGTTCCGTCAATTTTAAAACCACCTGAACTTGAGTTGAGAATATTGCCTAATCACTTGAAGTATGTGTTTCTAGGAAACTCATCTACATTACCTGTTGTTATATCTTCAAAATTACATGATTTGCAAGAGCAAAAACTTTTGGATACATTAAAAAGATATAAGAAAGCTTTTGGTTGGAGAACTGTAAGAGCAAAGACTGTTAGACACATTAAAAAGATATAAGAAAGCTTTTGGTTGGACCTTATCAGCAAGAGCAAAGACTGTTAGATACATTAAAAAGATATAAGAAAGCTTTTGGTTGGACCTTAGTAATTGCAAGAGCAAAGACTGTTAGATACATTGAAAAGATATAAGAAAGCTTTTGGTTGAACCTTAGCTGATATTAGAATATGTCCTTCGATTTGTATGCACAGAATTATATTGGATGAACAATATAAACCAAGATTGGATCCACAATGGAGATTAAACTCAATGATGAAAGAAGTAGTCAAGAAGGAAATTTTGAAATAGTTGGACACTGAAATTATATATCCTTTTTTAGACAGTGCTTGGTTAAGCCCAATTCATTGTGTTCCTAAGAAAGGAGGAGTGACTGTTAAAAAAAAGATAATAATGAATTAATACCTATCAGACAAGTTACTGGGTGGCGTATTTGCATTGATTATAGACTACTGAAGCACAAGAGAATAATGAATTAATACCTATCAGACAAGTTACTGGGTGGCGTATTTGCATTGATTATAAAAATTAAAGACTGCCACTAGGAAAGATCACTTCCCTTTCCCATTTTTAGACCAAATAGTAGATAGACTTGTTATGCCCAAATATTTTTGTTTTTTAGATGGATATACCGGCTACCATCAAATTTCTATTGCTCTTGAGGATCACGAAAAGACAACATTTACTAGTCCTTTTGGAACTTTTGCATTTCAAAGAATGTCTTTCGGATTATGTAATGCACCTGCAACATTCCGGAGATGTATGATGTTTGTATTTAGTAAGTTAGTTGATGATGGATTAGAAGTATTTATGGATGATTTCTCTATATTTGGAACATCATTTGATGAATGCTTAAATTATCTTGAAAAAGTTTTGGAGTTGTGCGAATGAACTAATTTAGTTCTAAATTAGGAGAAATGTCAATTTATGGTTGCAGGAAGAATTGTGTTAGGGCATAAAATTTTGGAAAATGGTATGGAAGCAGACCCTGCAAAAATTCAAATTATATGTAAATTAACACCTCTTACTAATGCAATAGAGGTTAGAAGTTTTCTTGGACATGTTGGTTTTTACAGGTGTTATATTAAAGATTTTTCAAAAACCAAACCTATATGCCAACTTTTAGAAAAGGACAAGAAATTTGAATTTACTGAAAGCTGTTTAAATGCCCTCTATGCCAACTTTTAGAAAAGGACAAGAAATAAATTTACTAAAAGTTGTTTAAATGCCTTTGAGTTATTAAAAGAAAAACTAATCACAGCCCTTATTATAGTTTCACCTAACTGGGAGAAACCATTCAGACTGATGTGTGATGCTAGTGATTATGCTATTTAAGTTGTTCTTGGACAAAGTTATGAAAAGATTTTTAAAGTTATATACTACACTAGTAAAACTCTTAATGATGCTTAAATTAACTATACTGTTAGTGAAAAAGAGTTACTAGCTACTGTGTACGCTTTTGACAAATATAGATCTTATTTTATTGGGACTAAATGTGTTGTGCACACTAATCACTCTGCTATTAAATATTTGATGCAAAAGAAGGATACCAAACCAAGGTTAATTAGATGAATACTTTTGATGCAAGAATTTGATTTTGTGGTTACTGATAGAAAGGGAACCGATAATCAAATTGTTGATCATTTGTCGAGATTAGAATATCATGAATTATTTGACATCAATAATGAAATTACAGACAGTTTCCCTGATTAACAACTTTATAATTTTAATGAGTAGAAAATACCATGGTATGATGATATTGTTAATTATATTGTAAGTGATATTTTGCCACCTATGCCTGATAAACAACTTTATAATATTAATGAATGAAAAATACCATGGTATGCTGATATTGTTAATTATATTGTAAGTGATATTTTGTCACCTATGCTGCATTGCAGCAGCAAAGAAAATTCATTCATGATGCGAAAGCATATTTTTGGGATGAACTTAAGTTATATAAACAATGTAAGGATCTTATAATGAGAAGATGTGTACCTTATGAAGAAACTGAACTAATCAATCAGAAATGTTATGATTCTGAATTTGAGGACATTTTTGAATTGATAAAACTACTTATAACATTTTACAAGCTGGATTCTGTTGGCCTACTCTCTTTAGGAATGTTTATAGATACATAAAAACTTGTGATCGAAGCCAACTAGTATGCAATATATCTAGAAGAAATGAAATGCCTCTGAATTTCATGTTAGAAGTTGAGATCTTTATTGTTTGGGGATTAAATTTCATGGGACCATTTATTCCTTCATCTAGGAACTTATACATATTAATTCAGGTAGACTACATTTCAAAATGGATTGAAGCACAAGCTTTACCTCGTTGTGACGCTAAAAGTGTTTCAAGATATTTAATAAAAAAATATTTTCACTAGATACAGAATGCCGAGAGTGATTATCACTGACGGAGGATCCCATTTTAGCAATAAATACATTCAGAGATTGGCAGAAAATTTTACTATTATTCATAAAATCTTTACTTCCTATCACCCTCAAACTAGTGTGTTAGTTGAAATTTCTAATAGAGAGATTAAACAAATACTTGAGAAAACTGTAAACCTTAGTAGAGTAGATTGGTCTACTAGACTGGATACTACAATATGGTCTTACGGGACTGCTTATAAAACTCTTATATGAATGACTTCTTACAGGCTTATTTTTGGAAAGACTTGTCACTTACCAGTAGAATTGGAGCATAAAGCATATTGGGCGATTAAAGAATTTAATTATAATTTGAAAGATGCTGGTTAGAAGAGATTGTTGCAAATGAATGAATTGGAAGAATTAAGAAATGAATCTTATGATAACGAAAGAATTTATAAGGAGAAACTGAAGTTATGGCATGATCGAAAGATTAACTAGAAGAACTTTGAACCAGGACAAGAAGTTTTGCTTTACAATAGAAGGCTGAAGTTATTCTCTAGGAAATTGAAGTCTCGTCAGTTAGGACCCTTTACTGTGACTCAAGTTTATACTTAAGGAGCTGTTGAAATTGAAGATCAAAAGACTGGGAATAGATTTAAAGTAAATGGACACAGATTAAAAAATATTTTGAACTCAAATTTTAAAGAGATTTTAATGGTCAGTGAACCTGAGTAATACCTGAATAGGTCGGGCTGACGACTTTAAACCAAGTGCTTCATGGGAGGCAACCCATAATTATCTTTATTTTGCAATTATAGTGTTTTTATTTGAAATTATCATTAGTTTGTGGTAGTATTGAACTCTACTACTCATATTTACCCTAGAAATATCTTAAAATTGGGATCTGAGAAAAATAAAATGCATTCGGACCAGAGCGAAACTGTGAAATTTTTGCCTTGGGCGTCGATGGCGGACTTAAGATGGCCGACGACGGGTTTTTCCCAAGAGTCCAAGCGATTAATTCTAAAGGCTCGCCGATGGCAAGAATGGTGGGATGACGGTTTCTGGAGTTTGAAATGGCAGTTTTTGGAGTTTGAAATGACGGTTTTTGGCAGTTCTAGGCAGGAGTTACTCCTTATAAACTTCCAAATTTGGTTCTTAAGTTTGTATTACCCCAAAAATGAATTAAAATTCCACCAAATTCATCCCTATGGCATCCAATTCCACTGAAAACCTTAGATTTTGAGTGTTTAACCGAAGAAAGTTCATTAGTTCTATGGAACAACGAATCTTCAACAAAGTGCTGACAAAGAGGAGATTAATCAAAGAAATAGGATTCGTGAATTGAGGATTGACTAATCCTTTGACAGAAATTGAAGAGATGATTGTGCGACGACGATGGGAAGTGTTGTGCTACACTACAACCATCGTAGTTGTTCGTGTGGTGAAGGAGTTTTATACTAATTTGCATGGAATCAACCAAGGAGTCGTCTATGTGCGAGGTAGATGGATAAATTTTACTCCTGCATGGATTAATGAGAAATATATGATCGAGAATGTTTCTGACTACCATTATTCCAACTTTGTCCCGACAAGAAACCTAATGAATGAGATCTACCAATATTTGAAGGACGAGACTGAAGATTGGGAATTGAGAGAAAACGGGTATGTTAGTTTTTCTGCTACACTTATAAACCTTGTTTCTAAATACTAGCACATCTTCATTTCTGCAAAATTATTACAGACGATGAGGATCCGTAATGTTAATAAGAAAAGCTGCATCCAAATGGGACTGTCGATGGATATTGGATCGATTATTGTGAGGTTTGTTTTGGGCCTGATCGTTCATGGATCAACTTATGGGCTTGGACATCCTTCAACAATTTTCTTACCTCTACAGTCAGTTCCATCTATCTTATGAGAATTGGGAAAAAGTACTTCTACCTTGGAGGCCTTTGGACCCAACCAAGAAATTCCCAGCCAATGAAGATGATAATGATATGACTATTAAGGTTGATCAATTGTCTCAAAATTCACTTCTTATTCAGCCTTTAGTTCTGGACAAGACACTAGTGATCCTGCGCAGACTCAAGAAACTGGAGAAAGAAGTGCAAAATGTTATGAATACAATTAACAATATCTTTGATTTTTTCGATCATCTAGAATGAAGGATGAAAGAGCATTTTGATCACTCTGGACATATCGAATGAAGTTTGATATGATTGATGAGGAAGATGGGATTGATAGAAGAGGACTCTATTGAAGAAATCCCATACCAACCCTTCTACAGCATGAATTCGTTCATGTTCAATCAATGGGTGATATCAGAGGAGAAACAAACATAGAATCGGAAGAGTAGTAGATTTACTTTGCCTCTTGTATGTCTAAGTGTGTGATTTGATTTGAACATATGTGCTTAGGTCACTTTCTAAATTTGCTTTTAGATCTCAATATAGTTGAGATTGAGCATAGAATGTTTGTTTTCATCGTTTAGAGTGTTGTGGTTTGGATTGTGACGCTGAATTGATGTATTGAGGTTAAGAAAATACCAAACTTATGTGTGTCGTGTAATGTGTACTGTAACTCTTGGAATTTATATATAATTATAAGGTTTTGTGTTGTTAATGTTTATTTGGGTTAGTACATCATTTAATCACTTACAATTTATGTCTAGAATGATTGAACGGATGTCGTCGAGGCTTGAAATTGATTAAAATCGCAAAAATCTGAAAATTTAACCAATTTTGAAAATCTCCCCGATGGTGGATTTTTCTTGAGACTTAGGCTATTTAATTCAATGGATATCGCTGACGACGCTGAAGACCCCGCCGATGGCGAGATCCCAAAAAAACCACTTTTAACCGCGATTTGGATCAGTCAAATGCCACTATTCATCATCTTCTTCCTCTTAGAAAATGAAAATTTTGATTTAGGGCTTGAAGATCTTGGATTCGTGGCGATTTTAAGGCATTTAGACACCAAATTTTATCATCTGTAGGTAAGAGCTTCACTTCAACCTAAAAATATTTGATTTTCACATTAAATTTCTTCCAGATTGAGAAGATCCAAAAAATTTGAGAATGTGGAGAAAATATTTGGAAGAAATTCATGGAATTTATATTTGAACTCTTAGAGTCACTCTTGGAAACCATTATTTGAATATTTGAAGTGTATTTTGGAATTTGTTATAATTTTGGTTAAATTGACATGGCTCCATGACAAAAGAGATGACTTGAGTTTGACGAGTCTCGCTTCATCAATGCGAAGGCACAGTGGAGATTTACTTCAGTATTTGAAGGGAAGAAATGTATACAAGATTGTGTTTTTGAAATCCCGGGAGGAGAAGTTGAACGAGTTATTACCGAACGGAGGTGGGAAAACTTCTGTTATACCTTCAATAAGGCTATTGTGAATATTGTGGAGATTTTATTCAGTATAACAGAAGGCCCACTGAACGATGTCATCAACTTTCTCACTGATGGGAAAGGGATATGTAAGATAAAGCAATGAGAAAGGGTAAATATTTCTGCTTCCTTGTTGAATGCCACATTTAAAGCGTGGCACTATTTTATTTTCTCTACTCTGTTACTTATCACCATAGTGAGGTAATAAGAGATAGAACTATTCTGAATTTCTGTATTCAGAATAATCAAACTATAAATGTGGGAAGAATTATTTATAAGAATATATTGACCACGATAAAGAGTGAATCAAGTGGAGGTCTGGGACATCCTGGCCTCATTTATGCACTTTGCCAACTTTTTGGAGTTGAAGCCGGAGATGATGAAGAATGGGTTTACGTTATGAAACCCCTTCGTAAAGCTAATTTGAAGACATAAATCCCATGAAAATGGAGATCTGAGAGTAGAAGTCAAGAACCTTCTACTCGTAGAGATATCCCCTCTACTAGTTATGACCTTCCTTCCTCTAGCTCCCCTACCCTGAATGATTTAATGAATGAGTTAACCTTGCAGCGGAAGAGTATAGAACAATTAAATGAAAGAATTAGGGGATTAGAATGTAGACATGATTATGATAGTGAGTACCTATAGAGGCATTCTAACTTTGAGATTGCTTACTACGAAGCTCAGGCCCGACACTACGGAGGTGAGCGTGATGTTACTTTACCTGAATGCCCCTGTTATACTCAGTATCAGCCCAATCCACCTACTGACCAGGAAGACGAGGATATAGTATGGGACTTTGATATATGACAGTAATTGATGTACTTTTATTTTTGTAATTTTGTAATAGAGATAGATGTTTGTGTGTTTGTATTTGTGTTGTAATTGGATAATTTTTAATTATTATTATAAATATTTAGTGTAGTAGTTGAAATTTGCATGTAAAGTTATAATAGATGTTGATAGTACTTTCTAAAATTTTAATGTGATGTGATTTTTATCTGAATTTTAATATATTTGTAATTATTTTTGTTTAGTATTGTGGATGTGTTTGCGAAATATTATGTTTGTATAATATTAGCTTTTGTACTTATTTCAAAATTTCATTACCCAACAAATTCTCTAATGATTTTTATGTATAGAAAAGCTCCTAATATTACAGGCCAATTGAAGTTAAAATTTTGAGAAGGAACTGCAAAAATTTCAGAATGATGAAAATGTCTAAAGTACTGAGGTATGATTTGTATTTATAATTTTTTTTCCACCTGTATCATTCCATATTGAAAAATTTAAGTTTGGGGGAGGGAAGAAAAAGATTAAACCACCTGTATTATTTCATATTTAAAAATTTAAGTTTGGGGGAGGGAAGAAAAAGATTAACTACTTGTATCATTCCATATTGAAAAATTTAAGTTTGGGGGAGGGAAGAAAAAGATTAACTATTAGAGTTTTTCTTTCCACCTATATCATTTTATATTGAAAAATTTAAGTTTGGGGGAGGGAAGAAAAAGATTAACTATTAGATTCTCTTAATTTTAATATTTTCAAAAATTGTTAATATGATTTTTTGTAGTGAATTTAATTTATATAACTATATTTTGTAGATATTTAAATATTATAGTAGATTTAAGGAAATATTTTTGTAAGGAAAATTAATTTTGTAGATTAAGATATTTAGTATAAGAGAATAAGACTATACTTAACTATTTAAAGTAAAGAAAACTATATTTTGAAATATTAAGAATCTTAAAAATTTATTTGAGAGGAAACGATTAGGGCTCAATAATATAAAAGCTATGAAATACTTATAAGGCAAAGGAATGCTTTGAGTTTCAAATTTAAGGAAAGAAAGGTGATGTTCAAAATCATTAAGGGCTATCCAGTTATAGTAATCCTCACTTGAAAAAGAAAAAGAAAGGATTGACAACAATCTCTTAAAAGAAAATAATATATATATATATATATATATAGGATTGAAAGCAATCAAAATGAAAAAAAAGAAAAAAAAAATTATGAGGAGAAGCTTGAGGAGTTGCCTAATAAAAAATTAGCTTCACTTGGACCTACCTAAAGGAAAAACCTAAATACATTCCTGAACTTATATTTATGGATTAGCATCTTTTAATAGTAGTGTCCTCATGAAGTTCCTATCATTTGAATTTTCTAAGCGACTTGATATTACAACATATAATTATTTTTGAAATGAATAGAAAACTAGAACTCTTAAACTTGATGACTAGATAGTCTTGTACCTACAAAGTTAATTTAATTATTTGAATTTTTTTCTGAAAATCTCACTATGGTATTTACTTAAATCAAACTTATAGTATTTCTGAATTAAAACTTTACTACAATAGATCATAATTTTTATGCAGTACTAAAATTACTTGAGGACAAGTAATAGTTAAGTTTGGGGGATTTTGACCAAAAAAATATGTTGAGATTTTCATACCTATTTTATACTAATATTGATGATATTGAACTTTAAAGAAGGGTATTTTTGATTTTTTGTTGTAAGTATGTTGAATTATGGTCATTGGAGCAAAAAGATGAAAAAAGGAGCTAATTTACAACAAAAATGAGCAAATTTGCAGCAAAAAGGAGCAAATTTACAGCAAAAAGGACCGAAATATGAAGATTTGAACTAGAGCGTCGACGGCGAGCCCAACAGCGCTGAAGACGGGTTTTTCCCGAGAGTCCAAAATCAAATATTCTAAAAGGCGGCTGACGGTGACATCGAGGCCACCGATGGCGAGAGCGGCGGTCCTCTTAACAGGTGCATTGAATGTGGACGNTTGCTTTTGCGGAGAATAGGGTTTCCGATAACGTCATCTCGGCTTAAGATGAATAAAAGAAGAATCAGAGTACAGAGAAAATGAAACACGGAACGAAATTTAGGGGGATGCCTCTTCTCCATGACCAATACCTGCTTCAATTTCTCTAGTCAATTAAAGAAGAGTGAAGCCGATCATCAGGATACAGTTGAGGCTGACGCAGATGAATTAGCAACAAATACAGAATGGGTGAAGAGAGTTTTAGGGTTCGGATTCAGATCGTTGGGAGGAATTTTAGAATTTTGAGATAGAGATGAAGTTCAAGGGCTTCACCTGGAAAACTCCTCGACGGCGACGCGTGAAGATGACTCGAAACTCCTGAGCCGGAGCTTTTTGAACCGTCGGATTACGAGTTCACTGCCGAAAGAAAGTTGAAGCCGTCGGATTTATTGATTGAAGGGGGAGAAACAATGGAGGTGTTGAGGAAGATGCAATTTGCATTTTAGTGGTTACTTGTTACTCAAAATGAATAATACAATTTGAAATTTTGGTTATTTGTAATGTTATTTTAATTTTAAGACTAATGGCAAGTTTAAAATATTAAAACTATAGAATTGTTGTCATTTGGACTTCATTACGATCTAATTTATGTAAGAAATAATGAGATCAATGTATTCAATTCAAATCTATTGCATGATTCATAGATCTTAACAAAGCACCAAGCAAGAGAAGTTAAAGGAGAGAGAGAGACTTGGAAGATCTTATTCTCCGTGTAAGAAGCCCAAATCACACTCTCGTCTCAAAAATACCCCTCTGTGATTGAAATATTATGTACGTTTGGCTTACGTATGTCAAATGGGGGGCATACAAGGGGTCATTTTTTTTTCTTGCATAGATCAACATCGTTAATGTACATGCGAGCAAATGTAACTAATATTATGCCCTAGCATGTAAGTGACTTCGAGGGACATTTAGTCTAATTTTTTGTGAGTTCACCTAGTCATTTCACTTTTATTTTGAACTGCATATTTGAATGGTCTAATATAGAGTTTTGGAGGTTCTCTTTGTGAAGTTTAGAGAGCTCCTCTAGGGTTCTTCAAAGCATTGATGAAAGTGATCATTGGACAAGATCCACTAAGGCTAAGGCTCAATGACAAAGATGTTGATCACAGGAACAAAGCAATCTCTTCTCCATGAGTTTTGCTAATTCTCTCCTCTAATTTTCATCAAATTCAAGTTTTTTTGTGTTCTTCACTTTTTTTATTCAATACATGAACTAATCCTTTTTTTCTAGGGATTGGATATACCCATAGTGATTTATGATGATTTTGATTCTTAATAAAAGTTGTAGAGTATTTATTTTCTTTATTAACATATATTTTGTTCTTTGTCTATTGACTAATTGGCCATTGATCGATAGTGTAAGAGCTATATTCAAAATTTAGAGGAGAAGAATTGACTCCTCTTGGAAAAAAAGTCATGGTGGATGAATCATAACTTAGAGATAATTATGATGATGTCCTATAACTCTTTTTATGATCTAAAGAGCTTTAATAATTTTTTTTTCTTTTTTCTTTGAATTTATCACTAAGAACTAGATAATTTTAAGAAGAAATAAAACATAGACTATTGAGAGAAAATAAACAGAAATCTTAATCAAATTTGTATACACTCATATAAACTTTATAATTAAAGATCAACAAACAAAGTCATCAGATGTGAAATCAAATCCATAGATTCTAGCCATATTAAATTAACAAACTCTTAACCTTTGATTTTTTTTTTTTTTTTTTTTCAGTGTAATTGTTTTAACCCGATATCATAGGATCTTCCCTTTGTTTCCAACTAATGTGGTACACAATTGAGCACACCTTTGTTAATTAATTATTTCATATTTAGGAAGATTTAGGTTTAGTTTTAGTTTTTGCTTAACCCCTCTATTTTGATCATCTAAATAATATCAAGTCAACAAACATTGAGAAATTAGTGTTTAAAATTGATGGGACAATACTCTAATTTATTATTTATTTGATTGTATTCTCTTAGGTTATGGTCATCTAAGGGTGGTACAACCTAATCATGTTTTTGTCTCCATTGTTTAAGATTAAAAAACTAATTTTGATACTAAGTTGGTTACCAATAATTTGGATGATTTTTATACTAATTTTTCTTTCGCTTCTTTTTTTAAACTTTATTTTATATATTATATGAATCATTCTAGTGGTTAATCTTTGTTACCTATTGATCATGAAATAAAATAAATATTATTAAGGAGATGAAGAGAGAAGATACAAGTTAATTAAATGTTGTCATTTGACATGAAAAACTATGAAGATAGAGCCGGCTTAACTATAAGGGCTCGAGATTTGCAAGATTATTTATTTTCTATAGTGCATGGCATCCTCGAGGCCATTGTTAAGCCAAAGGTGTTATTGAACTTAAACCTACCACACTCTTAATGATTCAAATCTATCAATTTGAAAACCATTATACAAAGGATATAAACGCCCACATCGCTAATTATATGAAGATCTTCAATATCTTCAACACAAAGAGTATTCCAGTGATGTTATTAGATTACGACTATTATCTTTTTGATTGAGAGATGTCTAAAAGCTAGCTCAACTCACTTCATAGTTACTAGGCTGTACAAAGATCAGTACACTCGATGATCAAATCAAACTCCACTTAATTAATACTTAATCAAGTTTGTTCATTAGTAAATAAAGTAGATTGAATATCTTTTAAAAATTCAAACATTAAATAGTTCATATATATATCTAATCAAACTCATTTATTTAAGTCCATGAACAAACTTGTTTTTTATTTAAAAATAACATGTTAAATGTTTCATGGTAAGCTTAATGATAAATTATATCATATATGAAAAGGAAGGAGAAGCAAAACCTGCTACTTTGTCGGATGTTTACATTAGTTTTGTTAACAGTGATATAAAATATTTGGTGGTTTTAGAAGAAGCGAGGAAAGATCTGGAAGAATAATGAATTGTATAAAGGTATTATAGAATCAGATATGTCAATCTCAATGTAGCTACTACTTATAGGGGTGATTCCTCAAATGGCATTTTACTTAATCTTGATGATGGCCCTGCTTCAAGATTCACTACGGTGGTTGTGTGGTGTCAGACATCCGTTGTCAATATAGTGTGTTTCCTGCTCTCTTTTTGGAAATGGTGGAATTCTTCTGGAGTTCGGTGCAATCACTCTCTGCGGGGGTAGGATGCTACCGATCAAGGGGGATGCACTCTCTCCAAATTCAATAAGTTCTTGATTACTTCCATGATTCATTTTTTGAGTTCATTGCCTTCTTGGGGCTCAAACTCCCGGTTACAATTCATTTTTTTATGATCTCTCGATATTAGGGTTCTTCTTTTTAGGTTACTTATCATTTTTTTTATGACGTGATCTACAATCACTGTATATTTTAGCGTGTTGTACTCATTTTGTCCACGAATCACACCAAAGGAATTGAGCATGCAAGGAGAGAGAAGCGTGCATAGAGAAAAAGGGATGAGGTGTTTTTTGGATGGTTTTAACAACCTCTGTTACATTTAATGCTTGTCGACACTATTTTGGGTTAAAGAGTTGTTAAGTTGTCGGCTGCTATGATGAATATCCTAACACCCATTTTAATTTAATTTAATACATATATAATTTAGAAAAAATAGTATTTTAATTTTTTTGAAAATACAAGACCGAACTAATCTCATATCCCCAGTAGTTTAAATACACGAGTCTAATACCGTAAGCAATGTATCTACCCCGAAGGATAAATATACTACTTACTGGTGATGCTCGATTAAATAACTAAAGATTGTATAACATTCGTTTAAATCTGCGAAAACCATTTTATTTATAAGTCGACAATTCCCCCTATTTAATACGAAGAATTAAATAGAGTTTATATTAAGTTGGATTTGAAAATTCTTCCTATAAGGGCAAACCCCTTATAGTTAATTACATCTTAGATAACCGAAGTCACCTAAGAAAACTCTTGATAAAAATCAAGGGATATTATCTTTAAAGAGGTTAAAGGATTAGGACTTTTCAACGAAATGGAACAAAGAGGTGTGAAAGGGGAATAGCTCAAGTTTGGAATATTTTATTGTAGAATCCAAAGAAAGAAAGACTAGGGAATGTCACAGATCATGAGGAGAACCTTGGTGACTTCATAAGCTATCCTACTGTTTAGCTTCAGTTTTGAAGATTAGAATTATTGAATGTTTCATTCTACCTATTTTATTAATTAGGACTTATATTCGTGTGAAACGATCCACAAATAGTCTGGAAGATATAAGGATTTAGGTCATGATAGACGACAACCTCAGAATCCTAAAGCAGGTTAGGGCTTAAATTGTATAGCATAACTAAACAAAGACCTAAATATAAATTGAGGATTTATGTTGCATAAGTAAACAACCTTGAATTTCTATAATTATGTTATTTAATTCTAAAGAAAGATATGTTGTTGTAGATCCTCTTGTTGTTGAAGATGGTTGACCAAAGAAAAATATGTTGAGATTTTCATACCTATTTTATATTGTTTTTAATGATATTGTACTTTAAAGAAAGGTATTTTTATGTTTTATTGCAGGAATGATAAATTAGAGTCATTGGAGCAAAAAGATGCAAAAAGGAGCAAATTTGGAGGTAAAATGACCAAAATGTGAAGATTTGAACTAGGCCGACGCCGCCGACAGCGAGATTTTCCCGAGACTACAGGACAAATTCTCCAGAAGCCCGCCGACGGCTCCATCGAGGCCGCCGACGGCGAGATTGACAATTATGTGTACTTATGCATTGGATAATGCCGGATTTTGGAGGGGTGCTTAAGAAACTCTTAGGAAAGCTCATCCACAACATTAAAAGAACATTTTTGGTCGAAAATTAAAGAGAGGAAGTGCTAGGGAAGTGTGCTAGAGGCCTTGGAGGTTAGAGAGGTTCCATTAGTGTGTAACAATTGTGAGGATTTCTTCGAGAGATTGTAAGAGTGGAGGGAAAGTGAGAGATTTCTTCTTCTTTGCTACTTCAAAAAGGAATTCTATGTGCTGTAAAGAAAGGAAGAGATTCAGAGGAACTTCAATGAGTGTTTTTCGGGAGAAATTAGAGATAAGTTATTTACTTGTTATAGTTTGTATGACTTTGATTTTATATATGAATTTTGAGATTTGTTGTGTTTTCCCCATGAGATCTGAGTAGTTTACTCTGTCTTTCTCCTTGTCTCGAGATTTGTGAAATGGTGATTTGAATTGGTGAAGTCATGAAAATGNCTGTGATGATCTTTTTACTTTAATCTTAATTTACTTTCAATCTGGTCAATTGATTTGTTAAAATATGTGGAGTTTTACAACTAAAGTGANCAATTTATTTATTAAAATATGTTAAGTTTTACAACTAAAGTGAATGTTACATCCAAGATTCAGGAAGGCCAGAGCCCTTGGAAGTTGGGTGCAAATAAATAGGGAAATATTATTATCGGGCGAAGAATTGGAGATTTTAGAGTGNCGATTACATCCAAGATTTAGGGAGATCAAAGTCCTTGAAAGTTGGTTGCAAAAAATTAGGAAAATTAAATTATCGGGCGTAGAATTGGAAATTTTAGAGTGACAGACTAAAATCCTCAATTTGGTCCTATCGTTTGGGCGCTAAAGTGTAGATGTTAGCCCTAAGGCGAGGGGAACGTGGGAGCTCCGAAGTGAGAGCTGGTATCCTGCCAGCCTAGTTGCAGATTCAGTAACCAAGCATAGGATTAATCAATGTTCTTTATGCCTGGATCAAAGGGTAAATAATAGGTATGCTCCTATTTGGCACAATACAATTGAACTAATNATAATATTATCGGGCATAGAATTAGAGATTTTAGAGTGATAGAATAAAATTCCTAATTCGGTTCTATCGTTTGGGTGCTGAAGTGTAGATGTTAACTCTCAGGTGAGGGGAACGTGAGAGCTCTGAAGTGAGAGCCAGTAACCTCCCAACATAGCCACAGATTTAGTAAACAAGTGTAGGATTAGTCAATGTTCTTTATGTCTGGACCAAAGGGTAAAGAATAGGTATGCCCTATTTGACACAATATAATCTGAACTAATTCACTTTATCCATTCACTATAATTTCTTAACAAGGAGAATGATGCTTTCTTATATTTGAATATNTTTGGGTGCAAATAAATAGGGAAATAATATTATCGGGCGCAGAATTAGAGATTTTAGAGTGAGAGACTAAAATCCCCAATTCGGTCCTATCGTTTGGGTGTTGATGTGTAGATGTTAGCCCTCAGGTGAAGGGAANCAAAAATGTTAAAGAAATTGTGATGATCTTTTCACTTTGATCCTAATTTACTTTCAATCTAGCCAATTGATTTGTTAAAATATGTTGAGTTTTACAACTAAAGTGAGGCACATCCAAGATTCAGGGAGGTCAAAGCCCTTGGAAGTTGGGTGCAAATAAATAGGAAAATATTTATCGGGTGTAAAATTGGAGATTTTAGAGTGATAGACTAAAATCCCCAATTCGGTCCTATCGTTTGGGTGAAAAAAGATTTAGGGAGGTCAAAGCCCTTGGAATTTGGGTGCAAATAAATAGGGAAACAATATTATCGGGTGTAGAATTGGAGATTTTTGAGTGACAGACTAAAATCCCCAATTTTTTCTTATCATTTGGGTGTTGAAGTGTAGATGTTAGCCCTCAGGTTAGGGGAACGTGGGAGCTCCGAAGTGAGAGCCNGAACTAATTCACTTTATCTGTTCACTTTAATTTCCTGACAAGGAGAAGGATGCTTTCTTATATATTGAACTTCACATTTGAAACTTTATTAGTAGAATTAGTTAATTAAGAGATTATTAAATTTACATATGTATTTCATATACCGATTAGTGATAAATAAGCAATCTGAATTGTATTGTTGTGATTAAGTATTGATTTTCTAAATCCTAGTTCGTAGCCTCTAGTATTAGTCCTTGTGGGATCGATATCCAGGACTCTATTAGAGTCTTGTATTACTTGAGCGACACGTATACTTGCGTTGATAATTGTGACTTTGCAATTATTGAATATTTTATACACATTTTTATCAAATCTATAACCGTTGTCAAGTTTTTTAGTGTCGTTGTCGAGGTCTTAAATATTCTAGCAACAGTATCAAATATATAATGTCGCTGTCAAGTTTTGGCATCGTTGTCGGGGACATAAATCTTCTAGCAACATTATCAAATTCTTATATTCCTAAGCATATATAAAGTCGCCGTTAGTTCCCACTCAATAATGAATTATTAGATGAACATATATTGTAAATGGAACCATTCTATGCCAGGCATTGGGAAATGTACTTTGATGGAGCTTCTTCAACAAGAAAAGATAAAGGATCAGAAAAAGTTATATTGGACAAAGCAGGAAATGGTCTGATTTTTATCACTCCATATAATGGTATGTTGAGATTCTCCTACCACCTGACAGAGCCATGCACAAATGACGAAGCAGAATATGAATCATCGATCACTGGGTTAGAGTTGGCAATCTCAATGGACATAATAGATATTGTTGTCTATGGAGACTCACAGCTCGTCATCCAATAAGTTGTCAAACAATACAAGACATTAAAGCCAAAGATAGTAGAATACCACCAGTACACAATAAAACTGTTAGAGCAGATCCTTAATGTAACTCTATACGGGATTCCTTGAGGAGATAACGCCCATGCTAATGCTCTAACGAAACTTTCCAAGAAACTGGCATGTCCGCTGGAGGATACCATTGATATTACATTTCAAGGATGATGAGTTTTGTCTCAGATCGACCTTGACAACTTACACTAACTCCAAAAAAGAAGAAGGAATGATGATTGCAGCTACTGACACTAACAAAGATTAACGTAATCCATTAATAGAATATTTGTAAACTAGAAAGCTGCTAGAAGATAAGTCTGAGGCATATCACATCATAAGAAGGGCTATGTCATATGCTCTAATAGGTTATGTCTTATACAGAAGATTGTTCGATCAGATGTGGCTACAATGTGCAAGCAGGGCTGAAGCATATAATATTGTTAAAGAAGTACATGTTGGATTGTGTGGTGCTCACTAGTCTGGACCAAAAATAAAAATGAAGATCAAGAGACTCAGATATTACTGGTCAATAATGATATTCAAATGCCTGAATACAGTGAGAAGGTGTCACTATTTCCAAGTGTATGGGGTGGTCTTACACTAACCTTCGAATGTGCTGCACCCAACCGTTGCCTCGTGGCCATTCGAGTGTTGGGTCACGGACATAATAGATCTGATAGACCATCCTTCCTCAAAGGGACATAAATTTATTCTTTACGCTACTGATTACTTCTCCATGTGGGCAGAGGCAGTGTGATTACGAGAAGTTATGACACAACATGTTCTGTAATTTTTCAAAGTCAAGTTGTCTACCGTTTCGGTGTACCGCACAGATTGATTTCCGACAACGGGACAGCCTTCAAGAGCATAAAGATCAATAACTTTTTCAAAAGATATGGGATAGACTGGAGGTACTCTACAATTTACTATCTTAGAGCAAACGGCCTTGTCGAGGCCTTCAATAAAACGCTCGTGCTAATCTTAAAGAATACATTAAATGAAAATAAAAGAGATTGGCATAATAAACTATTAGAAGTTTTGTTGGCCTACCGAACATTTTTCAGAACTCCCACTCAATGTACACCTTACGCACTTGTGTGTGGGTCTGAGATTGTACTGCCGTTAGAAGTTCAGATACCATCTCTCAGAGTCTTCGTTGCTAACCAAATTACAACTGAAGAAAGTGCAAAACTCAATCTTGAAGAATTAGAATGTCTTGAAGGAAAACAAATAGAAGCACATCAACATTTGGTAATCTATCAAGTGAGCATGGTGCAGGTTCAAGATAAATAGGTCCACCCGAGGGAGTTCAATGTTGGTGACCTTTTTCTTGTTCTCAAAAGACTTATTCTTGCACACAACAAGATAGGTTGAAAATTTAAACCAACTTGGGAGAGAGCATTTGCCATAGAGAAATTTTACTTGGGAGGAGCTTACCAGTTGTTGGATTTTGGAGGCAAAACACTAATGGTGCCAGTTAATGATCGCTACTTGAAGACATATTACCCGACGTCACACAGCTTGAAACCAACCTTTTGAAATTTTGATTTTTCTGAGGTTATTTATTTGGCCAAGCGTCCATGATTAGGTTCAAAACTTTATAACAAATTAACCTCAATAAAATGAAAATTTTTGAATTTGCTCACTTTATTTCCCTCCTTCGCTTTTTAATTTTGAGGTTTCTTTAAATTAAATTAAATTACATAAATAAAATTTGCATGTGTATCAAATTAAAACTTGTGTGGATGCACGGAAAAGGCAGGATAACCATCCAATGTGGTTGTTGTTATAATTTCACCAAAGATAGGCAAGGGAACCCCCCAAGTATCTTAAGAAATGATGAGGTGGATCCTATGTCTTTTGAGATAAAAAGAATTATCAAGAGAATGGTCAGATGCAGTATACTACCAGCGGATTGCATTCTAAACAGTTGTATAATCAATGTTTATGATGAAGGAGATTGTATTACTCCGCATATAGACCATCATGATTTTGTAAGGCCCTTTTGCACGGTGTCTTTCATGAGCAAAAGTAATATTCTATTTGGAAAAGAAATTGATGTTGTTGTCCCTAGGGAGTTTAGGGGGTCTGTTGAGATTCCACTACCGATGAGTTCAGTAATGATTCTTAAAGGAAATGGATCAGACCTCGCCAAGCACAACATTCCAGCGGTATGACACCGCAGTTTCTATGATTTTCAGAAAGATGGACAATGACCAGATGTCATATGAGTTCCGACTAGATCTAGAGTTAGAGGAGTTGCCTAGTAGGTCAGCTTGATTAGGAGCTCATCCCAGAGAGGACAGATAGACAGTTTTTTTTCACCTTCTATACTGCGTAAGAGTAGCATATATCAACATACGATGATTCAGATGTATTCAGCATATGATGTTTAAGATGTATTCAGTATGTTTTCTCTTTTGATGCTTTGAGCATGTATTCAGTCTGTAACACATGTTTGAAGCAGATTAATGAAATTTCTTTCAGTTTCAACGTGTTTACCAAATTCCCCTTTTGTGCGATTGATAAAGAGCCAAGGAACCATACGTTGGTTCTAAATTATAATTAACGAAGAACAATATAACAAAAGTTTGATATTAAAATTTAAACTTATTTTTGAAAATGAATCAATAAAAAATTAATTTTGAAATGTATTTTGATAATTAAATATGATAAAGACAAAAGGAAAAGAAAATGATAAGCTCTGTTGAGTTTGTTTCTCTTAAGTTTGAGATTTCTTACTCTTTGCTTGTGCGGCACGACTATCCTTGTCCGCACCAATTTCTTCACATCCTCGTGGAGTTTCAAACTCTACACAAAGTCTCATAAGTTTTCCTCACCAATGTTAATCTTCACATTTCACATATTTATGAGTTTAACACCAAAAATTCTCTACACTATTTTCATTTTTTTTCTTAGGATCAGTACCAAGATCCAATATTTTCTCGCTACCTCTTGGGTTGGATGTGAGCCCCAACGCTTTCCTCCCTAACATAGTAGATATTTCCCTTGTCACCATTGTGGTTGGATATGAGTCCTAGAGCTTTCCTTCCGAGTGTGACTGATATATTTTCCTGCTACCTATTGCGTTGGATGTGAGTCTCAGCGCTTGCGTCCCCAACGTAGCAAATATTTCTCTTGTCACCAAATGGGTTGGATATGAGTCACAGAGCTTTCCTTCCTAGTGCAAAAAATATATTTTCTTTTTCACCACTTAGGTTAGATATGAGTCCCAGAGCTTTCCTTTCAAACGTGACAGATATATTTTCCTACTACCACTTGGGTTGGATGAGACTCCCAACACTTTCCTCCACAACGTAGCAGATATTTTCTTCCTCAGGTTGTATATGAGTCTATAAGCTTTCCTTTCTAGCTTGACCCAAATACTTTTCCACTATCCATTGGATTGGATGTAAGTTCTAGCGCTTTTCTCCCCCAACGTAGCAGATATTTTCCTCATCACCATTTGGGTTGGATATGAGTCCCACAGCCTTCCTTCTTAGCGTGATAAATTTATTTTTCCGCTACCTCTTGGGTTAGATGTGAGTCCCCGAGCTTTTTTCCCAAAGTAGTGATATGTTTCTGATCAGCTCTTGAGTTAGATGTGAGTCCTTGTGCTTTACTTCTCAATCTGGTCTTTCTGTGACCTTTTAGGTTGGATGTGAGTCCTTACCCTTTCCTCCCTAATGTGGCAAATCTTATAGATCAATTTAAGACCACCTTAAATAGAGTAAGGCATTTGATTCTCTACTCAAATCTTAGAGATAGGTATAAAGCAACCTTAAATGGAGTAAGGTATCTGATTCTCTACCCAAATCTTCAAGATAGGTACAAGGCCACCTTAAATAGAGTAAGGCATCCTATTCTTATCTTTCGAGATCACTATAAGACCACCTTATATGGAGTAAGGCATCTGATTCTCTTTCTAGAGTTGTAAATTTCAATTTCCATCTTGGAGTCAATACCTAAATTTTGATTCCCATCCTCCCAGACTATTGCAATCAAAATCAAAGTTTGCTAACAATCTAACTGAAATTGAATCTTCATCGTGACCGTTGTGGCCATTTTTGGCATCCCTTGCCTTCTAATCTCCGCGAGAATTCTGAATCCTCAATTTTGATCGATTGTTCACTTGTCAATTCCCAAACAGAAACAACTATCACTCAATTCTATTGTTTGCTCTAACTTTGTTGACTTAGAAATTTGTGTTGGTTTTGTTGATCTCGTCGGTCAACGACAATACACGCGATGTGATTGCCCAGCACACCCCACCTATTGAGGGTCCATTTGTTGCCCTCACTTTTGGTTGAGGTCTAGTTTTTCCTTTTTATTAGCCTAGGGTCTAGCCATAGGACTTTTCTATTAATTATTTCTAGAGGACTAGAAAGTAACCCTCGCCATTAGAAATTCTAAATTCTTCTTTGCTCAACTGAAAGTTCCATTAGAAAATACCCCTCATTTTGCTAAAATTACAAAAATACACTTGGTGGTCTAAACTTTCTCAAAACCTTCAAAATCATTTGACATGTCCACAAAATCAATTTTGACTCTTTAATTTGATCAATTTGACAAATTTTGACTAAAAGCTCCTAATTTCCCTTAAATGCCCAAATACCTCAATTCACCCCCAATGTCCGCCAATTTGATTCTAATTTTCCCCAATTTCAACTATAAACTCAAAATAATCATGCCCATGCATGATTTAAACCAAATCCTATCCCAATTAACCCACATTTGAATTCAATTCCAACCCAAATCAAAAAGCCCCAATTTGACCCAAAACCAAAATCTCACTCAATTGAACCTTCAAACCTATCCAATTGCCCCAATTTTGCATCATAAATTTTTCAAGACACTCCCCCATATCAAATTAAACCTTCAATTATCCTTGGTCAAGCCTTAATTTTACTCAACATCAACTTAGTCCAAAATCCCCAATTATGCCCCAATTTAGCCATGTCTCCAAATTTCACCAAATTGAATGCCCAAATCCCAAAATTGACACTAAAATAATGTTGAGAACTCTTTACAACATCCCCTTAGACCTTCTTGAACCCTTAATTTGGAATTATCCAAATTCTATCCTAAACTAAACCTAAGTCTAACCCAACATTCCCAAATTGATCAAATGCCCAAATTCCTTCAGATTGAACCTTCAAATCAATTCAAAATCACTCAAAATCTTTTCTAAACCCTTTGTGACAATCATCTACAACATTTTGATCAATCATTTGAGTCCAATGTCATGATTAGCCCAACCGAAACCCAACTTCAAACTAATTTGACCCAAATTGAACCCATGCTCCAAAATTAATCAAGCCATGCCAAATTGACCAAACCAAAGCTTCTACAGCCAACTTCTGGACCCTAGTGACCAAGCTAGACTCACCTAGCCCACCTTATTGGGGCCATGAACTAATGGTCCCTTGATATAAGGGATCTTATTCTTTTTTAGGCTAAACCAAAATATACTTTCCATCATGTCAAACCATTAGAAGTTAAGCATATTTAAACCTCCCACTCGCTCACCTGGCTGCCTGACCACCTCCCCTGCTCTAGTCAGCCACCCTAGCTACCAAAAAACACCAAAACCAAGAGCCTCATTCCTCCATCAAAACCTAAACTCTCCCATCTCAACTGTCCAATTCCAATTGGCTTTGGCACTTTTAAACCCTCCACATAAGCATTATTTTGCACCCACCAATTGGCCTTGGCAGCCACCCAAAGCATTTTATTTAAACCCCTCTCTCATTGCCAAAACATAAGGCATGCCAATTACCTTGGGGAGACTCTGCCTAATGGCTTCCAAACACTCTTTGAAGAACTCTTAAGCTCAAGCCTAACATTTCCCCCCTCTGGATTCCTCTATGAGAGCTCAATTTTGAGTTCAAAATTTAGGGAAATCCAGGACAAATTTCCCCATAGCTCCACACACCACCAAACATCAATTAGATGTGCACACACCATCCTCTGAGTGAGAGGAACTGATTCCCCACAAAATCCCCATTACAAAGAGCCCCATCATAGACTTTGATCAACACCTGAAATCCACCTTGATCAAAATCATACCTAGATAATTCACCAGGGCCTATGAATTCATTTGGAGGATTGTTGGACCCAATTGAAGCTACTACAACTATCTGATTGAGGCCTCCCATCTTAGATAAAGGTATTGAGTATCAACCCTAAACCAAGCTTCATTTGATTTTTCATACATATTTACTGTAATTCATACCGTATATTCCATATATACATGTTCCTCTTGAGTAGATGAAGGTATAGGAACAAACCTGAAGTGATTTGATTGAGTCTAGCTCAAGATCTTAAGGTTTTAGTGTGAACGACTTACGGGTTAGGAAATTTGGGCATGACGAATGGATGTCGTCCGATCACGTGTTTATTTCATGGATGGTTGAGATCGCGTTGGACGATCGGACAAAACAAAAAGGTAAGTTGATGAGGCAGCTATGTGGCTGGCAGTGTTGAATAGCGGAGCTTCGCATGGAAACTTTCGAACTGCTGAGGTTGAGGTGGTGCCGGATGTTTAAGTAGAAAAACATGGATTTTTTTGGATTTATTTAAATTCTAGAACTTCAAAAATTCATATCTCATAAAAATAAATTAAAAATACCAACTTACTCAGTGAATAAAGTAGAATAATATGGATTAAAAAAAAATTTATTTGACAACTATTTTGTTTTTTAATTAATTAAAGACTCTCTATCGTATTTCAATTCATTATGGCTAAGCATTGCTCACCGTGGCTTGAAATTTTAAGGGTTTGTTCCTCTTTACAGAGGCTATGTTCTCTGATTTTTCTAAGGCCATAGAATATCTCTGTGTTTTTAACCCTAATTTTCAAGCTAAGATGGCTATTTTGGCTTAATTTAATTATATAAATTGAAATACCACTTGATATTTTATGGGAAAAATTTTAGGAGGTTTCTTGTGATGAGAGAAGCTTAGGAAAAATATTATGAGGGTTTAAATAATTTTGTAAATTTCTATAATAAATTAAATGTGTATATCTTGTATTAATTTACTTAAATTAAATATTTATAAAAAAACAACAAAATCAATTCCACATTGTGTGGAAAAAACTTTCGAACCGAGAGTAAAAATTTGAGAGTTATTTGATTAAGTTTAAGCACTAAAGTTGATCTTTAGGAAACATTGTATTTTTGAAAAAAAAAATTATATTAAATTAAATACACTTAAGAAAATTATGAAAAGTTATTTTATGAGTTCCTTGTGATTAGGAGCACTTAGGAAAAATAGAAGAAAAATTTGGCTAAAACAATTAGCTTTATTTGGAAAAATTTGAACTACTTTATTTTTAGCTTTATTTTGAATTTAAAACAATTAAAAATAAATAAAATTTTCCAAAAATATAAAAATATTTAAAAATGTTCCTAATGGTTTCCTGATCACTTGGGATTCATTAAAATATTTTTCCTAATTTTTCTAAGTTAAAAATAAATTCCCAAAGGCTTAAAAATGTATTTTCCTTAGCTTCTCATTAAAATAATTACAATAAATAAATTAAAAATCATAAAAAAATATAAAATTTATTTCTTTGAGTTCTCCAGACATAGAGAGGTTTAATAAAAATGTAAAAAAAAAAATGGTAATTAAAACGTATTTTCTCATTTAATTAAATCATTAAAAACAAATGAATAATTACAAAAATTAAATTAAAACTTAACTTAGAAAATCATAGAATTTTGCCAAAGTGTTTTCTCTGATCTAAGGGAACCTTTAATACTTTTCTCATAAACCAAAATCTTTATTTTGATTGATTAAATAAATTAACTTTGAAAATATTATTTTATAGATTAAAATAATTATTTAAATTAAATATTAATTTTAAAAGCCACTTTTTTCTCCTCTGATGTTTTAATTACTTTATGGATAGGGTATCCTAAAATCTCTTAAGTCACTTAAATTATGCTTCAGAAGTTATAAGGTGAAGAGCCCTAAGGGGAAGGTGCTCATTTTAGGCTTTTGATTCCTTCATCAAAATTTAGGATTAACTAAAGGGAAAGGGGATATTTTGATTCTAAATAACATCTTTGGATGATTGAAACATAATGGGTAAAAGGTTGAAACCAACTTGCCACCTTTTTCATAAAAAGAATAAAATTATGAATTTTATAAATTATCAGAATTGGAAGTTAATCAAAATCAAATAGTTTCCTAGTGATGGGCTTAAGCTAAGGAAAGGATGTTTCACTTATGATGAAGTCCACAATTAATGATGATCTGACTTCTTTTAATCAGAATCGATATTACCTTAATTAAAATTTTAATATTTGTCAACTTTCTCCCATTAGATTTAAAAGGCTTGGTAGTGATCTAGGCTTGATATTTAATTCATGTGATGGGATTTAGTGGATAGCAAGGTTGATGATTAGCAATACAAGCCCAGCTTTAGTGCTGGGTACCCAAGTTTTTAATGACTGAAAATTGCCTTATGGGCATTCGCCTACATAACTTTTAAGTGAAATATCAACTGATTAAATTGGTACCCTGTCCTCGAGACAATTAAAATGTCAATGTTTACCTAGTAATGGGGCAATTTTAATTTGACCTGGGATGACTAATAGAACAATATGATAAGTTTAAAATGAACTTGAATATTTCAAGGGACCTTTAAAGCAATTCAGAGTCATTCCCTGAACACTTTATAATCTCATGTACATTTTGGAGGACTACTTGAACTTGTGATATCTTGTTCTAAAATCATCCACTAAGATCTTTCGAACTCAATAAATCATAGTTCGGAGTTTGTTAAAAACACCTTCATCTACTCTTATAATTTATTTAAATTTATGCAGGATTATATACATGTTGCAAAAGACTAACATTTCAGCTGGAATGCCAAGAAGATGAAAGGTACGCTTTTATCGGTGTTACTTAATCTCTATCATTTTACTTTAGGCAAATTTTTTAAACTGCTTGGGTGAGTTCCTCACTTCACTTGCAAAACCAAAACAAATTTTTTTCAAAAATTAATCAATATTTTTAAAAACAAACATTTAATTGTTTTAAAGGTAATCATAAATCCTTTGTAATAACACTAAACTCAAAACGCCCTTTTGAATTTACGAGATTCCCTCGGAGGAGGTAACTCATGGTTGCTAACGAGATCTCTCCATTTTAAATGGGTTTCAAAACTTAGTTAAGCTATGTAATATCAAAAGAAAATAGTGATATTAGAATGAGGGAACCGTGGGATTCTAACATGTGTCTCTCTAATCAACTTTAACATCCCCCATAATATTTAAATAATAATAACCCTTGAAAACACTTGATTTGATATCATAACTTGACACATTAGAAAACATGGCCTCTAAACCTGATGCTTCTCTCAATATTTACAATTTGACACTTCTAAACTTAAACTTTCCACGATAAGGAGCTTGGAGTTAGCATTGTAAGCAACATGACCATCTTTAACAGCAAAACATGTCTACACCAGCTAAACCATTCCTTAGAATTAAACAACCAAACCATAAGATTTCAAAGTTGTCCACCTAGTGCGACATATATCCTTAACTTATCTTTAGGCCTTTGTATAGCCCTGTTATACAATTTAAGCCCTAACCTGTTTTAGGATTCCAAGGTTGGCATTCATCATGACCTAAATCCTCACATCTTCCAAGCTAATTGTGTGATCATCTCACATGAATGTATGCCCTAATTAATAAAATGGGATAAAAAATTTAAATATTTCCTCTTCTAAGGATCCTCAAACCCTAAAGCTATTCTTCTTCCTTTGGATTCAAAAAAAATGTTCCAAATTTAATTTATTCCCCTTTCACACCTCCTAGTCCGATCTCGTTGAAAAGTCTTGTTCTATTGAGCTTCTTGAAGACAATATCCTCTAATTTTATTGAGAGTTTTCTTAGGTGACTTAGTTTATTTAAGATGTAATTAACTATCAGGGCTTGCCTTTATAGGAAACTTTCAAGAACCCAGCTTAATATAAACCCTATTTAATTTTCTATATTAAATAGGGGAATTCATCGACTTATAATAAAATTATTTCGCAGAACAAACAGATTTCATATATTTCATAGTTTATTTGAATAAGCCTCACTATCAAGTCATGTGTCTACCTTTCGAGATAGATACATAGCTTGAGGTGTAGTGATCTTTCATCTAAACTTTGAAAGATATGAGATCAGTTTGATTTCATATTTTTCTAATATATGTATATATATATATATATAT
>JXCR01140545.1:209022-223324 GCA_002079205.1 Phalaenopsis hybrid cultivar
ATATATATATATTAACTTTCCTTCCGAAGCGGACATTGGAATTTCCATTCTGGCGACCGACAGCTTCCACAGGACCCCCCTAAAATTGTGTCGACATATGCTAATATTAACAAAGATGTAGAGTTGTCGGTTGTGGTCGGTGGTACCGAGTAAAAGGTCTTCATTTATGAAGGTTATCCCAGGATGTTCTTTTAATGAACAAATTTCATTTGAGGATGTGCTAGCCAACTGAGCTACTTAAATCTCTAGGTCAAGCAAGGATGTAACTAGAGACTATCATATCTCCTTTAACATGATTAGAGCATCATAGATACTTAATTTTGTTGCCAACCTCCTAATATGAGCTAACAAGTTATAATCCACTTCGCGTAATCCTCTAATCTTACCAGATTATGTGTCTCTTCTACTGGCAGAGGTGGAGGTAGCTCCTTTCGAGTGACTATTTGTTTTCCTTTATCCACTGGAGCTATTCTTGAGGTTAATACCTTCCCACTTCTTAGATTTATTTCTGTGATTTCTTCTTCTACTTGAGATGTTGTAGCAGAACTTTTTGTGTCTCTTCTTCATCATAAAGATCCAAATTGATGGCAAATAATGTACCATGGTACTCGAGGACTGGTTCCACACTTTCGGTGCTATTATAATCGGTGTTATCGATATCTTCTTTATTATCATTAAAGGGTTCATCGGACTTTAGTATGATTTGTGGATCAATTTTGGAATCGAGATCAAAATTAGATTGATCAAACATCAATTACGTTATCACTAGAAATAGTTAGAATGTGGTCGAAATCATAATCATTATATTCATAATACCCCGGTGGGGCAAAAAGATAATCACACATGGTCAAGGGTTCGAGGATTTTTTTCCTTTAAATTCGAGACCACCAATCTAATATAGGTTTCCAATATCCTACCTCCCCACGCTATCAGTCTTCAGAATGACCTTCTTCTTCTTCTCTGGTTGTGACAATTTCTCTGATGAAATCTCCATCTTGGGCTGGGCAGGCTATAGACTATGGACGTCTGCCTGCACCGAAGCGATTTGAATCTGATCCAGTATCTTCTTGAATGACTTGCTCAAAACTGTTCTTCATCCACCTTTCTCTGAATATGGATCTATCAGAATTATTGGCTTGGCCAAAATCATATTTACATAACCTCTTTTATATTTTTTTAAATATTCCTTCAGGATTGTTATATTTCCTTCTATAAAATTCCTCTCAATCCAATTCTTGAAAATGAAGCAGCCCTCTTTGTTTGTCCCAACATTCTATAGTAGGGGTAGAAATTGAGATACTTTTTCTTGTCAGCTTCTTCTAACTTCTTTAGTTTTAGGAATCTAAACTCGGGCTTCTTCATTAAGTTTTTGAACATCTTTAGCATAGCCTCATCTTTGAAAGAATACACTTTTTTCTTTCAATCTGAAAGAGTCGAACCCCATCTACTCTCTGCTCGGTGTAATCCTCTATGGTGTGACTGTTGGCTAGACTTGCCATACTGTTATGTTTGTTGCTGAGGCTGAGTATGTTGTGACAACAGCTGGGACCTATGATGAGAATGTTCTTCCTGAATCTTTAATACCCCTTTTCTCTTATCAACTGCAAAACCATTCCAGACTTCTTCTTGAATAATCTCGTCATCCTGGACTTTTCTGACTTTTCTTGGCAGTTCATATGTTTGACTTCCTCTTGTAGACTGCTGGCTTTGCTTAGTAGCTTCTTAAAGGATTTGATGGTGAGTCCCTTAAGTATGAAGACTACCAACCCATGGATTATTTTGAGTAGAATCTCAATCACAGGTTGTTCCTATAGCTGAGGCTTGCATTTTATGCTTAGGTTTCTCCACCTCAAGATATAATCCACTAAAGTCTTGTTAGGCTTTTACCTTTCTACTACAAGATCTCAAATAAAAACATGTTGTTGTGACACAGCAAATTTCTGCACGAACAATGGTTCTAACTTGGAGAATTTTTTTACTAATCCGTTGGGTAGCTCGGCATACCAATCAAATGTTATTCATTACAAGCTGCTGACATACTAACGGAAGAGTAAGGCTTCATTACCTCCGGTGTTGCCACAACTGGCTCAGAAATGTCCTACATGCTGTCTTGGATTTTTTGTTTTGTTGAATGTCTTAAAGTTTTGTGACTCAAAACCCTTAGGGTAGGGCATGACATCAAACTCCTCTGGGTAATGTTTAGCTTCTGAAATCAATGCACCAACCTTAGATTAGGCTAAGGCCGCTCGAACTTGTTGTTCCACCAACTGCTTGATATCCTTTCTGATATTTACACTTGGTGAGGAATCCTTCTTTTGTTGATCATCTCTATTAGTGGAGGCAACTTCTCTCCTTTCATCGGTAATGTCAACTATCTCTAGCTGGTTAACTTTTGGAGAAGCTAAATACTGTGACTGAGACTATAAATAAACTATAGCCATTACGTCCATGGTGGTAGCCATCTCTTCGATTCTCTTCCCCATCTCACTGATTTGTTCATCTCTTAGCGCAAATCATCCACGGTGTTCCCTTCAACAAGAGGTTGTGCATCGCGTACAGATGTAACGGCTCTAATGTCGATGATATGAATATCCATAAAGTCTTCATTATCATCAATGGCCACTCCATGCTTATTGGCTAACTCAGAAATCTCAGCATTGAGCTTTTCAGCTTTCTCTTCAACTATCACTTCTTGGATCATCTTAAGATCTGGAGGACTTTCCTAAGCATCCTCCACTTCTTCATTAAACTAGGTAGCAATAGCTGCAACGATGTCTGATACTTTGGAACTTTGCTTCATTCCATAGTCTTGCCCTTAGGGCTCATTGAACCGTATTGGTACGACGACTTTGGGTACCCATACCTTCTTCGATGATGATGATGTCTTGATATGGGGTGTCTCGATAAAGGCATTCATGTGTCAGAAAGAGGCATGCTCCCCGTTGTGCAAAATAAATACATTACTGGATGACTTCTTTATTTGCTCCTTCTTTAGGGTACTCTTACGAGCAACAACAGATTGTATCCTCGGACCCAGTCATGACTTGACCGGTTAACGTCTTGTAGACCTTGGAGCAGTAGTGGTGACAAAATAAGCGGTAGTGACGGTAGTATTAACTCAAGTTCATAAATGGAATCTGATGAAAATACAAGCTGGTAAAACTTGAGTAGATCTTTGAGACTGTCGGGCAGATCTGAACTCCCTCAAAATCTCTTTTGTCATTTAAGGCGACACCGCGCATCCTACTTGCTTAAGCAGTTCAACAACTGAACTTCCTTCTTTAATGACCAACCTCTAGAATACATTACGGACTTTGTTGATATGAGTGGATTTCTCTTTCTACTCATTGACCAAAGAAAAATATGTTGAGATTTTCATATATATATTACACTAATTTTGATGATATTACACTTTAAATAAGGGTATTTTTGATATTTTATTATAGGTCTGATGAATTATGGTCATTGGAGCAAAAAGAAACAAAAATGGTGCAATTTGGAGCAAAAACGAGCAAGAAATGAAATTTTGCCCTCTCACCTTTCGATAAGTCTTACGATGCTTGATCTATTTTACACTTTTTGCATATTTTTGAATGATATTACACTTTAAAGGAAGGTTGTTTTTATGCTTATTTTGTAGGGCTATATGTTAGGAACACAACGCAACTGAAATGGGGCAAAACGGAGCCAAACGGAGCAAAACGGTGGAGCTGCACAGTTTGCCCGCCGACGGTGCCGACGGCAAGAATTACCCGAGAAGACTAAAAAATGATAGAAAAGCTCGCAGACGGCGCCCTCGAGCCCGCCGATGGCCCCCGNCATAGGTTCTGAGTGAGCCCAAGGTTTATCTGTTTGAAATGACTGGGTAAATGGGCGGCCTGTTTTTGTTCCGCTCAATTTGACGCAGAAATTTTACTTTTTACATTTATACCAACCAAATCTTATATTCATTTTTTAAAATACAATATAAAAAATTAATATAAAAAGGAAATAAACAAATATTATTATATAAAGTAAGGTTTTTTCTTGCAATGATGGACATGAAAGCTTTTTGTACAATTGAATGCTTGCGAAAGAGTTTCGTTCCCTCTGTATTTTTATATTGAAGTCTATAATTCAAATGTTTATTTATTTGTTTGTGTATCGATAGAGTAAGTCTATATTTATATTGAAGTCTATATTTTTTGTTTTTAATAGGTTTGTGGATAGTCTCCCTTAAGTGAGGAGCATATCATTTTTTCTTTGAACTGTTTTGCAGTGTTTTTTTGGATTTTGGTATATTAAATGTGTTCCCATTATATTACTGTTGCAAATAGCTCAACAAAAAAAAAAATTCAAAGGGTTTCATTACCGAAATGGTCATTTTTTCATAAACAGCTGCAAATCAGCTTTTCTCAAACCGCAGAAACCAAATAACTTATTCAGTTCAGGGGCATAATGGTCATTTATCTAGAAACAACTGCAAATCAGTTGTTTCCGAAACGTACAAGCCAAACAGACAAACAACTTATCATGATCAGCTGTAGATACACAGCTTATCAGGATAAGCTGCTTATCAGCATAAGTTGGATAAGCTGCAGCTGCCCCAAACAGACCCTTAGTTGTCAAATATTATTATTTCTAAATTATTGAACTTATTTGAATTAAAAAATTTTAAAAATTATTTTTGTTGCATCATCGAGAAATCTTATCAATTGACATGAATTTAGAGCCAACTTTTGAATAGCAAATGTTTCCAGTTAAAATTCAATATCATTCGAGACCTTGATTTTAGCAAGTTTATTGTCAAACTGATCATCTCGACAAGACAAACCCATTGATACAAAAATTGGTTCTATCTGAGTCGAATCAAGTCCACATCAAGACCTTAAAACACATTTGGAGGATTTGAATCGTTGATTGAATTTCAGATGAACTCCATATTTGACATACTTTTAGTTAAATCAAGCATCTCGACGAAAATAATCAAACAAGCCTAAATTTTCTTAATTTTGAGGTCATTAAGACTCCCAAATTATTAAAACTCCACTTTGATCAATAGAGGTCAATGTGGGTTGTCTGATCATGTAGTTATTTGAGTTATTCATCAAATGACCAAAATGCCCTTCTCTTGAATGTTATAAATATACTACATCTCTTCACTTGGAAGGTGAGCATATTGTTCCAATTTTCTTCTATACTGAAGTCCATGTGATAACTCCTGGCCTCCGTAGCCACTGACCACCGTCGAACACTATCTGTCGGCTGTCTTAAACCATTGACAACCCCCCTGCTCACCATCGTCAATGAACTTTGATTTTTAACAATGTATCTTGCATATGGTGTAACAAAAAATCTCAAATATAATGTGACAAAAAACATCGTATTTAAGTCTTGGTGATAACTTTTGGTTTCTGTAGCCACCGACCAAGGTCGATGACAACCAACCACCCCTACTCGCCACTGTCTGTGAACTTTGCTTGTTAACATATCCAAAATACGGTGTAATGATGTATCCTAAATATCGTGCAATGAATAATATCATATTAAAGCCTCGACGATACCATGTAACATTCATAGTCGTCCACCAGCATCGACCACCGCCCAATAGCCCCTCGTAGATGTTGGCTACCTCTACTAGCTATCAACATATATCAAATATGGTATAATGATGTAATGGTATATCTCGAATATGGTGTAATAATGTATCTCAAATATGGTGTAAATGAATAACATCGTATTAAAAATCCGACAATAACTCTCGACAACAACTGCTTTCATTATCATGAAGTTTTTTATACGTTATATACCTACAAATGTTGTCTCTTATGTAAAATAGTAAATTTGATAGAAGGGTTACAACCACTAATCAGTGTAGCACCAACTATGGCTTCTTTGGCCAATTACTACTGAAGCTTCCAATTATAATGCATGTGGTCAATTGATGTTATTACAATCTCCAACTATGGTCTTTGTAGCCAACTGATAATATTACAACCTCCATTTATGGCCTTTATGACCAATTGATGCTACTGCAGTCACCGACTATGATATTTATGGCCAACTGATAATATCACAGTCACTAACTACGATCTTTGTGGCCAACAAATGTTATTGCAATCTCCAATTACGAACTTTGTCGCCAATTAATGATATTGTAGTCACCAATTTTAGTCTACATAGCCAGGTAATGATATTGCAGTCAACAACTACTATATTTGTGGTCAATTGATGATCTGGTAGTCACCTACGACCTCTGTGGCAAATTGAAGTTATTGCAACTACCAACTACAATCTGTGATTACCTATGACCTATGTAGTTAACTGTTACTGCAGCTTCTAACTACGACATCTGTGACCAACTAATGCTACTGCAACTTCCAACTACGACTATGTTACCAACTATGACCTATATGAATAATTGTTACAGTTATTTTCAACTACAACCTTTGTGACTAAAAAATACTACTGTAACTATCAACTACGGCCTATGTGACCAACTATGACCTATATGACTAACTGGTACTACAGTTTCCAACTACAGTCTCTATGACCAACTGACAATAGTACAACCATCAACTATGACTTATATGACAAACTATAACTTATTTTGTTAACTGTTACTGCAGCTTCCAATTACAGCCTCTACAACCAACTTACTACTACAACTACCAACTACGACATGTGTACTTAATTATTATTACAGTCATTGATATAGTTTTTATGGTCGAGTGACATTATTACAACTTCTAACTGCATCCTTTGTGACCAACTGATGCTATTGCAGTCACTAATTATGAAATATATGGCCGCAATATGTTATTATAGCTTTCAATACGACCTCTGTGAACAACTGAAACTATTACAATCACTAGCTATGACCTACGCGACTAGTTAGTACTGCAATTTCTCATTACAGCCTCTATGTCTGACCAACGTTATTACAGTTACAACAACCTATGTGGCTAGTTATCACTGCATCTTCCCACTATGGACTTTATGGCTAATAGACACACTTGTAACTATCAACTATAGCCTAAATGGTCAATTACTACTACATTTTCTCACTACGACCTTTATAACCAAATGACGCTCTTGCAGCTACCAACTATGACCTGTGTGATCAATTACTATTACTGTCAGTAACAACAACCTTTATGATCAACTAATGTTACACCATGCAATGATTATATTATTCAAGATATTATGAATTCAATTTTCACGCACTCTCGTTGTCCATAAAGTTTAGTGGAAGGAACCTATGATTTCTTTTATAATTTCATTTGATTTAAAATGAAATTTTCAAGTTATAGGTTCACTCAATTATTTATTTTATTCAAGAATTGCATTGCATTGAATTGTGATGAATTTAATCTACAAATTCTAAGATAGATCAAATGAGGTCTTCACCAACCCTAATTATATTCTTGAACTTCATTTTTAATAGCTTCACTAACCCAATTGACCTCAGAGCTTTGTAAAGAAAATTTAATTTTTAGGGCCACCCTCATCTAGGATCATAGAAACATTACTTATCCTTTTGGATCAAAGAAGATCAAAATCCCACTTTTGGAGTAGTTATATCAATCATATTTTCACTCATGACACTCATTTCCTTTCAGATGGAGAAGATGAAATCAACGCCATCCATCATCTGATGGAGTCAATTAGTTGAATATAATGACGTTAGGATCCAACCCTTTAATCTAAGAAATGATAGTGCACAAACACAACAATAATGATGGCTGATAGTGTTGTCAAAACAGCTTGTTGTTCGCGAACAATTTATGTTCGGCTTGTTAAATAGCTCGTGTTTGATTCGTTCGCTAACTAAACGAGTTGAACACAAATAATTTTTTTTTGTGCCCGACATATGAACGAGTCAAACACAAAAAATATTTTGTTCGTTCTTGTTCAACTCGTTTTGACTTGAATAATATATTCACACACACACACACACACACACACACACACATATATACATACACAAATATGTACACACACACACACACACACACACACACACACACACACACACACACACACATATATATATATATAACGGTTGTCGACACTCCACTTCAGAATTTTCATATAACGGTTGTCGATCTTGATAACTTTTCGAGAAAAGATGCGAGTGTAATCGACATCATGAGACAACTGAATCAGTATGTGCCGACCGTCAAGTAAACCAATATTCCAACTGCCCAATAGTTTCATATCCTCAAAATCTTTCCGAATGATCTCTAGTTTTGGGTGACCATACAAAAATTTCCCCACTATAGCAAAGCGCCAGGAGGGCGCGAGAGTACTGGTGTGAGAATAAGAGCAGACTTCCCATTTTTTTCCTAATTTTTTTTATGAAGGTGTGATCGCCACCACTTTTAAGAGTGTCGTGAAAAGATTGATGAACATTGCAGGAATTGCCAATATGAAAACCAAACTCTGAACCTGAAAGAAAAGCACGAGTAGGAATATGAATGTCGCCGGCAAGTGTTGTGACATAGGAGCGGATTGTGGATGCCATCTCCAAAGCAGCCAGGGAGCCGCTGGACGCTAGAAATAGGCGAACAAAACTGCCGCCTACGAACGAAGCGAGCAATCGAGCATGTCGATGCAGCGTATTGACCTTGACGAAGAAGAGCCGCAGACGACGAAGGCTGCGATTTCATCAAGGCACGACGAAGGACGCAGAAACGACGCAACAGACGGAGTCGCGAAGCCGAGGGAGACGAAGTCGAAGCAGACGAAGTCGTGCAGACGAATTCGACGTAGACGAATTTGAGGCAGACGAAGCGTGACGAAGGAAACGACGAAGTATGACGAAGGAGCAGGTTGTGATTTCGATCCGACGAAGAGATGACGAGGGCTACTCAGGTTGCCATGAAGACACGACGGGAGTAAACCCTAGCAGAGACATCGCGTTATATATATATGTTTGTATGTATGTATGAACACCACCTAAGCCCATGCGGACCTTTGTGAATTTTCTTACCTTTTTTTCTGAAATTAATAAATCTGGGCTCTTCCCCAGTTCACTCTAAATAGTTGAACCAACTTAATCAATTAAATTAATAACAGTGAATTTTTTATGAATTAATTAAACTTAATTAAATCTACATAAACTCGTTCGTATTTGTCCATTTAATTATAAAATAATTATAAATATGCCCAAATTTGTTGAATTAGATAAACAAGTGAACACAAAAGAACTAGTTGTCGATTCTAGTAACGACTAGTTTGTTGAACGTTTGATTTGATTGCAGCCCTACGATTGTAATTACTTTTTACTTTTTACTTTTTAGGGTATATAATTTTCACTTAAATTAACAAACAAAAATTATATTAAATTCCCTTTTGCATTCTCCTTCCACCTCTTCCTCTCCTTACCGAAACCCTCGCCGACCATTCCCCTCCCCCACCTTCTGCTCGAATCCGGCGCGATACAGTCGCGACTGGAGGTAGCTGGAAAGTGGCAAGGCAGCAGNAAGAGAGAAAAGAAAAAGGATTGAAAATGATCCTAAAAGAAAAGAAAATAAAATAAAATAAAAAGATGTGAGGAGAAGCATGAGGAGTTGCCTAATAAAAAATTGGCTTCACTTAAATCAACTTAAGGAAGAAGGCTTGGGTACATTCTCTAAACTTGTATTTTAGTATTAGCATATTTACTTATAAAGTTTTCATGAATTTCCTTTTCATATGGATATTCTAAGTGGCTTAAATATGACAATTTGCAATTTTCCTTGACAAGAATTACAAATCAGAAAACTTAGAGTTGAGTTCTATATATTCTTATACCTTTAGTATTAACTGGAGTTATTTTAAATTTTTCTAAAGTTATGTTAATATATTTAGTAGGCCAAAATATTGAAATCTAGAAGTTAAAACTCTTTGCTATAAGTCATATTTTTATGTAGTAAAGGAGTTACTTGAGGACAAGTAACATTCAAGTTTGGGGGATTTTGATGCATAAAAAATATATGCATTTTTAGACCTATATTTTATACTCATTTTTAGTGATATAAATCTTTGAAGGAAAGTATTTTTTTTGTTTTTTTGCAGGTTGATAATTTGTAGGATTTGAAGCAAAAAGGAAGCATAAAGGATTGAATTTTGAGTGAAAATGGTGTTTTGGAAAAATTACTCAGCACCGACGGTGCTAGATTGGGCACCGACGATGCCATTTGACAAAGAGTGCGGAATTAAATTTGGGACACGGGCGCTGACGGCGCCAAGGTCAGTGTTGGGTAAAATTCTAGAAGATTTGATGAATTTGGATGCTTTTTGAAGAGTTATTGGAGGCACCACTTAGAGAACCGACATTTTAATTTATTTGAGCTAAAATTGCTCAGAAAAAGTTGTAGTTAGAGGGGGCTAGAGTGTAATTGAGTTTACTTGAGTGTTCTATTATATAGTGTGGTGAGTCTAAGTGTGGTTTTCTCCTAAGAGTTTTTAAGAGAGGGAGAGAAGTAAGAGATTTCTTCTTCCATACATCTTTAAAGAGAAAATCAAGAGTCTTGTAAAGAGAAAAAGAGTTCAAGAGAGGCTAAAAGGGATTTCCTTTGAGAATGAGTTACAGATAAGTGGTGTTTGTTTATTATTGTTGAATAAACTTTCTTTTATTTATGAAATTTGTATTTTATTGTATCTTTCTCATCAGTCTGAGTAGTTTTCTTTTCCTTTCTCCCTGCTTTGAGATATATTGAAATGAAGAGATAATTTGAATGTGCCAATTTTAAAATATAAAATAAGTTGTGATGATTTTTCCACTCTATTCTTAATTTACTTATCTGGCCAATTGAAATGTTAAAATCTATTGTGAAACATATGATCTAGGAAAAGGAGTACGAGTTCTACAACAAAGTGAGAATCACATTCAATTCTATGAAGTAGTGTTTCGTTCATGGAATTGGACGAAAATAAGTAGAGAAATATATATTATTAGGCAAAGAATTGGATATTTTAGGGTGACAGACTAAAGTCCTCAATTTGGTTTTAGTGTTTAAGCAAGAGTTAGCCTCCAGGGAAGGGAAGTTGGAGCTCTGGAGTGAGAGCGAGTATTCTCCCAGCCTAACCACAGATTTAGAGACTAAGCCTAAGATTAGTCAACGATTCTCAATAACACTTTACTAAAGGTAGAGAATTAAAATTGCTCCTATTTGGCACAATACAAAATCAAACCATTTATCTCTCTCATTTAACCAAAAACTCATTGTAGTGGAAAAGATGCTTTCTGATATTTGATAACTTCATCACAGAAACATAGTTTGGTAGTTATAGTTTAACTTTACTTTATAGTCTTGCTAGTAGTTAATAATTTAGTTCTCATAGCACCTTAAACATTTGAAATTAGTATAGTATACTTTATTTATTATTGTGAAATTCCTAATTTAAATTACCATCTTGAATTTAAACCTTCCCTGTGGGATCAAAATTTGGGGCTTAAATAGAAAGTCTTATATTATTTGATAACGATACGTATACTTGTGTAGAATCCCAACATAAATTGCTTTAATTTCTTTGGAATTGCTGCAAAGCAAATTCATCTTCATTAATTTCACACAAATATAATTTTTGGGATCACATATCTTCCATCAACTTTTAAGCTTCAACATTTTGAACTCTTTCCTTATCAGTTCTAGCTTATAGTGTCCATATAAAAACTTCCCTACCAGTGTCAATCTAAAAGAGTAAGCCACGATATTGGTTTCAACATTAGTAACATACATTGCCGAGTTCACATTCTTCCTCCCAGTGTTTTTGATAAAATTATAATCACCCTTAACATTTAACGCCTCATGAAAAGATTGTGGGAATAAACAGGTATTACTAGAACCTGAAAATCCACCACCACCGTCCAAAATAGCCTCTAAAAAACTTTGAGTAGCCAGCATCGCAAAAAAAAGAAATAAGAAACATAATCCAAGTGAAAGGAAAGATCTCACCAGCTGTGAGGAGCCAAACTGAGGAGAGCACCTTAGTCGTCATAGAATCACCAAAGTTAATCAAAAGGTGAAAGCCCAACAAAAAAGGAGGAAAAATGGAACCTAACTGACCTATGGGTTCCACATAAAGATCAGTTACAATCCGCTAGAAAAACTAAAAAATAAAATGAAATGGGAGAAATAAAAAAAAAAAAACTAAAGGCTCCTTGGAGAGGGGATCAATTAGTCCTGAAAGCATTGTAGGTAGCAATTCTGAGGTGTGGTACGTCTAGAGTGTCTCCATGAAGCAGACAGGATAGAGGAGGTGGGGTTAGCATCAACATAAGTAGATTTGGAGTGAAGCTCATATCTAGCAAGCTGATTTTCAGGTTTATTTCCTTCCATGTAATTGAAAGTGAAGTGAACATTGAGAATAGATTTGAAGGTCTTGATCTTCTGGATCCATTGGGTTTGAAATAATGTAGACTGCTCCACGTATTCTAGCAGTCTAATCAGCCAAGTGGAGTCCACCTCTAACCAAATATTTAGCCAATCTGTTTTATAAGAAAAGTTCAAAGCCCAGAAAACTGTAATAAGTTCTGCCTCAAGTGCATCAGTGGCCATAATAGAAGCACGAAAGAAGAGGAGGCACTGACTAGAATGGTTCTGAAGACTCCCCCCACCTCAGCACCAATATCATTGAAGCTTTCATCAGTGTTAATTTTAAGAGTAAAAGGCTGTGGAGGATTCCAATATACCATGTTAATCAAAGGAGAAACCACTTCACTAGTAAGAGGGGGGTTACAAATATTAGGGAATTATTTATACTTTATCATTTTGGAGAGGTAAGATACATAGGTTCTGACCACCTGAGCAAAATGTGGAGGTTTACCCTCAAATTTTTAATGTTTCCTTGACATCCAAAGGAACCAAGCCACCAGGAAAGGGATGGATTCATATTTTTTTATTTTTCCAACTGAACCAACAAGTAAGTAACTATAACCAGTGATAAACTGAGTCATTCAATGTAAGCTTCTTTAGAAAGTTAGTTCAGGAGCAAATTCGCATTTAAAGAAGATGTGAGGGGTGTTTTCCTCTTGCTCCATACATAGCTAGCATCTAGATGGGCCCCTCAAGCCCTTTAACATGAGGATGTCATCAGTGGGCAATAAATTGTGGTAGAATCTCCACCAGAAGAAAGCCATAGAGGGGGAGAGAAATTTATTCCAAATGGCCTCCCCCCATGGCATCTGAACATAGCTAAAGAGCTTAGAGTAAATAGCTTTGGTGAGACTTTGATTGGTATAAGCTTTCCAAATGACTCTATCAAGTCTGCTTCTATCAAAGTGAATTTTTGAAATATGGATGTCATAAGGTTCCTAAAAAAAATTCTGCAGGTTATAAATAGACAACTGATCTCCCTCCCAACACTCAACAACTTTGAAATTAGGATTAATATGAATAGTAGTAGAATTTAACCACTCCTTAGGACACCAGTAGTCCATCCAGAAATTCACTTTTTCATTTCTCAATTCCCAAATAAATAGCTCCTCAACAAGATGCCTAACTTTGAGCATGTTGGCCCAAATTCTGGAATCCTCCAGCTTCCTGACTACTAGAGAGGGGTGTTGATCTCTGCAATACTTTCCGATCATGAACTTAGCCCACAGGGAGGATTTGATCTAAATTTAATCCGCATTTTGCAAAGGTTGACTTGAATAAGTTGATGCAACCCTTTAAAACCAATACCCCCAGCCAAAGTGGGTTTGGCTACCTTCTGCCATGAATCCCAGTGAAGTTGTTGTCTTTGACCAGACCATAAGAACCTGTTAAAAGCCCTCTCCAACTGTATTCTGGTGCTTTTCTTCATATTGGTCATTTGAAGAATATATGAAAGGGAAGGTAATGAGAATGCTTTTAAGTAAGGTAATTCTTCCACCATTAGAAAGGAAGGAATGGGACCAACATGAGAGGTAAGCAGTATTTTTATGGAGAACTTCATCAAATTGGATCTGCTTGGACCTACCACTTATCAGGAAAGCACCAAGGTATTTGATTGGGGGATGAGCAATGGAGAAACCAGTATAGTTAGAGATCCACTATTTATAGCTGGGAGAAGTTCTTTTATTGAATATAATTTGACACTTTATAGGACTAAAAGTCATCCTAGAATTTGATTGGAAAGCTTGTAGAAAGTGGTATACTTTTTTAACAGCACTCTTATGGGCACTTGGAAACCCATGATATCAACAGCATATAGGAGATAGGAAATAGCCATGTTAGATTTGTAATGGTACCTAGAATAACTCTGGGTTAATAGGGACTTATCTAACATTCTGGATAGGTAATCAATGGTAATTATATATATATATATATATATATATATATATAATCATAGT
>JXCR01140545.1:223640-241455 GCA_002079205.1 Phalaenopsis hybrid cultivar
GATTTCAATTTCCCTCATCTCCTCGCATGCAATGGCTAGTGAGATCTTTCCTGTCTTCAATTTAGCTCTATTTACTTTCATCTTTTATTATACCTACTACTACACATTTGTTTTTTGATGTGGTTTTAGAAGGGGGTCAAGGGTTAACCGGCACTCCCACCTTCTGTTATTTTTGGCAAGGCTTCCATGATATGCTTAGTGTTGGTGTGGATTACTCCTTTATTTAAAAACATGCGAAAAAGAATGGCAAGCATGCAATGCACATCTCTGAGGTTGAGTCCTTGATTCTAGCTTCTTCCTGCCATTTGGATTTGGTTGATAAATTCATGTAAGGGCATCCTAAAGTAGATTTAATAAGAAGGAAATTTGAAATGCTAAAATTAACGGGATGGTGGAAAGTTGGGATTTTTTATGGAAGGCATATATTGATACAAATTGCAAATGATGAGGATTAACCTTAAAGCACCTACTGACATTCAACCTCCTACTCTCCCAGTGAATCATAATCCTTTTATTCATCAAGCCACACCACCTAATGTTGAGCTTGATAAAGAGGAAAACCCTAACATGAAAAATGTTGATGTATTTAAATAAAATGGATTTCCTAATACTTCTATTGACGTGCATGCTCAACAAACATTACCTGAAGGGAAGATTGATGTTACGAAACCTGATTTACCTATTATACCTAATGAAATTTCTCTTCCCCATAATCATAGTAGTACCACTCCTATTATTAATAAAAATTTAGAAAATCAGAGGCAGTCAGATAAAAGATTTTCTCATCCCTCCACCTCCATTGAATTCATAAATACCTCCACAACTTGCCTCTAATGCTTTAGAGAATGAATGGCAAGTTCAAAAACATTCTAGAAAGAAGGCTAAAAGAAACAATGAACTTTCAAACCTTAATGGATGTAACATTAAATAATAAGGCATCTACTATTCTGATGCAGAGTGATTAGGCAACCCTTCTAGATAATCTAGGAGGTCTAGCTTAAGACATCATATTTAATGTCATGATATGGAAAATTAGGGGAGTGGCAGACCATTCCTCCTTTAATGAACTCAAACATCTCTGTAGGGTTCATAAAATCTTCATCTTTGCTAATTTAGAGCCTTTTGTGCATGTTCATAAAAATAGGATTTTAAATAAATTCAAAAGCTATCAATCTTTCTGCAATAAGAAGAACCAAAATTGGGTCTTTTGTAAACACTCTATTACATTATCCATTGTCAAAGATGAGGAGCAATTTGTCTTAACACATTTTAAGATGGAAGATTTACATGGTTGGGGAAATTTTGTATATGCTAGTTCTCTTTTACAAGATAAATTTTTGCTTTGGCAGAAATTAGAGCTCATGGGTGATTTTGTTACTGAAAATTGGTTTATGGGATGGGATTTTAACATGGTTATGAAGCCATCAAAGAAGAAAGGGAGTAGTAGATGTGATACTACCCTTATAAATAGTTTTTTGTAACTCAATTGTGGGGTCTAGACTTTTTTATTTGGGCTATTCTAGATCACCCTATACTTGGAGAAGAGGTTTTCCTTTTCAAAGGCTTGATTGTTATTTGGGAAACACTGATTTCTTGAATTATTTTTCAATCATTCGAGTTCAACATCTAAGCTATGCATCTTCTGATCATAACCCCATTCTACTTACTCTAGCTTTTAATGTCAGGCCTTTTTTTCCAGATTTAAATTTCTTAAAACATGGATTACTCATGATACTTTTCTGAGTATTGTGAAACAGAAATGAAAGTGTGATGATGCTGGGACACCCTGAATTATCTTATGGATATTGCATAAAATACTAGCAGCTCATCTTAAAAAAATGAAAAACCAGGTTTTGGAAATATGCATAATAAAGTATTAGAGGCTCAGCATATGGTTGAATAATTAGAGGTTCAAGATATTTGCTCACCTGAATTGGTGGAAATGGTGGCATAAGCTCATTTATCCTTATTGGATCCAACAAAAAGCTAATGAAATTTCTTTTAGTTCTAGAGATTGAAACACAAATTATTTTCATGCTTCTTTAAAGCATAGAAGAAATATCAATAATATTATGAGGATCAAAAATGCCAATGGTCGCATTTTAAATAACATGGAAGATATTGGTGAAAGTGCAGTGCTTTATTTTAATGAGTTGTATCAGTCTACTTTACAAGTTACCCCTGTTAATTCTAATATTTTTGCTGATGAATTTAGTTACATTAACAACCTCTCCTTAACTCAAGCTCCTGAAGAAAATGAAATTCTATCTGCTTTTAAATCTATATGCTCTAACAAAGCTCTAGGCTCAGATGGTTTCTCCTCTTCATTCTATGTTCACTATTGGGACATTATTAAGAAGGAAGTCATACTAGTTATTCAAAGTTTCATTTATGGGGATAATTCAAGTGAGTATTTTAGCTCTGCCTTGATTGCAGCCACACCTTTCTCAAATTATCTCACCTTAGCAATCTACTTTTATCGAAGGTAGAGATATTACGAAAAACATTCTTTTAACTCAAGAAATGATTGAAGATCTGGATAAAAATGCAGAGGGGGTAACATGGTTTTTAAACTTGATATCAAAAAAGGCTTTTGATATAATTAGTTGGGATTTCATTCTTAATATTTTGTAGGCTAAAGGCTTTCATCAGGACTTTTGCTGACTCAGTAAAAGATGGTTGACTATTAACCTTTATAGTGTGTTTGTTAATGGTAAAGCTCATGGTTTCTCTTATGCTTATAGAGGCATCAAAAAAAGAGATCCACTCTCTCTTACCATCTTCATAATTGCTTTTGATTATCTCTCCAAGCTTGTTAACAATTTGGATCTACAACATTCTCACATGCAATACTCTCATAAATCTAAAATAATGGTTAGCCACCTTGCACATGCTGATGATGCTATCTTGTTTTCTAATGCAAGCAAGTCTGAAATTAAGGCTATTATGTCTCTTTTGACATATTTTTAAAAAACCTTTGGTTTACTCTTTAATTTGGCTAAATGCTTTATATACTTTGGTAAATATGTACATCAAAATGTTGAAATATGAGCTTCCACCTTCACTGATTGTAAAATTGCTAAACTACCCATCGAGTATCTTGGGGTGAACTTCCTAAGAGGGAGGAAGAAGAAAATTCAAATGGATGAGGTTGTTGACAAAATTAAATACAAGATCAATGATTGGAGAAATATCTTCTTGTCTAATGGTTATAGGCTTACTTTATTGAAAAGTGTGCTATGTAGTCTACCTTTATATGCTATGCAAGTTCTTAAAACTAAGAAGTGCGCTCATTAAACTCTCGAAGATCTCTTCAACAAATTTCTCTAGAGTGATACTCGATCTTCTAAATTTTGGGTTAACAGGAAAAAGAGTAGTAGACATGTTTCCTCTAGGGGACTTGGCTTTAAAACAATGCAACAGATTATTGATATCAATATGTGCAAGCTCTTGTTCAAATTTAGAGTTGGAGGTTCTTTATAGGCTCAGTTTATGTATCACTAATATTTTACCTTTATTCACCCCTGCATTGTTACATGAACGGTTGGGGATTCTAAAATATGGAAGGCTATTACACTTGCTAGAAATGTGGTTTTTCATTTTATTTTCTGGGATGTGGGGGATGGAAACTTTTCTTTTTGGCACGATCATTGTGGAACATCAAATTTCATAAGCTTTCCTCACTCTTTAACATATACAAATTTACATGTTTTTGATTCTTGGATGAATGTTAGCTAGAATTTACCTAAACTGGTTTGTTTAGTTAGGGAGGAGGCCCCCTCTATTGCTAACATTCCTATTAATGTACATACAAGAGATGTTCTGACCAAAGAAAAATATGTTGAGATTTTCATACCTATTTTACAATATTTTTGATGATATTACACTTTAAAGAAGGGTATTTTTTAGGTTTTATTGTAGGTATGATGAATTATGGTCACTGGAGCAAAAAAATGCAAAAACGGTGCAATTTAAAGCAAAAACAAGCAAGAAATGAAATTTTGCCCTGTCACCTTCTGATAAGTCTTTCGATGCTTAATATCTTTTACACTTCTTACATATTTTTGAATGAGATTACACTTTAAAGGAAGGTTGTTTTCATGCTTATTTTGTAGGGCTATCCGTTAGTAACACAACACAACTGAAATGGGGCAAAACGGAGCTAAAATGGAGCCAAACGGAGCGAAATGGTGGAGCTGTGCATTCTGCTCCCCGACGGTACCCAAAACAACGCCAACGGCGAGATTTACCCAAGAAGACCAAAAAAGGACAGAAAAGCTCGCCGACGGTGCCCTCGAGCCAACTGACGGCACTCGGGACGACTATGGACCGACTTTTGGCTGTTATGGGCCGAAATTCAACGTATTTGGACGCTTTTTGAAAGGACTCTTGTGGCAACTCTTCAAACTTCATCCCTACACTTTAAAAGAAAAAATTTTGGTTAGAAAAAAGCTTTTTGTGTGAGATGAATGTTAGGAAAAGTGAGGAGAAAGTTTAGGGTTTTTATAATAGGAGTAGAAATGTAGATTTCTACCTTTTGGAGAGATTGGAGAGGGGATTTAGACAGAATTTGTAAGGAGATGTTCTAGCATTGCATGGATTGGCAGGAGACTTTGTGGGGGAGATTTTCTTCTTTCTTTCAAGGGAAAAAGCTAAGTATTGTGTTTTTTATTATCTTGTGATTTTGTAAACACTTATCTAATGGATTTGCTTTGCTTAAATGAAGTTTCCGTTGTGTTTTCTTCGTGTTTTATGATGGGCTTCTCTTACTCTCTCTTCTTATTTGAAAATAATGGTATGAGAAGATTATGTCATTATTTTTAATTTACTTTTCTTTTGTAATGAGTAGAATTCATGTTTAGGATTTTGTGATGCATGTTAGAAGCGTGTTTAATAATCAATGTGATGGGTTTTACTTATACTTTATTTACATTACAATAAAGGTTTGTTGTAGTGTTAAAATTCATTGTAATTGCATTAAGACCCAAGAGGGCTGTGTAATTCTCAACAAAGTAGAACCACATTCATATTCCATGGATGGTTAAGTTCATGGAAGTTGAATGCAAATAAATAGGGAAATATACTTTGATGGGCGTAGAATTGGAGATTTTAGGGTGACAGACTAAAATCACCAATTTGGTTCTATTGCTTGAGTACTGAAGCGGAGATGTTAGTCCTTAGACGAGGAGAACATGGAATAGGATTGCTCCTATTTGGCACATACAATATTTAATGCATCTCATTACTTTATCTTATCCGATTCATTGCATAAGAATACTAGTTTTTATTATCTCAAAATTTTCCAAACCAATTCCTCTAGAAAGATGTATCTTCAGAATTGATATCTGCATTTATTTATAGTTACTATCTTTACATTTAACACTTGCATTTAGAAGTAGTTGCTAGATAAAACATCAATTCAATTGACATTCCAAACTAAAGACTAATTGAAGTTGATTAGAATTTGACTAAGGACATCTTACCTCGCTTCCCTGTGGGATCTAACAGTTACTATCTTTACATTTAACACTTGCATTTAGGAGTAGTTGCTAGATAAAACATCATTTTGGTTACTATCTTTACATTTAACACTTGCATTTAGGAGTAGTTGCTAGATAAAACATCATTTTACGATTATTATCTTTACATTTAACACTTGCATTTAGGAGCAGTTGCTAGATAAAACATCATTTTAATCGATATTCTAAACTAAGGAGTAATTGTAGTAGACTAGAAGTTGACTAAGGACCTCTTACCTTGCTTCCCTGTGGGATCGATNTGATAAATGGGACTTCACTAGAGCCCGGTACTACTTGAGCGATACGTACATTTGCGTTTGAAATTGTGACTTTACTAAATCATTATAAATATATAAATCTGGGTTCATAAATTCTTGCATAGTAAAAGTTTCGTAGAGTGTTTGACGTCATTGTCAGGGGTTCAAATCATCTAGTAGTGGTGTCAAATTCTTGTATTTTTAGGTATATAAAAGTCACTGTCAAGTTTTTGGCGTCGTTGCCGGGGAAGCTTCAGTAAGAACTTTAGGAGAATCTTAGTTGAAGTAATTAGGCTTAGACTTGAAAAACTATAGTGTCGTAAAAACTGTTTTGTGTGAAAGGTGTTTNTTATATAAAATTGGGTTCATAAACTCTTGCATATTAAAATTTTCATCAAGTTTTTGGCGTCATTATCGGGGGTTTAAGTCTTCTAGTAGTGGTGTCAAATTCTTATATTTTTAAGCATATATAAAGTCGCTCTTAATTTTTTTGCGCCGTTGTCAGGGAAGCTTCGGTAAGAACTTTAGGAGAATTTTAGTTGAAGTAATTAGGCATGGACTTGGAAAACTATAGTGTCGTAAATGCTGTTTTGTGTGAAAAGTGTTTTTATATGAAAAAGTGTTGTGAAAAAAAGAAAAAAAAATGTTTTTTTATGAAAAATAAGGTGTTCGTGAAAAAGTTTTATTGTGTTGAATGTATTTCATCTATTATTTTTTTAATTGTTAATGTATTGTTTGTTTTGTTGCGTATGCAAAACAAATGATCTACAGGACTTGTGTCTTATGATCTCGAGTTTGAAAAAAAGAAAAAAATAAAAATACAAAGAGACCTCACAAAACTAGAAAAGGAAATGGAAAACTTTCAAGATAATAACTTGAAAAATCATCATACTTCATTGAGGGATTACGTAAATCCTACGACAGATGAAATTCACTCAAGTATGCAAAACCCTGTCGTAGAAGCTGACTCGTTTAAAATAAATCATGAGATTATCCAGCTGGTGCAGAACAATCAGTTTGGGAGAACTCATTTGGAGGATCCCTATTTACACTTATCAAAATTTATAGAACTTTGTGCTATATTTTGTTATAACGGTATGTCAGACGATGTTGTTAGACTAAGACCTTTTTCTTTCTCCCTAAGGGATAAGGCTAAAATGTGGTTATACTCATTAGCACCTGACTCTATTAAAAATTAGGAGGAGTTAACTCAGAAATTCCTAATTAAGTATTTTCCACCTTCAAGGCCACTAAAACTTAGAAACAATATTATCTCATTTTGTCAGTATGAAGGAGAATCATTATACGAAGCCTGAGAAAGATTTAAGGAACTCCTAAGAAAGTGTCCACATCATGCTCTGCTTGATTTGTCAATCATTCAAACTTTTTACAATGGGTTAGTAGGATCCCTTAGGTCTATAATTGATGCTGCTGCTGGNGATCATGAATGTCAAAATCATTTGATGAAGTGTATGCGTTAATTGAAAATATGGACAAACAAATTTCAATGGCCCTCTACAAGGGTAAATCCTAAAAAAGTAGCCAATGTTCATGATTCAGATGTGATTACAATTCTTGCATCGCAAGTTGCTGCAATATCTAAGAAGTTGGGCCAATTTGGAATGAACCAGCCTCAACTCACTCTAGTAAGTGAGGAAAGTTCATTAGGGCATATGATTGATTCTAATTATCATATTATGCTTTAAATACCATAAACAACCCTTACTCTAACTTTTACAACCCAAGTTTGGAGAACCGTCCTAATTTTAACTGGAATCATGCTATTGATGGTGGAAACCAAAAATGAGAAAATAATCATAGAAATCCTAATGGAAGTTGGAATAATCAGAGGAACACAAACTATAGACCTTCATATCCACCGGACGCTAACAATGATCAACAATTTGAGAATAAGAAGATGTCTATGGAAGAAGTGGTATTGTAAATGTGAAACTAGTTGTAAAGTTAAAATGCTGCGATTAGAAACATAGAGAATCAACTGGGATAAATTGCTAATTCACTTAGTAATAGACCCCAAGGAACACTTCCTAGCAACATTGAGATCAACCCTAAAGAGAACACTAATGAACAAGTAGAGACAATTTCTAGCAACATTGAGATCAACCCTAAAGAGAACACTAATGAACAAGTAGAAGCTGTCCAATTAAAAAGTGGAAGAGAGAAAGAGGATGTGGTTAGAAAAGAGAAAGATGTTGTGAGAGAAATAAAGGAAACTAAAAGACCTAAAGAACATGCTTCTAAGGATCTGGAAAAATTAATATCTCCAACTAAAATCAGTTTGGAAAGACCAACCACCTCCATTTCCCAAAGACTTAAACAGCATGAGTTGGATAAAAAATTTTCAAAGTTCATGGATGTACTTAAGAAGTTAACGATAAATATTCCTTTTGCTGAAGCTTTGAAACAGATGTCAAGTTATGCAAAATTTATGAAGGAGATATTAAATAAGAAAAGAAAATTTGGGGATTATGAGACAGTTGCACTAAGTGAAGAGTACAGCGCTATACTTCATAAATTTTTTTCTTGGAAACTTAAAGGTCATTGTAGCTTTACAATTCCTTGTGTTATTGGAAAAAGATTATGTGAAAAAGCTTTATGTGATTTAGAATCGAACATTAATGTGATGTCTCTATCTATATTTAAAAGGTTAGGTTTAGCCGATATTTCTCTCACTACTATAACTCTTCTGTTAGCTGATTGATCTATTATTTATCCAAAAGGAGTTTTAGAAGACGTGCTTGTTAAAGTGGATAAATTTATGTTTCCTATGGACTTTATTGTATTACATATGGAGGAAAATAAAGATATTCCCATTATTTTGGGTAGACCTTTTCTTATTATTGGACAAGCTATGATAGATATGCAAAAAAGAAAGTTAACTATGAATATTAATGACCATGAAACCACTTTTGATGTTTTAAAGAAAAGTTAACTATGAATATTAATGACCATGAAACCACTTTTGATGTTTTAAAGGCTATGAAATATCCAGCTGAGAGAAATGATGATGATTGTTTTTGGATGGATGAAATTGATTATCTAAGTAAAAACTATTTCCAGAAAAGTTTTGAGAGTAAGTTAACTGATGATATCGAAATGGGCTTTCATGATGAGTCTAAAATGTTGTTTTAAAGAAGACTGTATGTTTGTTCAGGAGATGTGTGAAATGATGAAAGTTACCAAAAATAGTAAACTTTTAATTCCATCTCTTGAAAAATCTCATGACCTTAAAATGAATTTACCTCATACAATTTTAAAGCCTACCTATTTGAATAATTCATATACACCACCAGTCTCTATATCTTCATATTCGACTCAATCACAAGATGAACCTGAAATTGAATGATGAAATCAGTAAAAGATCTCCTATGAAAGAGTTATTGAAAGTCACTAAATGGCATATTCCGTGGTATATGAACAAAATGAATGAGGTTCTGATGGTAGGGCAGATTATTAATGCAATTAATAGTTACCCACCAAAGATTTTACGTAGTGACTCTGAGATAAATCCTAAGGAAATGAATTATGAGCAATTTAAAATTATTGAACTGATATTTAGACGAGAATTCGAGGATTTGTTTCAGAAGAGCTTTGATTTGAGAGACAAGGACAAGGAAATTAAAAGATCAATGGAAGGAATTCTTGAAGAATTGGAAGATAATTTGAAATAGAAGGGTAACATAGAAGATATTGATCTAGAATCTAAATTATCTAGAGAGAATCTAATCCAAAATTTGGGAGAACATGNAAAAAGGGAAGATTTTGGTGGAGGAATGTTAGGGAAAATGTGAAGAAAGTTTAAGTTTCTTAGAATAGGAGTAGAAATGCAGATTTCTACCCTTTTGGAGAGATTGGAGAGGGGATTTTGAGAGAATTTGTAAGCAGATGTTCTAGCATTGCATGGACCGACGACAGACTTTGTGGGAGAGATTTTCTTCTTTCTTTCAAGGGAAAAAGCTAAGTATTGTGTTCTTCTCATCTTATTATTTTGTAAACACTTATCTAGTGGATTTTCTTTGATGAAATGAAGTTTTTGTTGTGTTTTTATCGTGCTTTGTGATGGGTTTCTCTTACTCTCTCTTCTTGTTTGGAGATAATGGCATGAGAAGATTAAGTCATTGTTTTCATTTTACTTTTCTTTTGTAATGAGTAGATCTCATGTTTAGGATTTAGTGATGCATGCTAAAAGCAGATTTAATTATCAATGTGATGGTTTTTACTTGCACTTTATTTACATTACAATAAAGAGATGTTGTAGTGTTAAAATTCATTGTAATTGCGTTAAGACCAGAGAGGGCTATGTAATTCTCAATAAAGTAGAATCACATTCAGATTCCATAGATGGTTAAGTTCATGGGTGTTGAATGCAAATAAATAGGGAAATATACTTTGATGGGCGTAGAATTTAAAATTTTAGGGTGACAGACTAAAATCCTCAATTCGATCCTATTGTTTGAGTACTGAAGCGGAGATTTTAGCCCTCAGGGGAGGGGAATGTAGGACCTCCAAAGTGAGAGCCGGTATCCACCCAACCTAGCCACGGATTCAGTAAACAAACATAGGATTAGTCAATGTTCTTTATGCTTGGACCAAAGGGTAAAGAANAAAAAAATTGGCCTATTGATCAAGGATTACTTAATTGGAATTTTGATCCAGGTGGAATCATTTGTCAGGCTAATGACATTAAATCAAGCGCTTTATGGGTGGCAACCCATAGTTATCTGTGTTGTTTGATTTAGTATGCTTAAGAGTCATGATTGTTAGTGTTGTATTGTGTTTTCTTTAGTGTGTTGTATCAGTTTACTTGATGTTTGGTAGATGTTTAGATTGTTAGTGTTTTGATTTGCTTTTTGTGTGTCATAAGGGAGATGATTCTTTAAATTCTTATTATGGTTAGACTTGTATGTTCTCTTATAGTAGTTGGATTGACGAGTCCACTACAGCTCGGGTCTCACCCGGACTTGAGTTTTACAAAAGACATTATGTATTCTTACAGTGATAGTTCCATCTCAATTTTGTTACTTCCTTTCTTAGACTTTGCTTTCATTTAATAGGAGTCGCGAACCTATTTGATGAGTAACTTATGGATGATTTTACACTGTACTTATAATAGTTAGAGGTGCTTAATTAGTGCGATATGATGATGTTTATTGTTGGTGCTCAAGAACCAATATATGAGAGATAATCTTATCTTTAGGATTAGAATCTATAAAATCATTTATAAGCACCCAATATATTTGTGTAGTAATTCCGTTAGAAATTGGAAGTAAGTTAGTGAGATGCGATGAGATGAAGGAAGAATTGACCCTCATTTATCTTGTGTTATGTGTTTGTGTTTCTAGTTCTATTTGTTTTACAATTTATAAGAATTGAAGAATATTTCTATATTTCAATGCTAATCCATGTTATGCTAATTAGAAGTTTGTTTAGTTAATTTCATTCTAGCATGTTTAGTTTAGATTTACTTTCTACTATATTTTTTTTATCCTAATAAATAATTGTAGATGTTTTTTGATAGAAATTTGTGGTAGATAGAATTTCTAAACTGTTTTTCTTCCTACTTATATTGTCTGCACTAAACGTTATACATGGTAAAAATCAAGTTTGGGGGTAGGAAGAAAAATGAAATTCTACAGTGAATATACTTCCTTTTAGTTTAATATTATTGCATGTATGTTTTAGGCTATATTTATTTTCTTATAATGTGATTCTATCTTGATTATGCATGTATATAAATTTGATAGGATGTTGCAGTAACTAGTAGATTTAATTACTTTTCCTTTCTGCTACATTTTATGAAATTAAATTGTAAAATATTTAAAAATTTTAGCTAGTAGTTTTGTACTTATTTCAAAATTTCATTACCCAACAAATTCTCTAATGATTTATATGTATAGAAAGCTCCTAATGTTACAGACCACGTAATGTAGAAATTTTGAGAAGGACTGCAAAAATTTCAGAATGATGAAAATGCCTAAAATACTGAGGTATGATTTATATTTAGAATTTTTCTTTCCACCTATATCATTACATATTGAAAAATTTAAGTTTGGGGGAGGGAAGAAAAAGATTAACTATTAGATGTTCTCAATTTAAATATTTTCAAAAATTATTAATATGATTTTATGTAGTGAATTTAATTCAGATGACTATATATTGTAGATATTTAAATATTATGGTAGATTTAAAGGAATATTTTTGTAATGAAAATTGATTTTGTNACTTTTTGTAGCACTAAAATTACTTGAGGACAAGTAATAGTTAAGTTTGGGGGATTTAGACCAAAGAAAAATATGTTGAAATTTTTATACCAATTTTACACTATTTTTGATGATATTGCACTTTAAAAAAGGGTATTTTTGATTGTTTGTTGCAGGTATGATGAATTATGGTCATTAGAGAAAAAAGAAGAAAAAATGGCGCAATTTGGAGAAAAAACGAGCAAGAAATGAAATTTTGCCCTGTCACCTTTGAATAAGTCTTTCGATGCTTAATCTCTTTTACACTTCTTGCATATTTTTGAATGAGATTACACTTTAAAGAAAGGTTGTTTTCATGTTTATTTTGTAGGGCTATCTGTTAGGAACGCAACGCAACTGAAATGAGGCGAAACAGAGTTTCCATGCTTATTTTGTAGGGCTATCTGTTAGGAACACAACGCAACTGAAATGGGGCGAAACGGGGTCAAACAGAGCAAAACGGTGGAGTTGCGCAGTCTACTCGCCGAAGGTGTCCAAAATGGCGCCGACGGTGAGATTTACCCGAGAATACCGAAAAATGATAGAAAAGCTAGCCGACAGCGCCCTCAAGCCCACTGACGGTGCCCTCGAGCCCGCCGACGGCTCCCGGAACNGGTGTTTTTATATGAAAAAGTGTTAAAAAAACTGTTTGTGTGAAAAATAAGGTGTTCGTGAAAATGTTTTGCTGTGTTGAATATATTTCATCTGTTATTTGTTTAATTGTTAATGTATTGTTTGTTGCGTTACATATGCAAAACAAAGGATCTAAAGGACTTGTGCCTTATGATCCTGAGTTTGAAAAAAAATAAAAAAATAAAAATACGAAGAGGACTCAAAAAACTAGAAATAGAAATGGAAAACTTTTGAAATAATAACTTGGAAAATCATCATACTTCATTGAGGGATTACGTAAATCCTACGACAGATGAAATTTACTCAAGTATAGAAAAACCTGACGTAGAAGCTGACTTGTTTGAAATAAATTCTGAGATTATCCAACTGGTGCAGAACAATCAATTTTAGGGAACTCCTATAGAGGATCCCCCTTTACACTTATCAAAGTTTATAGAACTTTGTGCTATATTTCGTTATAATGGTATGTCAGACGATGTTGTCATACTAAGGATTTTTTCTTTCTCACTAATGGATAAGGCTAAAATGTGGTTATACTCATTAGCATCTGGCTCTATTAAAAATTGGGAGGAGTTAACTTAGAAACTCTTAACTAAATATTTTCCACCTTCAAGGACTACTAAACTTAGAAAATATATTATCTCATTTTGTCAGTATAAAGGGGAATCAATATACAAAGCTAACTTAGAAAAGATATTATCTCATTTTGTCAGTATGAAGGGGAATCAATATACGAAGCCTGGGGAAAGATTTAAGGAACTTCTAAGAAAGTGTCCACATCATGCTCTGCCTAATTGGTAAATCATTCAAACATTTTATAATGGGTTAGTAGAATCCCTTAGGTTTATAATTCATGCTGCTACTGGTGGATCATTAATGTCAAAACCATTTGATGAAGCGTATGCGTTAATTGAATAAATAGCTACAAATGAATTTCAATGGCCCTACATAAGGGTAAATCATAAAAAAGTATCTAGTGTTCATGATTCAGATGTGATTACAATTCTTGCATCTCAAGTTGCTGCAATATCAAGGAAGTTGGACCAATTTGGAATGAACCAGCCTCAACTCACTCCAGTAAGTGAGGAAAGTTCATTAGGGCATATGATTGATTCTAACTTATCATATGATGTTTTAAATACCATAAACAACCCATACTCTAACTTTTACAACCCAAGTTGGGAGAACCATCCTAATTTTAACCGGTGTAGTACTACTTGGGGTGGAAACAAACAATGGAAAAATAGTCATGCAAATTCTAATGGGAGTTGGAATAATCAGGGGAACACAAACTATAGACCTTCATATCCACTGGACTCTAACAATGATCAACAATTTAAGGATAAGAAGATGTCTATGGAAGAAGTGGTATTGAAAATGGGAAACCAGTTTCAAAGTCAAGATGTTGTGATTAAAAATATAGAGAATCAATTGGGAAAAATTGCTAATTCACTTAGCAATAGACCTCAAGGAACACTTCCTAGCAACATTGAGATCAACCAGAAAACACTAATGAACAAGTAGAAGTTGTCCAATTAAAAAGTGAAAGAGAGATAGAGGATGTGGTAGAACACTAATGAATAAGTAGAAGTTATCCAATTAAAAAGTGGAAGAGAGATAGAGGATGTGGTTAGAAAATAGAAAAATGTTGTGAGAGAAACAAAGGAAACTAAAAGACCTGAAGAACATGTTTCTAAGGATCTGGAAAAATTAATATCTCCAACTAAAATCAGTTTGGAAAGACCACCACCTCCATTTCCTCAAAGACTTAGACAACATGAGTAGGATAAAAAATTTTCAAAATTCATGGACGTACTTAAGAAGTTAACGATAAATATTCCTTTCGCTGAAGCATTGAAACAGATGCCAAGTTATGCAAAATTTATGAAGGAGATATTAAACAAGAAAAGGAAATTTGGGAATTACGAGACAGTTGCAGTAAGTGAGGAGTGCAGCGCTATACTTCAGAAAAATTTTCCTTGGAAACTTAAAGATTATTATAGCTTTACAATTCCTTGTGTAATTGGAAAAAGATTATGTGGAAAAGCTTTATGTGATTTAGGATCGAGCATTAATGTGATGCCTCTATCTTATATTTAAAAGGTTAGGTTTAGCCGATATTTCTCCCACTACTATAACTCTTCTATTAGCTGATCGATCTATCATTTATCCAAAAGGGATTATAGAAGACGTGCTTTTAAAGTGGATAAATTTATCTTTCCTATGGACTTTATTGTATTAGATATGGAGGAAGATAAAAAATATCCCATTATTTTGGGGAGACCTTTTCTTGTTGCTGGACAAGCTATGATAGATGTGCAATCATTATTTTGGGTAGGCCTTTTCTTATTGCTGGACAAGCTATGATAGATGTGCAAAAAGGAAAGTTAATTATGAATATTAATGACCATGAATACTTTTGACGTTTTGAAGGCTATGAAATATCTAGCTAAGAGAAATGATGATGATTGTTTTTGGATGGATTAAATTGATTATTTAAGTAAAAACTATTTCTAGAAAAGTTTTGAGAGTAGGTTAACAGATGAGATTGAAATGGGCTTTCATGATGAGTCTAAAATGTTGTTTAAAGAAGACTGTATGTATGTTCAGGAGAGGTGTGAAATGATGGACGTTACCAAAAATAGTAAACTTTTAATTCCATCTGTTGAAAAATCTCATGACCTTAAAATGAATTTACCTCATACAATTTTAAAGCCTATCTATTTGGTGAATTCATATACACCACCAGTCTCTATATCTTCATATTCGACTCAATCACAAGATGAACCTGAATTGAATGAAGAAATCAGTAAAAGATATCCCGTGACAGAGTTATTCAAAGTCACTGAATGACATATTCGGTGGTATACAAAACAAATGAATGAGATTTTGATGATGGGGCAGATTATTAATGCAATTAATAGTTACCCCCCAAAGATTTTACCTAGTGACTCTGAGATAAATCCTAAGGAAATGAATTATGAGCAATTTAAAATTATTGAACTGATATTTAGAAGATAAATCGAGGATTTGTTTCAAAAGAGCTTTGAGTTGATAGATAAGGACAAGAAAATTGGAAGATTAATGGAAGAAATTCCTGAAGAATTGGAAGATAATTTGAAACAGAAGAGTAGCATAGAAGATATTGATCTAGAATCAGAATTATCTAGAGAGAATCTGATCCAAATTTTGGGAGATTATGAATTATCCTATAAAAATCCATTTCTTATAAATTTCAAGGATGATATTAATATGCAAATGGAGAAAATTACTAGAAGAATTTTGGATCTAGAAAGAAATATGAGGAACAAGGATATGAATCAATATGAAAAGGAAGAGCTGAAAGAAAAATTTAAAAGTTGAGGACTTTGTAGGAATCCGTGGATCTGGAAAAAATTGGGCTATTGATCAAGGAATACTTAAATGGAATTTTGATCCAGGTGGAATCATTTGTCGGGCTAGCGACGTTAAATCAAGTGCTTTATGGGAAGCAACCCATAGTTATTTTTGTGGTTTGATTTAGTATGCTTAAGAGTCATGATTGTTAGTGTTGTATTGTGTTTGCTTTGTGTGGATTGATCTGTTTGCTTTGATGTTTGGTAGATGTTTGGATTGTTAATGGTTTGATTTACTTTTTGTGTGTCATGAGGGAGATGATTCCTTAAATTCTTATTATGGTTAGAATTGTCTGTTTTCTTGTAGTAGTTGGATTGATGAGTCCACTACAGCTCGGGTCTCACCTGACTTGAGTTTTACAAAAGACATTATGAATTTTTACAGCGATGGTTCCATCTCAATTTTGCTACTTCTTTTCTCGGACTTTATTTTCATTTGATAGGAGTTGCAAAACTATTAGATGAGTAACTTGTGGATGATCTTACACTATCCTTTTAACTGCTTGAGGTGCTTAATTATTGGGATATGGTGATGTCTGGTGTTGGTGCTTGAGAACCAATATATCGGGAATAATCTTATATTTGGAATTAGAATCTATAAAATCATTTATAAGCACCCAATATATTTGTGTAGTGATTCCGTTAGAAATTGGAAGTAAGTTAGTGCGATGCGATGAGATGGAGGAAGAATTGACCTCATTTATCTTGTTTGAGTGTTTATGTTTGTGTTTGTGTTACAATTTCTAAGAATTAAAGAACATTTTTTTATTTCAATGCTGATACATGTTATTCGAGTTAGAACATTGTTTAGTTAATTTCATTCTGGCATGTTTAGTATAAATTTACTTTCTACTACATGTTTTTTATCCTAATAAATAATTGTAAATGTTTTTGATAGAAACTTGTGGTAGATAGAATTTCTAAATTGTTTTTCTTCCTACTTATATTTTCTACACTAAATGTTATACATGCTAAAAATCAAGTTTGGTGGTAGGAATAAAAATGAAATTTTAAATTGAATATACACTCTTTTAGTTTAATATTATTGCAAGCATGTTTTAGGTTTAATTTACTTACTCATGTTGTCAATCTATCCTGATTATGCAAGCATATAAATTTGATAGGATGTTGCAATAGCTAGTAAATTCAATTACTTTTACTTCCTGATACATTTTATGGAATTAAATTGTAAAATATTTAAAAATGCAAGTTTGGGGGAGGGAAGAAAAAGATTAACTATTAGATGTTCTCAATATTTTAAAAAATTATTAATATCATTTTATGTAGTGAATTTAATTCAGATAACTATATTTTATAGATATTTAAAAATTATGGTAGATTTAAAGAAATATTTTTGTAATAAAAATTAATTTTGAAGATTAAGATATTTAGTATAAGAGAATAAGACTACAGTTAACTATTTAAAGTAAATGAAACTATATTATGAAGTATTAAGAATCTTGGAAATTCATTTGAGAAGAAAAGATTGGGGCTCAATGATGTAAAAGCTATGAAANCGTAGCATCTTTTACTAGTAGTGTTCTCATGAAGTTCCTATCATTTGAATATTCTAAGTGACTTGGTATTAAACATATAATCATTCTTGAAATGAATAGAAGACTAGAACTCTTAAACTTGAAGACTAGATAACTGCATATAGTCATTCTTGAAATGAATAGAAAACTAGAACTCTTAAACTTGATGACTAGATAATCTTGTACCTACAGAGTTAATTTAATTACTTGAATTTT
>JXCR01140545.1:241762-253737 GCA_002079205.1 Phalaenopsis hybrid cultivar
TACACTGATTTTGATGATATTGCACTTTAAAGAAGGGTATTTTTGATGTTTTATTTTAGTTATGATGAATTATGGTCATTGGAGCAAAAAAGAAACAAAAATGGTGCAATTTAGAGCAAAAACGAGCAAGAAATGAAATTTTTCCCTGTCACCTTTTGATAAGTCTTTCGATACTTGATCTCTTTTACACTTCTTGAATATTTTTGAATGAGATTACACTTTAAAGAAAGGTTGTTTTTATGCTTATTTTGTATGGCTATATGTTAGGAACACAACGCAACTGAAATGGGGCGAAACAGAGTTAAAACGGAGCCAAACAGAGCGAAACGGTGGAGCTGCGCAGTCTGCCTGCCGACGGTGCCAAAATGGCGCTGACGGCAAGATTTAACCGAGAAGACTGAAAACATCAGAATAACTCACCGACGGCGTCCTCGAGCCTGCCGACGGCGCCTGGGACGGTTATGGGCCGAAATTCAACGTATTTGGACGCTTTTTGAAAGGATTCTTGTGGAAACTCTTCATACTCCGTCCCTACACTTTAAAAGAACAAATTTAGGTTAGAAAAGGGAAGATTTTGGTAAAGGAACGTTAGGAAAAGTGTGGAGAAAGTTTAGGTTTCTTAGAATAGGAGTAGAAATGTAGATTTATACCCTTTTGAAGAGATTGGAGAGGGGATTTTCAGAGAATTTGTAAGGAGATGTTCTAGCATTGCATGGATCGACGGGAGACTTTGTGGGAGAGATTTTCTTCTTTCTTTAAAGGGAAAATCTAAGTATTGTGTTCTTCATTATCTTATGGTTTTGTAAACACTTATCTAATGGATTTGCTTTGATGAAATGAAGTTTCCGTTGTGTTTTCTTGGTGTTTTGTGATGGGTTTCTCTTACTCTCTCTTCTTGTTTAAAAATAATGGCATGAGAAGATTATGTTGTTGTTTTCATTTTACTTTTCTTTTGTAATGAGTAGAATTCATGTTGAGATTTAGTGATGGATGTTAGAAGCGGATTTAATTATCAATGTGATGGTTTTTACGTGCACTTTATTTACATTACAATAAAGGCCTATTGTAGTGTTAAAATTCATTATAATTGCATTAAGATCAGAGAGGACTGTGTAATTCTCAACAAAGTAGAATCACATTTAGATTCCATGGATGGTTTAGTTCATGACAGTTGAATGTAAATAAATAGGGAAATATACTTTGATGGGCATAGAATTGGAGATTTTAGGGTGACAGACTAAAATCTTCAATTCGGTCCTATTGTTTGAGTACTGAAGCAAAGATGTTAGCCCTCATGGGAGGGGAACATGGGAGCTCCGTAGTGAGAGCCGGTATCCTCCCAGCCTAACCACGGATTTAGTAAACAAGCATAGGATTAGTCAATGTTCTTTATGCTTGAACTAAAGGGTAAAGAATAAGATTGCTCCTATTTGGCACATTCAATATTTAATGCATCTCATTCTTTTATATTATCTAATTCATTACATAAGAATAGTAGATTGTAATATCTCAAAATTCTCCAAACCAATTCATCCAAAAAGGGTTATCTTTAGAATTAATATTTGCATTTAGTTATAATTACTATCTTTACATTTAACACTTGCATTTAGGAGTAGTTGCTAGATAAAACATCATTTTAATCGACATTCCTAACTAAGGACTAATAGTAGTAGATTAGAATTTGATTAAGGACCTCTTACCTCACTTCCCTGTGGGATTAATAAATGGGACTCCATTAGAGCCCTGTATTACTTGAGCGATACGTATACTTGCATTTGAAATTGTGACTTTACTAAATCAATATAAATATATAAATCTGGGTTCATAAATTCTTGCATATTAAAAGTTGCATCAAGTTTTTGGTGCCGTTGTCGGGGTTTTAAATCTTCTTTTAGTGGTGTCAAATTCCTATATTTTTAGGTATATAAATAGCGCTGTCACTCATCACAACCATGAAGTAACAGTAAGGTAGCAACAATCTTCTGAATACTTTCATACCCATTAGTGTCCATTAATGGGTGGAACCTACTCCCTCGTACAAGCGGAGAGGTCTCAGGCAATCTAAGTTCCTCCTGGTAAGAAAACTCAACAAAAAATACATTTTTTTAGAATTTAGGCTTTAGCCACCTTTTAAATCCTTTGACATTGATTACTTCTTTGAGACCAGTTTAATGGTACAAACTTTGAGCTAGATCCAATTTCAAATATTGATGGCAGAGCAATAAATCCTCCAACTGTATCTTCAACAATCATAATCTCCTTTCCTTTAACGGAAAAGGGAACAACGAACTTAACAAGTATTGAGGTAGCAGTAGTTTTCTCTTTCTTGCAGGAAGAGAAATCTTAAGAACAGTTCAGGTTGAATCCAACAAATGGTTCCAACACTTCTAGTGTAGCAACTTTCATGACCACGAACGGGGTCTTTCCGATCACTACTTTGACCTCATCGAATCCGGCTCCAAACTGGATTGTGGGAGCATCATTGCGAGCATCACATCTAGTTGGCATGTTGCAGGAGAAAGTGAGTGTTGGGAACGCCAATGTAGCAGCTTCAAAAAGAAAGCTCTAGGGTTAATTATTTGGTCAATACCTTGTAATTCTAGTGTGAAGACTAAAAATTCACAAGGGTTGTTCTGTAGACTAGGTAATTCTTTATTAAATTTTAGTTTCTGAAGACTTTAAAATTTTAGCAGTAAATTAAAATTATAGGAATTTAATTAATCAAAAGGTTAAAGTTAACCAAGCACGGAACAAATTGATTTAACTTGCAAAGTAGCAAAACAAATCCGAAAGACACGAGGAGAAGAGTAAAGTTTAGGACCCAATGCAGGACCAACTTCATAACGCACAATGCCTAGTCAGATCTAGTCCACCAACACACCTATTGAGGGTCCAACCCCACACAACAGACAAAAGTCCTAACGAACACTTAAACCTCTCTGTTCAAAGGTGATTGAACAGATGACTAAAGAAACGTATGTTGAGATTTTCATTTGTATTTTATACTAATATTGATGATATTTCACTTTAAAGAAGGATATTTTTGAAGTTTTGTTGCGGGTATGTTGAATTATGGTCATTGGAGCAAAAAAGTGAAAAAGGAGCGAATTTGGAGCAAAAAGGACCAAAATATGAAGATTTGAACTAGGGCACCGATGCAGAGCCCAATGACGCAGATGGCGGGTTTTTCCCGAGAGTCTAGAATCAAATATTCTAGAAGGCCGCCGACGACGCCATCGAGGCCGCCAACGGTGAGAACGGCAGTTCTCTTAACAGTTGCATTGAATGTGAACGATTTTGAAGGAACACTTAGGCAACTTTTGGAAAACTCTTCTACAACTTTAAGAAAAACATTTGGGACGAAAAAAGAGGAGCTCGTGGTGGTGTCCGCTGAGTTTTTTTGTTTATAGAGTGTAGAGAGTTTCATTTAGGGTTAGTATTGTAAGGAATTCTTCGAGATATTGTAAGAGTGGAGGGAAAGTGATATTTCTTCCTCCTTGCCACTTCGAAGAAGAGTTTTATGTGTTGTAAAGAAAGGAAGAGATTCAGAGGAACTTTGAGGAGTTTGCTTGTGGAGGAATTAGAGATAAGTGGTATTTACTTATTGAAGTTTGTATGACTTTAATTTTATATATAAGTTCTAAGTTTTGTCGTATCTTCTCCATGAGTTCTGAGTAATTTTCTGTATCTTTCTCCTTATCTTGAGATTTTGTGAAATGGTGATTTGAATTGGTTGAGCCATTAGAATTTTAAATAAGTTGTGATGATCTTTTCACTTCGATCTTAATTTACTTTCAATCTGGCCAATTGATTTGTTAAAATATGTTGAGTTCTACAACTAAAGTGAAGATTACATCTAAGATTTAGAGAAGTCAAAATCCTTGAAAGTTGAGTACAAATAAATAGAGAAAGAAAATTATCGGGCGTAGAATTGGAGATTTTAGAGTGATACACTAAAATCCTCAATTCAGTCCTATCGTTTGGGTGCTGAAGTGTAGATGTTAGCACTCAAGCGAGGGGAACGTGGGAGCTCCGAAGTGAGAGTGGGTATCCTCCCAGCCTAGCCGCAGATTCAGTAACCAAGCATAGGATTAGTCAATATTCTTTATGCGTGGACCAAAGGGTAAGGAATAGGTATGCTCCTATTTGACACAATACAATTTGAACTAATCCACTTTATCCATTCACTTTAATTTCTTGACAAGGAGAATGATGTTTTCTTATATATTGAACTTCACATTAGAAACTTTATTAGTAAAATTAGTTAATTAAGAGTTTATTAAAATTACATATTTATTTTAATCGCCTATTAGTGACAAATAAGTAATTTGAACTGTATTGTTGTGATTACGTTTTGATTTTCTAAATCCTAGTTTGTAGCCTCTAGTATTACTCCAAGTAGGATCGATATCTAAGACTCTACTAGAGCCCTGTATTACTCGAGCGATACATATACTTGCATTGATAAGTGTGACTTTGTAATTATTGAATATTTTATACACATTTTTATCAAATTTATAACCATTGTCAAGTTTTTGGCACCGTTGCTGGGGACTTAAATCTTCTAGCAATAGTATCAAATTCTTGTATTCTTAAGCATATCTAAAGTCATTGTCAACAGACTGTCCTGAAGTCTGAAAGAGTTTACAAAGCTTACCCAAGAAAGAAATGGGTGAAGCATGCCAACAGAAAAAGGGTAATCTGGTCCCTAAGGGATATGAATACATTACCGATGTATGAAGACAACTATCCTTAATTTAAATGAAGAGAGAAACTTTCCTTAGTAGAGTCGCCAGAAACTCTGGGTCACCAAATTAGAAGTTGTAAGTCGCCAAAATGGATATCCCAACACCCAATTTAATTTCATTTATATATATAGAACTTGGGAAAAGTAGTATTTTAAATTTTGAAAATACGAGACCGAACCGATCTCATATCTCCAGTAGTTTAAATAATTATGTCTAATATTACAAGCAATGCATCTATCTTGAAGAATATATACAGTACTCACTGGTAAGGCTCAATTAAATAAACTAAAGAATTTATGAAATTCGTTTAAATCTGCGAAAAACCATTTTTTTTTATGTTAACCGACAAGTTCCCATATTTAATACGAGAAATTAAATATGATTTTTATTAAGTTGGGTTCATAAAAGTTTCCTATAAGGGAAAGCCTCTGTAGTTAATTACATCTCATATAACCGAGGTCACCTAAGGAAACTCTCGATAAAAATTAGGGGATATTGTCTTCAAGGAGTTCAAAAGGATAGGACCTTTCAAAAGACCTGAGGAGAACCTTGGCGACTTCTCAAGCTATCCTATGGTTTGGCTTCAGTTTTAAGAAGAATTATTTAAATATTTCATCCTATTGATTTTATTAATTAGGCTTACATTCGCGTGAGGCGATCACACAAATAGCCTGGAAGATGTGAGGGTTTAGGTCATGACAAACGACAACCTCAGAATCCTAAATCAAATTAGGGCTTATATTGCACAACATGATTCTACAAAAGCCTAAAGATGAGTTGAGGATTTATGTCGCACTAGGTGGACAACCTCAAAATTCTATGGCTTATGTTCTTTAATTCTAAAAAGATATGTTGTTATAAATCCTCAAGCTGTTGCAGATTACTGTTGTAGATTGTTGTTGTAGAAGGCTGCTCATAAAGTTAGCTCAAGGCTCCTCGACGATGTACCAATCCTAAAGTCTAAGTTTTAAAGGTTTAAATCTCAAGTTGAAGTTCAATCATTATGAGGGAGTTAAAGTTGATTAGAGCGACACAAGTTAAAATCCCACGGTTCCATCATTCTGGTATCACTATTTTCCTTTGAATTTACTTAACTTAAATGAGTTGTGAAAGTTATTTAAATCAGGGAGATCTCTTTAGCAACCGTGGGTTAACTCTTCCGACGGACTCCCATAAATTCAAAAGGATGTTTTTGTTTAGTGACATTTCAAAGGATTTGTGGTTACCTTTGAAATAATTTGTTTTAGATTTTCAAAATTGTCAATTAATTTTTTAAAATGGTTTAGTTTTTTTGTAAGTAAGGAAAAGTGCACATCCAAGCAGTTATAATTTTTTGCAAAAAAAGTAAATTGTAGAAAGAAAAATGAAAGAAATTAAATAAACACTTGTAAAAGTGCTCTTGTCATCTTCTCAGAGATTAGATGAAGGTGAATTAACAAACTCCAAACTATGAATTATTGAGTCCTGAAAGATCTTAGTGGATGATTTTAGAAAACAATATAGCAAGACCAATTTGTCCTTTGAAATATCCAAGAGATTCCAAAGTTTTGTGGGAATGACCCTGAACTGCTTTAAAGATCTCTTGAAACATTTCGAGTTAATTTTGAACTTAGCAAATCACTCCATTCGTCATCCAAGTACAAGTTAAATTTTCCCCATTACTCATTGAACCTTGACATTTTAATTATCCCAAGGACATGGTATCCAATTAATCAATTGTTATTTCACTTAAGAGTTCTGTAGGTGAATGCCCCTACGGCAAATCTTAAGTCATTAAAGATTTTTACCCGCCACTAAAGTTGGGCTCGCAGTGTTTAGAAGTGCTTACCATTAATCATGTTACTTTTCTTCAATCTCATCAAATTATTTTAAATATCGAGCCTAGATCACTACCAATCTTTTAACAATCTCAATGGGAGAATTTAAAACTATTAAAACTTTAATTTATGTGATACATATCCTTATTAAAATACTATATTATCATCATTTGTGGGCTTAAAAAAATAAGTGAATTATCATTCTCCTAGCTTAAGCCCATCCATCACTTGAGAATCATTTGATTTTGATAACTTCCAATTCCCGATAATCTAGAAATTAGAATTTTGCTCTTATCATGGAAAGGTGGCAAATTGATTTCTACCTTTTAATCCAATATGTTTCAATCATCCAAGAGTATTAATTAAGATTAAAATTACTTATTTTCCCTTTGATTATTCTTAAATTTTGATTAAGGCACAAAAATCTAAAATGACCATTTTGTCGTTAGAGCTCTCCACTTCATAACTCATTAAACATAATTCAAATGACTTTGAAAATTTTAGAGTTCCCTGTCCATGGGTCAGTTAAAACATCAGAGGAGAAAATGAGGTTTCCAAATTTTATTTAATTTAAATAATTATTTTAACTAAGAAAATAGGATTTTCAACATTAATTTATTTAATCAAATAAGACAATTTTTTTGGTTTATGTGAAAAATGTTAGAAGTTCACCTAGGTCAATGAATCATTTTGGCAAAATTCTATTATTTTTTGAATTAAATTTTAAATAAATTTTATAATTATTTAATGATTTTAGTGATTTAATTAAATGAAAAGTATGTTTTAATTACAAAATTAATTTTTTTATATTTTTATTAAATCACTCTAAGTCCAAGAAGATCAAAGAAACAAATCTTATTTTTTATGATTTTTAATTTATTTATTATAATTATTTAAATGAAAAATAAGAAAAATACATTTTAGGCCTTTAAAAATTTATTTTTAACAAAGAAAAAGTATAAAAATATTTTAATGAGTCACAAGTGGTCAGGAAACCATTAGGCATATTTTTAAATATTTTTGTTATTTTAGAATTTTTTAATTATTTTTATTTATTTTTAATTTAAAATGTAGTTCAAAATTGAAGTATTTTCTACAAAATAGTTTTTATTTTCCCTAAGTGCCCCTAATTACAAGGAACTCAGAAAGCCACTTTTCATAATTTTTCTAAGTGTAATTAATTTAATATAATTATCTTTGTACAAAAATACAATTTTCTCATAAAATCAACTTTAGTACTCAAACTTAATCAAATAATTTTAAAATTTTTTAATAAAGTCAGCATGACTTTTACGCACAATGTGGAATTGATTTGATTAGTTTTTTAATTAAATTAATACAATATATAGACATTTTATTAAATATGGCAATGTACAAAATTATTCAAACTACCATAACATTTTTCCTAAGTTCCTTTGATCACAGAAAACCTGCTAAAATTTATCTCATAATTTTTCAAATGATATTTCAATTTATATAATTATATTAAGCCAAAATAGTCATCCAAGCTTGAAAATTAGAGTTACAAGCATAAAGAAGTCCTCTGACCATGAAAAATAAGAGAACATCTCCTTTATCATGAGGAACAAACTCTAAAAATCTCAAACCATGTTGAGCAATATTTAATCAAAATAGATTAAAACACTATAGAGAATATTTAATTAATTAAAAATAAGAGTGTCACCAAACAATTTTTTTTGTCAACATTATTCTCCTCGGTTCACTAAGCAAGTGGGCATTTTTATTTTATTTTTAAGATTTTTCTATGAAAAGTTATGAATTTTCAAAATTTTGGTATTTATTTAATTCAGAAAAAGTCTATTTTCCTACTTATCCATGCAGCACTAAATGGAACATAGGCAACTCAGAAAGACCATGCGGCACTCTACCATTTGACACCGCCTCCTAAATCAGCTGCCACACGTCTCGATGTTCCATTCCATCCATCCGTCTGGTGCAATCCAGAGCATCCATTCAATACATGTGGAAACGGATGACATCAGTTTATCGTCCCCAATTAACTTAACTTGTACGTTGTTAAACTTTAAGCCTTAAGATCTCTCTAAATACTCAACAAAATCACATGGGTGTTGCTCCTACGCCTTCATCTACTCAAGACAAACACATCCATACGTTTACATTGCTATAAAATTTAGTATATATGCATGGAGCATCAAATTCAGCTTGGTTTGAGGAGAGAGTTCAACACCTTTGTTTGAGGAGGGAGGCCTCAATTATATGGTTGTAGGAGCTTTAAATGAGTCCAAAGAAGCTTCAAATGAACTCTTGAGCTGTGGTGAATCGTCTAGTTATGCTTTTGATCAAACCCATTTTCAAGTGTTGGTCAAGAGCTAGGTTAGAGGATCTCTTTGAAGGGGCTTTTGTGGGCGATCAACTCCTCTCACTCTAGGGATGGTGTGTGCAAGGTTAATTGAACTTTAATGCACTATGGTGGAGTGGAGAAATCTGCCCTGATTTTAAGGCAAACTTCAATGATGAAAATAGATCTGAGTGGTGGTTATGGGTGGCAGAGAGGAGAGGGATTGCACTTAGGAAGTTTTGGAGAAGCTCTGGTGAGATTTTGGCTGAGTTTCCTTAAGGATTTAAGTACACTCTCCTTTGGTCGCGAAGGGTTCAATGTATAGCCATGGCTGCCTAGTGGAGCTCAGGGCTTGACAATGGGTGCAAAGGCTAGTTGAAGTGGAGGAAAGAAAAGCTCTAATGGCCAATGGCACTTAGCCAACTCAATGAAGCTTAATTGTGGGTTATTTCCACTAGGGGCTCTCTTGAGCTGGTTGTTTCTCGGTAGCTGAGGTGGTGGCAGGTCGGGGTTAGTCATTTCTGGACTCAAGGAGGATAGGGGGTGGCAAATGATGTTTAACTCCTAATTGTAAGTGATGATGGTCAAGATATTTAAGTTTAGGTCAAAATGGGGTGAAATCCCCTAAACCATGGGACCATTTGTCCATAGCTTATGTACGGTGGGCTAGGTGGGTCTAGCATGGTCACTAGAGTTCAAATGATGGTTGTAGTGGCTTTGATTTGAACAATTTGGCTTGATTTGGTCAACTTTGGTACATGGGTTCAATTTTGGGCAATTTGGCTTGAAGTAGAGTTTAGGTTAGGTTAATCATGAAATTGAACTCAATTGATTGATAAAAATGATGTAGATGATTGTTACAAAGAGTTTATAAAAAATTTGGAGTGATTTTGGTTAGATCTAAAGGTTCAATTTGAAGGATTTTGACTCATGGTCAATTTTGGGGGTGTTGGGTTAGATTTGGGTTTGAGTTGTGCTAGGATTTTTCTAGGGCCCAATTAAAGGTTCAAGTTGGTCCTAATAATTTTTGTGAAGAGTTTTGGATATCAATTTTGTGGAAATTTTGGGGTTATGGAGTTCCGTTTGGTAGAATTTGGGGACACGGCCAATTTGGGGCAAAATTGGGGATTTTGGTCCAAGTTCATTTTGAATGAAATTGAGGCTTTACCAAGGCAAATTGAAGGTTTAATTTGGTATGGGTAAATGTTGTGAAAATTTTATGATCTAGAATTAGGGTAATTGGATGTATTTGGGGGTTCAATTCAGTGAGATTTTGGTTTTGAGTCAAATTGGGGCTTTTTTTAATTTGGTTGAAATTGGATTCAAATGTGGATCATTTGGGTTTAGATTTAGTTTCAATCAAGCTTGGACAAGATGAATTTGAGTTTGAAATTAAAATTGAGGAAGATTGAGATCAAGTTGGAGGATATTAGGGGTGAATTGGGGTAATTCGGTCATTAAAGGCAATTTGGGGCTTTTAGTCAAAATAGGTCAAATTGTTCAAATTGATCTTAGTGGAGTCATTCAAATAGATTTTGGGGACATTTGTAGTGATTTTGAAGGTTTTGGGATAATTTGGGTTACCAAGGGTATTTTTGTAATTTTGTCCAAATGAGGGGTATTTTGGTAATTTTGAAATTTTTGGAATGTTTTGGGAAATTTGGGTAGTTTAAAATATTTTAAAATGATTTTTGAAAAAATTTGGATATTTTTGATAATTTTGATAATTTTGGCCAATTTTGGGATTTCAACGGTAATTTGGTAATTTTAGATAGATTTGGGGGCAAAAGGCTAAGTTGAAAATTTTGGTAAAATTGATGTGCCAACCACCCTACTTGAGCCATAGACCAATAAAATTCTCTACTTTGGGTCCTCCATGTATTGTTCTTAGCTAAACCTTAGCCTAGAGCTAGTGGGTTTACGGAACATCTTCATGAGTCTCCTAAAGGGTTAAGAGATCAAAGTTAAGCATAAGATAGTGAGTGGAAGTGTAATGTGCAAGTGTGTGTGTGTGAGAAAAACCAAGACAACACAATCAGAGGGTTAACCTTAAAGCCAAGCAATCCTATGGGGACTCTCCTTGAGCTCCCCCATGTTGACCCCACCTACTAAGTGCTAGAGATTATGACCAATATGCGGCACTTCAAGTTAAGCGAAGATGAGTTCAGAAATTCTAATGGTGAGGGTTCCTTTTGTAGTCCTCTAGGAATAGTCAACAGAAAAGTCCTATGGCTAGATCTTAGGCTACTAAAGAGGAAAAACTAGACCTCAACGAAAAGTGTTGTCAACAATTTACCTATAGAATTGTTGACTACCATTCTTATGATTTTCCAACTATTTGATAATGAAGCCAACAATATCACCACACGTATCTCATTGTCAAAATCAATTTTGACAGACGACAATTGATTTGTGATGGTATTCAAATCATTCAAATGTTGAGCAACATACACACATTCGACCATCTTCAAGTTAAATAACTTTTTTATCAAGTGCACATTGTTATTCGCTGATGGCTTCTCATACATAACTTGTAAAGCTGTCATTAGATCTGCAGTAGTATTTCCCTTGATGAAATTGTAGGCAACGGATCTTGACAGGGTTAATCAAACAACCCTTAAAACCTGTCGATCTAACAGATTTCAATCAACCACATCAATTTTCTATGATAGCTTTCCTAGTAACGGAAGATGAAGTTTCTTCACATAGATGTAGTCCTCTATCTGCATACCCCAGTAACCAAAATATGTGTCATTAAACTTCTTGATCCATATTTCCATCACTTCATCTCCAACCATCAATTTCCTCAAATCGGAACCAAAGCTCTAATATCAATTGTTGTGAAAAATAAAGGCAATGAAGCAAAAATTGGAACGAGAAATTTGCAAAAAAGAAAACAGCATAACACAAAGATATACGTGTTTCGACAAATTGCCTACATCCACGGAGCTGCAGAGGATTTTATTAGCTTGAGGAATTACACCCGTCGATCACCTCGACGATTACAAGAATCTCTCTTTCTCTCCACCTCTCTATTCCTCCTCTCCTTCTCTCTCTCTCTCTCTCTCTCTCTCTCTCTCTCTCTCTCTC
>JXCR01140545.1:253776-266010 GCA_002079205.1 Phalaenopsis hybrid cultivar
CTCTCTCTCTCTCTCTCTCTACCCGAACAGGAGGGAAGTACGAAAAAATTTCAAGCCGACATGAATGCATGCGAAGCGCAAGATGAAGCTTGTCATGACTTGATTTTATTTAATTCCAGTCACATCAATTTAATAATCCAATTTCACTCTTCTACAAAATTTAATTCATTAAGAGACGCTCCTTCACATAAAATAAAGGAATTGATTAATTCATTAATTCATCTTAAAAAATCTGCTTAATTAGCTAAGAGACGGGAAAAAATATTACATCAGGAGTTCGCACATAGAGTTATGTATCGAGTCCACTGAAATCACAGAACACAATAACACAGGGGAATATTCTCCCCCTGTGTTATTTAGGTGTTATTATATGTTATTCATGTGTTATTGTGTTCTAGGAATATTCATGATGTTATAATAACATAATAACACATCAATAACACTTCAATAACATATAATAACACCTGAATAACATGGGGGAAATATTCCTCTGTGTTACCAGACTAGTTTTTCTTCTCTACGTGTGACGTGATTTCATTGGACTCTGCACGTAACTCTACATGCGGAGTTCTGATGTAATATTTTTTCAAGAGACGGAGGCCACAAAAATCAGAAGAAAAGGCGGGAAGCATAATTAAGAAGGTAGTTACAACCTAATTAACAATTTTAATTACTTTCCAAAATCGTAGTTAACCGAGCTCCACCTTCCTCAACATCTTGTTTTTCCTACAATACGGATCGGTTTGGCGTAGCTGCAGCTTCTCAACTTTTCAGCTGCAGCTACGCTTCCCTAGAAAGCTGCTGTGAGGAAGCTTTTGCTAGGAAGCTAACTGTCTATTTGTTGCAGCTGTCTGAGAATAGCCGTGGGGCAGTTGTTTCTGGAAGAATGACCATTCTGCCCCTGTATAATGAAGCAGTGGGAAGCTGGTTGTCTGTTTAAGCTGGAATATATCTGAAAAAGGATGAAAACGGGAAGATAACATATCACAATGAAGCAAGTGAAAACATCAATTTTTACATATCTAACATTCAAAACTCAAGTTTTACACTCATGCCACCTCTTCTATGCTTCAATGTATGCAATGCAAAGTTACTAATACAGAGCAAAACCAAATTAAGGAAATGCAAGAGTTAATATAATTGTCCGAGTTAATATAAAATATAAACATAATTCACATGCATAAGTTAAATTTAATTATCTGAGTCAACATCATCAACAAACAATGAATCAATTTATAAATTATAATTTTGATATACTCATAAATTTCAAATATTGATATAAAAGTGATTCCAAATTATAATTTCTACAAGTTATATTTTACAATTTTCACCTGCAATCTTCAAATAATTAATTACATAAATACCACTCAATTCCTATGAGCATACTTGCCATTGTTGATAAAGAAAGAGTTTCTCCTTGGTAATTAAAGCTGGTGTTGCCTATATACCTTAATAAAGGGCATCCTCAGCCCTGCAAACGGCAGCAGAGCTCTTCTTCGAAAGACAAATCTTTATAATTGAAATTGTCACAAAGCTATTACTAGAGAGATTCTCTACATCCAAAAACATGCATTATCATGAAGTCTGGGCTATATTTTTTTCTTTGCTTAACATGAGAAGTCCCTTTTAGTGTTGAGTTTTTACATTTAATGATAATACTATAATGTTAAATTATGTGCAGATGAGTTAAAATATTCCTTTCAATTAAAATGATAATGAAAGATTAGAAATTAATGTGAGGGATCATAAAGATGAAACTCCCCACAGCCCAAACAAAACAAAGAAATTGAGCTCACAGGAAACAAGTGAGTTTTATGAACATTGCAAATCACTCACTAGTTTCGATCAGGACATCAGCGACAGTGGAAGATGAGCAGCGGCCTAGCGGGGGAGGAGCAAGGTGAGTCTTCGCGACAGGGGCTTCGTGACGAAAGGGGCTTCGCGACAAGCAAGGAGCGGCAGTTTCCCGAACAAGGTTAGGGCGAGCAGGGCTTTCAAGCGGGGCAAAGGAGGTATTAATGTTCGAGAACGCCGGGCCGTGAGGTCGATCCCGCGGCCCGCGTTTATCCTTTTTAGCAGCAAGCCGCCGCTGCCGCTGAAGGAAAGCAAACGAAAAAAAAATGAAAACTTCGCAGTTTGGGGCCACGACGCTCGAAAAATGCGGCCCCTAACGGAGCCTATATTTTGGGGGTGATTAATAGGACATATCTCAATTCGATATTTATTGATTTTTTTTTTGTATGTTTGCTGAAAATTTCATATTTTCTTGTACTTCTTCATCATTGTAGAATGCAACGAAACCATAACAATTATGCTTTGGAAAGCTTAGGTTCCTTTTCAAACGTAATCTAGTTCACAATGATGTAGCACAGTCAACATTAAAACCTTTGATCATTGTATTGGGTTCTTCAAATCTAATTCTACTCTCTGAATGATAAATTGAAAATTTTTTTAATAAGCGATTAAATTTACGAATCTAAATGCATGATATTCATCCTCCCTTAAAAGATATGGACATTATCCATGGGAAAGTAACAAAATAATATATATATATCAAACACAAATATGTTAGAAACAGTGCCTCTTGGACTTTCACTCTATCAAATCCTTAATGTAGAGTGAGAATTCTAATAATTTGGTAATCCCGACTTGGTCCAACTAAGCCAAAACTGAAGGGATACAAATTTCATTTTAATGTAAGAACAACAAATCATGGAAGAAAAAAGGCAGGCTTTTATAGCTAAGATGCTATCATGAGGTGATTTTGCTATTTATAATGATGCGAAGACCATGAAACATTGGCTAGGGACGTTGCAAAAGATGTAACACCACAAGGAAGTGATTATGTGACATATCAAATGACAACATGACTGTCTGAAATTTCTTCATGAAATCAATGTAGAGATCATATGATGCATGGTTATTATGTTGGGTGAAGAATGGTCCTGGGGCAACAGTTTTGTAAAAGGAGAAAACGTACAATGCTGTAACACCACAATTGTGTTAATGATGATGATGTTATGTCATGTAGGGCAGCAGTGGGGAATAGATAGAAGCTTCTGAAGCCAAAGAGGGTTCTCATTAGGGCTTTACGTGTGTTTTCTGGCGGATGCTAATGCGGAAAATATCAGACGTCATTGATGAGATGAAGAATATGTAAAAGTTTGGATAGCTGGGAATATAAATCCACTTGTTGTCTACATGATTTACTCTCCTTGCACTCGGTTATGTAATCTTGAATTGATTGACATTTTGTAGTGTTGCATAGTCCGGGCCCTAATTTAAATTTGGTCACGCTTGTATTAACTCGATCAAATTCAAAATTAAATTTTATGTGAGAATTGGTTTTGATGGAATATAAAAAATAAGTTGACAGTGATTACAATAAAACATGCCAGGAAGAGAAATGATTTGCGATCTAAATGTCATCATGTTTCTATCTAAATTTTCCAAATTGTATTTTTATACATGAGAAAAATATGATATATAAACCCTTTTAAACTTTAGATAATTTTTTTCCTCCTTGTAAGTTTTACAAATTATATTTAATTTAAACTAAAGTGTAAACCTGAAGAAGGTCTGTACAAATTTCGAGACAACCTAACGATTCAAATAAAAAAATTGATAACGAATAATATGCTAAAAATCTGTTATGACTATAAAGTGGCATCATAAAGACTTGTGACTCTCTTTTAATAATAAAACATTAACAAAAAAAACATAAAGACCTGGAACTCGTCTATGAAAGAAGAGGATTAATAAAAATACCATAATAACCTCTAACTCAATCAAAGAAGGATATCATATAATTTTATATTTAGTCATTTTTTTTTAGAAATACGGAAGTTATAGCATGTAGAAGGGGTGTTCTTCTCTCTTGACTTCCGTCAAGTAGAGGGAACTCCATCCTTTTCTTAATGTAACTATTATTTTTGATATAAATGGGCTAAAAGATTCGCGGACCATCCCAGTTCACCCCTACAGGGTAAGTTTTTGAGTGTTATTTTTATTTCTTTTGTCTTCTCCGTCTCTCTCTATTCCTCCCTTAAGGTCCCTACCACCCCCAATATTTGGACATGCCTCACAGAACAAAGTTGGATTCAATATCCTGAAATGTGAGTTAAGTGCGGAGCATGCCACCAAAAAGAAGGGAAGCGACACCAACAAGAAAATAATACATCTCAAAGACACTCTTAATAGGAAGCACATCAAGGAGTTCATGCAATAATAGATCCTGAGCTACACCATTTTCATTGTCTTTTTGAGGCTTTAGCTAGGAGGTGAACATCTTAAAATGGATGGATGGCTCCCAACGACAAAAATAAGCCGACCAATTTTACTTGCGCACCACCAGGCCATTTTGAGCGGCTGACACCAGATCTAGCAAATAAATGGAGTGTTACTTCATAACATATCTTGTGTTATGGCACAAATTTCTCTAATGTTGCCCTAAGTTCAACTGACACTCAAGGAACTCGGTTACAAGTGAGAGAACAAGACGTTAACAACTAAGGGCTCACCGTCGGGGCGAAAAAACAAAATACTTCCCTCCTAGGCGATTACAAAGAGTAAAGAAGATTCCCTGTAAGAGCCAACAAACAAAAAAACTCCCTTGCTGAGTGAGCAAACAAAAGACTCCTCTCTGGGGCAAGCAAACAAAAGATTTCATTCTGGGGCAAACAAAAAATATAATCCCCTCTGATGTTAGTAAGGAAAAAATCCCCTCCGAGGCGTGAAAAAAAAGTGCTCCTTCAGGCGGAGCAAAAAAATAATCCTCTTTTGTGTGAGTAAACAAAGTCCTTTCTAAGACGAGCAAACAAAAAACTCCTTCGGGGAGAGTAAGAATAAGAAAATCCCTTTCGTGGCGAGCAACTAAAAAATAACTCACTTTTAATGCAAGGAAAAAAAATCTCATCCAAGGCAAGCAAATAAAAGACTCCACTATGAGAGAAAAAAATAAAATAAGCCTCTTGGAGTGCGAGAAACCCAAAAACTCCAGGCAACCGATGGTCAAACATAATAAATGGGATGGGTGAAGACTAAGAATCGAACTAGATGATATCACGACCAACAAATTTTTAGGAGCCGAATCATCGGTCAACAACGACAATCAAATCAACACAAGCAAACACCTTAACATAATAAATGGCCAAAACGTCAATTCAGAGAAAAATGCTTCTAAGCTAGCGAGATAGCGCAAAAGATACCAGAGTGGAGTATAAAAAACATATAAGAAATGAGTATCATCAGTAATTCAAGTAATCTTTTTTTGTTTGCTTTAAAAATTTTGTCGTCTTAGCATAGTTGTCGCTATTGTTGAGCCAGGAATTTGAGGAACTTAAAATGTATACCAAAAAATAGTCTGCACAAGTCTTGAGAAAATCTAATGATCCAGATAAAAAAAAGATGATGAAAAGATGTCAAAAATCCATTATAACTATAAAAAAAACATCATACATACTTGTAACTCCATTATTAAAGCGGAGCATTAATAAACCGTAAATACCTGCAACTCCCTTATTAAAGTAAAGTTTTAATAAAAATTCTATAACAACCGGTAACTCCCCATTAAATTAGGGGCAAATATGTAATATTAGAATTGGTCCCTCTTTCTCCTATAAATAGGAAGCCCCCAACTTCTCTCTTAATTTATCCTATGGAGGGGGGACTCTCTCTTTTTCTCAATGTAACATTTATTTTTATATATAAAAAGGGTGAAAGAGCCCGGGAACATCCAAGTTCACCCTTACAAGATATGTCTTTGCCTGTTATTTTATTATATTTTCGCACTTTTGTTTATCTTTTTTTTTTCTCTTCTGATCATTTGGGCATGTCTCTCCGGACAAATTGGAATTCATTATGAAGAAAAAATTACTTACTTTAATCTGAAAAATTGAGGAACGGAGTACTGTTCGGGTGGTATAATTTTCCATTACAACTTTGTTTCACGCCTATGCTAAAGCAGGCGGAGAAACCTGTTCATATAAGCAAACTGATGACGGCCTGCTAACCCCTGAAATTTTAATTTTCTAATTGATGCCGTGAGCAAATTTAGATTATACAATATTGAGTCCACGTATTCCTTGAAGATAAAAATATATCTTTGATGTAATTACCTCTTTTTTTTTTTTGGGTGCGAAAAAAGACAATCATTTGAAGAATGCTTTCAAAGTAATTTTTCAGGAGAAAATTCATAGTAATTCTAATCACTATAAAAACATGATTAGACATAATCAACTATTTTTTATTTTATATTTTGAATAATGGGCTTGGAAGAATATACTTCATATATGTAGATTTCAACTTGAAAAACTTAATAATATGTTTCTTAATATTTGCAACTAAACTTTCTAGAGCGCACAAATCATCATTATTCGAAACACATTGTAATTTTTAAAAAATATAATTAACAAAGATTAAGGAATGTTGTTAATAATAAAAAAAGTTAANAACCTATTATTATAAATTTTGAAGGCATATATGAAGTTTTAACATTAAAAAAATGCATAAATTAATTAAATTTTAACATTATGCTTTTCAACTAAATCTACATCTATGAAAATTATTTTGCATTATTATGAAATTATTTAAGTTAAAATATTTGAATCCCGAAAAAGAATTGTAATGTTTTAAGGATTCCAATATTTTAACTTAAATAATTTCAAAATAATGTTAAATAATTTTTAAAGATGTATATTATGTTGAAAAGCTTCATGTTAAAATTTTATAAAATTTTGTATTTCATTTGATCTATTAAAAATTTTTAAATTTTAAAGATGATTTTATTAAAAAAAATCATAATAAATCTAAATGAACTCCAACACACTTGAAATTTTATTAAGATATTTGTATTATGATCACAAGCAATTTCTGAATTTTCTAATTCATTTCAATTTCATCTTAGATTTTTCATGATTTATTGAACTTTTTAATGGGTTTAATTTAAACAAATAATAAATCAAAGTGAATTTTGTAATTTTATTTATTTTTACTTCTTTCAATTCAATTGACCTATAGGTGAAGACTTTATTTAATTTGGAGTTCTATAAAAAAGTTATTCAAATTTTACTATGAATGGTATATTTCTAAATATAGTTCATTTTGACATTTCTAAAGTAATAAAGGTAATTTTGCAATTTCTAAGAAAATAACCAAACTATCCAAAATTGCTTTCAAAACTATCGAAATTCACCATATATCTTTCAATGTATTTTTCACTTATCTTATTAAAGTTAATTCTTATATTTAAATATTTTTTAATTGATTTTTATTTTAACGTAAAACTAGGCTAAATTTGTAATTTTACTAATTTGATTAATTTTAATGTAAGGTGATATGCAAATTCAATAAAATTGTAGTGGAAGGTTCCAATCAGTATGTTAAGCAACTCCAAATAATATTTTTCACCAATAGTTAATCCAAACTCTTTAGAACCTCCAATTCACGATAATTTGGAATACCATTTACATGTTTTAGTGATCTAATTGAAATTCTAATTAGTCCATCAAGTTCCATTCTTCTCAATAATATTTTATCATTATTTTTACCCATTTATCCCCTAATGTACAATTTTATATAAAAGAAATCTTAATATGTAAATATAATATTTTAATTTCTAGAATTATTTATTTCTATAAATGCAAAATTACAAGAAAGTTTAAATTAAAATATCAAAACATTTTTTCTATATATGAGAAACTACAATGGTGTGATATTTTCAAGTGGTTCAATTAGGTGAAAGTTCATTTTATTTTAATTTATATTTTGTATTTTATTATTTTTTTATCATTTAATGGTTTAATAATCATTTGAAATATATTTTATGTTCTTAAATATGATTTTTATTTTTATTAATTTCTCCTAATTTTTCTAAATCCAACACATTTTATTATCATTTTTATCAGTTTTCTTTATTTAGTTATGATTTTTCAAAGTTCTCTCTATATTTTAACATTTTCTTAAATCCAAAAATTCACTAATTTCTTACTTAAATAGCTGCCACGTGTAAGCTTCCCATTTGCCACTGCCTTTTGCGTGTTGCCTCCTGTTTGGTCACCCATGATTGATTGTTGGATCTACCATGGAGTCTCAAACAACAATACACCATCAAATAATTATCCAAGCCATCCTTTTTATTTAAATAGAAAAGACAATGTGGGTTTATCTTCTCTAAATCGAAGATGAACTGAAAATCAACCACACAAAAATGCATTGATCTCCTTCGACACTTAACTAAATCAAACGATTCAAAAACCCAAACAATCTTCTTGAAGAGCTCTACAATCTTAAAGGCTATGATCTAAAATTTCGAAGGTTCGTTTTGAAAAGCTTGAAAACCGAACAAATAAATGATTTAAAATTAATTTACCTTGATTTGAGAAGGGTTTTCTTGATCGAATCCTTTGTGTAGCTTTCAAGAGACCAATTAATCTTCTCGCAATAATAATTTCAAGCTCCAAACCGTTCTTGCAAAATTTCAATTAATACCTCTCACCCCCCGGTTGAAGTCCACTTGGATAAGTTCGGTTTACGGGAGAAATGATTGAAATTGCTTTCTCTACGTTCAAGGAAGGTTTAGAATAAATTGGATTTTAAAATTGGGCAAAAAATGGTAGGAATTAAGAAATCCTCATTTTTGGCTAAGCTTCTTTTAATGGTGGAATTGGTTTGTTTAAGCAATGAAAATGCTATGGGAATGGTAATGAAATGATCATGGAGAGCTAAGAAAAATTCAAAAAACAATTTGGTGAAGTATTACTATGGAAAAGAGGAGTTTCTTTTCCTTTATCAAAAATGGAAGCATTTATAGATGATGGTAAGATGTAGGGGTGTTGATTCCATTGACTTGTTTACATTTGCCATGGATTTTTGAGGTGGAGTTGAGTTAATTGAGAGTAACCAGTGATGGTGATCCAAGTGGGTAGAACTTCCAATGAGGGGGTGCCATGGAAAATTTATGTTCATGGAAAGCTACCATGTCCATGGGTTGGCACATGTGCTCACTTCTCTTTGCTGTTGGAACTCAGTTAATGAAGTTTTGTAGAGAGACAATGAGAGAGTGCTATGTGAAGAGGAGTTTAAAGGTAAGGATTGGTTCAAAATGGTGAACTTCTAGAGTAGTTTATGTAGGCTCACATGGTGCTTATATTAAGCTTGTAAACATATAATTTGGAGTGACTAATCTTTTCTCAAGCAAATCAATAAGGGGTTGGTTCAATGAGTACTCAAATTGGATTGGAATGAATGTATTCAAGGTGGCTCCAATATAAGTTTTAAAATTGGTTCAAAATTAGCTCATGTTATGGTCCTAATGGATGTCGGCGCTATTTTTGGTGTGGGGTTTGCCCGTAAGAAGCTGTCGGTCATCGAAATTGAAATCCCGTTGCNTTGCTTTTTTAATTAAAAGGAAGGGTTGTTCAGAGGATCACCAATTATTTTATCAGGCGAAGTAACTGTTTTCACAAACTTAGGCAAAAAAACAATTGACTAAAAACGTTCATTTAGTTGCTTAAAAAACGCTTGAGTTTTTAGTTGAAGAAGACCTGATAATTTTTTTTGTTATGGTCGATTTAAAGTTTTGAAAAGTGGCATTTGAAGCTTAAATTATTTGCTTTATTAATAATTTTTTAAATTCAGAACTAAAATAAAACAGCTATATAATATATTTATTTAGAAAAAAAAGTCAAATTTTGATAAGATTTGTATTATAATTTATTTTAAATTCGAATAAAATACATTAAAAAAGGATGTCACTCCAAAGAGTTTTAAGGATAAAATAATAATTTTTAAAAAAATTCGTAAAATATAAAAGCACAAGGTGACAATATATAATCACAAATATGATCATTTTTTATTTCAAACAATTGAATAATACCAACTTCTGTGATTTAAAACAATGTAAAGTTTTTCATGTAATGTTCGAACCTTCATTCTCCCTCCCTCCCAAATAGCAAACCTTTTACAATCCCCTCCCTTTCTCTCTGCGACTTCATCAACATTCCAAAAGGAAAATCTATTAGTCCAACAAATCATATGGAAGAAAATAAATTTTTGAATCAAGTAGTGCTTTTCCCTTGTGATGTTTTTTGCTGCTGCCTTCCCTCCATAGCTCGGGTTTAATTCTTCAAACCAAGCAATCCTTGTTTCACTTAGTTTTGTGTTTTTTCTCTATTATTTATGTCCTTTTCTCTTAGATTTTAGTTTTTTTTTTTTTTTTTGGTTGGTTTGGTATTATTATTGTGTTAGTCGGTGGAGTTACTGTTCCATTTAGTTGGTTACTGTTCCATTGGTATTGCTTTGGGCAAGGTATGTTATTGCTCTAAAGTAGCTATGCCTAACTTATCTGAGTTGTTAAAGGGATAAAAAGGCATTGATACTTCTTCCCAGATTTTTCCTTAGCAATTCCGTGAGGTGTACGAGGTAGGTGTTGATGATGGCTAATTAGAGAAAGCTTAAGCTTGCCTTTTTACTGAAATTAAAACTTTGAAATTGGTTGAGCCTTTAAATTTTGTTATTATGGGAAAGTTCACTTATGGTCATCCAAAAATGTATCTTATTTGAAACATTTTTGAAAATCTAAAATTTATTGGTGAATGGCACGTTGGTGCTTTTAATGGAAAGCACATTATCATCAAGCTAGGGCGAGAAATCTATGCAAAATTATACTGTGTTGAAAATGCTTAAATGAAACATGTTGGTTTTATTTTATTTTATTTTTTTTAAACAGGTTTTAAAAAAGAGTTTAATTTTTAAAACATTTTGATTTTGAAAGTCAAACCGAACAGATCTCGAATATTTGATTGTTTAAATTATGAAACATAACATTACAAGTAATATGTTTTCTCGAAAAATGAGATTATAACTTAATAATGAGTTTGATTATTCAAATTAAAAAAATTAGGATATTTGCTTGGTCTATGAAGATACTGACATATCATTCCCCTTTCTAATCCGAAGAGTGGATAGGGTTTAAATTATCTTGTTGCTAATTCCTATTGGCGCATGCTCCTATTGTTAATTACGTCTTAAGTGAAAAAAATCACTTAATAAAACTGTCAATTAAGATTGGTGTTATGTCTTGAATAATTCAACGTTTAGTTTTCATGAATGATTGTAGGAAAATCAACTAGAAAATGCTCAATATTGAACCATTATTTTTGGAACCCAAATGAATGAAAGTAGGATACGTTAAATATACCAAAGAATCCTCAGAGACATTTAAAACTAGCATATCGTTTGGCTTTACATTTTTGAAAGAAACATTTTTCAATGTTTCAATTCTATAATTTATTTTAAAATTTAGTACTTATCTGAACGACATACGACAATGTAAAAGCCTAAGAAGGCGTGAGGAATTATGTCATACCAGATAAACAATCTCAGAATCCTAAAAGGTTATAACTTAAGTTGCATGACATAAAATCATGCAAAAGCTTAAGAAAATGTGAGGATTTACGTCGTACCAGACAGACAACCCCAAACTCCTAAGAAGTTAGGACCTATATTAACCAACACCATCTGAGATAATTTTGAGGGTTTAGTTGAGGTTCGTCCTTCACTTCATGTTTCTTTTTCATTTGAATGTCTCAAAGGCCGATAGTAGATTAAGCATAACACTACCTAACTCTATAAATAAAATGACTCAATAAAAGAAAAAACCATACCATGCAAGGCCTATCTGAGGTTTTTAATATTTACTTATTGTAATCTTATGTAACATATTTAAGTTAGTGTTTATCGTGACAAAGATGATTATTAAAATTATTAATGAAAACTAATTTTAATTTATTGTATGTAATACTTGTTAAGATCTCCTGGTTCTGTCATCCCACTACTACTATTCTTTTTTTATTTACTTAGCTTAAAGAGATAGTTGAACCTGCTCAGACTGGAAGACTTTTGTTAGCAACTATGAGTTATGTCGTCCAAAAAGTCTTTGTAAACTCAAATGGTTAATTATTACTATTTTTTTTAATTATTGTTACTATATATATATATATATATATATAAATTTATATATATATTAAACCTATTATTATAAATTTTGAAGGCATATATGAAGTTTTAACATTAAAAAAATNGAATGATTTTGATTTTTATATTCTCGAAATTAAATATTTTAAGCAAATTGAGGTTTGCTTAAAAGAGTGATATTTTTATTTTTAAAAATTACAAAATTATTTTCTAAGACTACTCTGGCCATAGGAAACTCACATGAATATTTGTAGAATTTTC
>JXCR01140546.1:16103-30957 GCA_002079205.1 Phalaenopsis hybrid cultivar
AAGAAACCTAAGAGTATCAGAGGCAATCATCTTCTCAAAAATCATCGAATAGTATCATTGGTCCTTATCTTCTCCTTTTATTAAATGTCATTGAGGTAGGAGATACTATTATAAAATCCTACATTGTATCCCTAATTTTAGCACACATTAACATTATCGTCATTGCCCTAGTTACCCATACTTCAGACTTACACAAGCCCGATGATCCATATGTGGAAAAAAAAATAGTTCTTGTTACTCATGAGGATTTAAATACCTTAGAGAAGACTCAAATCCTAGAGCAATGGGTCAATTAATATAGAATAAGTATTGTAGGGCATTTATATTGATTTAGGTAAATTATCAGATTCCGAGACATAACTTTGCAGGTCCCTAAGAGTTTTAGTGGATGATTTTCTTAAGCAAATAATAATAAGTTCAACTATCCTTCAAAATATCCAAAAGGTCATAAAGTGTTCAGGGAACAATCCCTAGCAACTTTTAGAACACTTTGAAACGTTTCGAGTTCATTTAAACTTATCATGTTGTTTAATTAATCATCCGAAGTTAGATTAGGTTTCAAAGAATTAACATACTTTGTGCTCAATGAACCTTAATATTTTAATTATTCCAAGAGCGGGGTACTCAGACATTCGCTTGATGTTTTATTTAAGAGTTATGTAAATTGGTGCCCCTAAGGGCAAGCTCAAGCCATTAAACATCTTGTACCCAAAATTAAATTTAGGCTTGTAGTGTTTAAAAGTATTCATTAATTAATCATTTTCCTTTTTTTCTAATCCTCATTAAACAATTTTAAATCAAGCCTAACTCACTACTAAGCCCTTAAATCAAATCCTCGCGATAAATTTATAAAAATCAAAGTGCTAAACTAAATGAAATTCAATTTCCATTAAAGGATCACACTTATCATATAATTGTCAATTAGGGGCTCTAAGTGAGTGAGATATTATCTCCCTAGCTTAAGCTCACTACCTTAGAATCATCCAATTAGGTTGACCTCCAAGTCACAATAATTTAAGAAAATTNCCACAATGAGTTTTCCTCAAGCATAGATGGTGTCTGAGAATAATTCATTCCATATTGATCTATCTTCTTCAATATAACAAATATTTGTTGGGCCAACATAGATATCGCATCAGAATCATGAATACTAGCTACTCTTTTTTAGATTTACCCTTTCAAAAAGCCATTGAAAATTATTAGTAGTCATCTCTTCAATTAAAGAATATGCTTCATCAAATGGTTTTGACATTAATGATCCACCAGCAGCAGCGTCAATTATTGATCTAAGAGATCCAACCAATCCATTACAAAAAGTTTGAATTATTAACCAATTTGGCAATGCATGGTGTGGACACTTCCTAAGGAGATCATTAAATCTTTCTCAGGCTTCATAAATGGATTCTCCTTCAAACTGACAAAAAGATGTAATATCATTTCTAAGCTTAGCAATTTTTTAAGGCAGGAAATATTTAGATAAAAATTTTTATGATAAGTCTCCCTAAGTTCTGATAAATTCAGGTGCTAACGAGTTTAACCACATCTTAACTTTATCCCTTAGTGAAAAAAGAAAAATTCTAAGTCTAACATCATCATTCGACACTCCATCATTTTTAAATGTAGCACACAACTATAAAAATTTTGCAAGGTATAAGTTAGGATCTTCAATTAGTGTTCTCCAAAACTGATTATTCTGAACCATTTGGATACTAGCAGGTTTAAGCTCAAATGAACAGGCATAATNACACAATGAGTTTTCCTCAAGCACAGGTGGTATATGAGAATAATTCATTCCATATTGATCTATCTTCTTTAATATAACAGATATTTGTTCAGCCAACATAGATATCGCATCAGAATCATGAATACTAGCTAATCTTTTTTAGATTTACCCTTTCAAAAAGCCATTGAAAATTATTAGTAGTCATCTCTTCAATTAAAGAATATGCTTCATCAAATGGTTTTGACATTAATGATCCACCAGCAGCAGCGTCAATCATCGATCTAAGAGATCCAACTAACCCATTATAAAAAGTTTGAATTATTAACCAATTTGGCAATGCATGGTGTGGACACTTCTTAAGGAGATCATTAAATCTTTCTCAGGCTTCATAAATTGATTCTCCTTCAAACTGACAAAAAGAAGTAATATCATTTCTAAGCTTAGCAATTTTTTAAGGCAGGAATTATTTAGATAAAAATTTTTATGATAAGTCTCCCTAAGTTCTGATAAATTCAGGTGTCAACGAGTTTAACCACATTTTAACTTTATCCCTTAGTGAAAAAAGAAAAATTCTAAGTCTAACATCATCATTCGACACTCCATCATATTTAAATGTAGCACACAACTCTAAAAATTTTGCAAGGTATAAGTTAGGATCTTTAATTGGTGTTCTCCAAAACTGATTATTCTGAACCATTTGGATACTAGCAGGTTTAAGCTCAAATGAACAGACATAATNTTAGCATTACTTGAGTTGCAAGCCATTTCGCTAAAAGGATCTATCTCCTTTTGTTGTTTTAAAATTTTTCTAATAGTTCTTTTTAATTCCGAATCGTAAGGTATTGCATCTTCCGATCTAAACTATGCATAAAAAAACACAATAAGCAATTAAAATAAGTAAACACACTAAAATATGAAAATATTCAAACATTTTTTTAGTTAAAANCTAGAATTACTTGAGTTGCAAGCCATTTTGCTAAAATGATCTATCTCCTTTTGTTTTTTTAAAATTTTTCTAATAGTTCTTTTGAACTCCAAATCGTAAGGTATTGCATCTACCGTTCTAAACTATGCATAAACAAACACAATAAGCAATTAAAATAAGTAAACACACTAAAATATGAAAATATTCAAACATTTTTTTAGTTAAAATAAAATGATTTAAATTATAAAATAATTTACTAACACTTTCCGTTACTTCCCCGCAAAGGCGCCAAAAACTTGATGCGGGTCAGATTTGTGTGTGTTATTTTGTAAATATTTTTCAATATTACAAAATACACACGATATTAATAATAATAAATATGCGATGCAAACCCTAACAAAAATAACTTTAGTGAAAATAAGTTTTTCTTTTAAAACCTTTAAACTGTCAAATCCCCTAATAATAACGCAAGTATACATATCACTCAAGTAATAAAGAGCTCTAATAGAGTCATAGATATCATTCTCACATGGAAGTTGGAAATTCTTATAGATAAATTCTTATAATTATAATGTAAATCACAATTTAAACTACATGANTGCAAGTATACATATCACTCAAGTAATAAAGGGCTCTAATAGAGTCATAGATATAATTCCCACATGGAAGTTGGAAATTCTTATAGATAAATTCTTATAATTATAATGTAAATCACAATTTAAACTACATGAAGTACTAAATTTGAATCTAAAGTATTAGAGTGAATGTTAAATAAAAGGCAGTTAAAAGAACTATGTTAACTAAACTAATTGCTAAATTTTCAAAAGTAAAATTATGAATAATAAACAAGTTTTTGTTGTGGAGAGTTCAAATTTAAGTAAACATCCTTCTCCTTTACAATGAGTATATGAATTGTGAATAAATTAAAATCATTTGAATATATATACAATTATTTTGTGCAAAATAGGAGTAATCCTATTCTTTACCCTCTTCCAAGTGCATAAATAACATTGACTAATCCAGAGTTTGGTCCCTAATTCTATGGTTAGGCTGGGAGGATACCTCCTGCCACTCCAGATTTCCCACTACTCCCTCACCTGAGGGCTAACAATCTCGCATTAGTTTCCAATCAACTGGACTAACTTGGGGATTTTAATATGTCACCTTAAAATCTCCAATTTTACATCCAACAAAGTATATTTCTTCATTTATTTGCACTCAACTCCATGGATGAAATTCTCTCCAATGAAATCAAATGTGATTCTCAATATGCTGTAGAAATCATAGCACTTTCAAAACTTATGTTTCTCAACACATTTTAACATTTCAATTGGTCATATTGAAAATTAAATAATGATCAGAGTTCAAATCATCACAAATTTTTGACATTTACAACCGTATAAAACAAAATCTATTCTTCACAAAATAATATCTCAAAGTAGGGAGAAGGATATATGATACTACTTAGAATTCATGAGAAACAAATAACAAAACACTAATTATATATATATAAATAAGTTTATAAAAATAAAGAAGTAAAATACACAACTTATCTCACAATCTTTCCTAAGAAAATACCTAGAAGTTCTCTTCAAGCACTTTCCTTCTTTACAAGCACTCTCAATTCTCTCTTAGAAAAAAAATGAAGAAGAAATCTCTCACATTCCCTCCTCTTGCAATCCTTGAAAAAAATATCCAAGTCCTTGTCTCTCTCTCTCTCTCTCACTTTTGCTTTTCGAACTCTCTTCCTCGCGCCTCTCTTCAGCCCCCCTTTAATGCCCTAGACTTCTCCCTTTTTTATTAGAGGCCGCCTCCCTCTAAAAAGAATTCAAAATTCTCTCCAAAACTCTATAAAAAATCAACCCTTTTGAATTTCAAAAGACATGTCCATTGATCCAAGAGACATATCCCTTCATAAAAGAACNCTCTTACAATCCTTGAAAAAAATATCCAAGTCCTTGTCTTTCTCTCTCTCTCACTTTTGCTCTTCGAACTCTCTTCCTTGAGCCTCTCTTCATTCCTTCTTTAATGCCCTAGACTTCTCTCTTTTTTATTAGAGGCTACATCCCTCTAAAAAGAATTCAAAATTCTCTCCAAATCTCTATAAAAAAATCAACCCTTTTGAATTTCAAAAGACATGTCCATTGATCCAAGAGACATATCCCTTCATAAAAGAACCTTCCAAAATCTTTAGATGTATTGAATCACTCCATAGGGCATTTAGAACATGTGGCAGTTTTGAAATTTGTGCAAAATTTGTCATGAACAACCTTAATTCACCAAAAGTCGTCTTTGGTACCTCAGGAGCTGATTTTGACACTTCAGACACCAGAATCTCAAAATTTACTATTTTGACTCCAAATTTTTTCTTTTTTTATTATTTTTGCTCCAAATGCTTAAAATTGATATACCTGCAACAAAAACATGAAAATTATCTTCTTTAAAGTGTAGTATAACAATAAATAAGTATAAAATGTATACTTAAAACAACACATTATTTTAGTGTATCAGGGGCTCAGAGCTGGACTGTGTGCTTCTCGACCTTAAGTGAGATCTACCAACTCGATAATATACGAAGGGCAGTCCTAACCTCGATCCAAGTGATTAACCGTGGACCTTTATAAGTTAGCATTTTAAATCTACTTTATCATGCAAAAGAGATTTTTGTTTAAAAAAATATTTTGTAGAGTGTTGCAGTTCGCAGGTTAATTACTTCGATTGAGGACTAGAAGAAACCTAAGAGTATCAGAGGCAATCATCTTCTCAAAAATCATCGAATAGTATCATTGGTCCTTATCTTCNGATTAGCATTTTAAATCTACTTTATCAGGCAAAAGAGATTTTTGTTTAAGAAAATATTTTGTAGTGTTGTAGTCCGCAGGTTAATTACTTCGATTGAGGACTACAAGAAACCTAAGAGTATCAGAGGCAATCATCTTCTCAAAAATCATCGAATAGTATCATTGGTCCTTATCTTCTCCTTTTATTAAATGTCATTGAGGTAGGAGATACTATTATAAAATCCTACATCGTTTCCCTAATTTTAGCACACATTAACATTATCGTCATTGCCCTAGTTACCCATACTTCAGACTTACACAAGCCCGATGATCCATATGTGGCAAAAAAAATAGTTCTTGTTACTCATGAGGATTTAAATACCTTAGAGAAGACTCAAATGAAATTATCAGATTCTAGGTATTGTAGGGCATTTATATTGATTTAGGTAAATTATCAGATTCCGAGACATAACTTTGCAAGTCCCTAAAAGTTTTAGGGGATGATTTTCTTAAGCAAATAATAATAAGTTCAACTATCCTTCAAAATATCCAAAAGGTCATAAAAGTGTTCAGGGAACAATCCCTAGCAACTTTTAGAACACTTTGAAATGTTTCGAGTTCATTTAAACTTATCATGTTGTTTAATTAATCATCCAAAGTTAGATTAGGTTTCAAAGAATTAACATACTTTGTGCTCAATGAACCTTAATATTTTAATTATCCCAAGAGTGGGGTTCTCAGACATTCACTTGATGTTTTATTTAAGAGTTATGTAAATGGGTGCCCCTAAGGGCAAGCTCAAGTCATTAAACATCTTGTACCCAGAATTAAATTTGGGCTTGTAGTGTTTAAAAGTATTCATTAATTAATCATTTTCCTTTTTTTCTAATCCTCATTAAACAATTTTAAATAGAGCCTAACTCACTACTAAGCCCTTAAATCAAATCCTTGCGGTAAATTTATAAAAATCAAAGTGCTAAACTAAATGAAATTCAATTTCCATTAAAGGACCACACTTATCATATAATTGTCAATTAGGGGCTCTAAGTGAGTGAGATATTATCTTCCTAGCTTAAGCTCACTACCTTAGAATCATCCAATTAGGTTGACCTCCAAGTCACAATAATTTAAGAAAATTATAATTTTACCCTTATTGTGAAAATGTGACAAGTTGGTTTCTCTTAGACCCTTTTGTTTCAAACATCCAAAAAAGTTTATTATGATCAAAATTACCCATTTACCCTTTGACTTAACCTAAAATTTAATTGAGGCCTCAAAATCCAAAATTATCATTTTGCCCCTAGGGCCTCTCCACTTCATAACTTATTAAATTGAACTAAAATTAATTTAAATTTTTTATGATACCCCAATCATGGGCCAATTAAAATATTAGAGGAGAAATTATGATTTTATAATTTTTACTTAATTTTTAATAATTATTTTAGCTTAAAAAATAGAAAATTTTCATGTTTATTTATTTAATTAATCAAGGTAAGTTTTTGTTCATAGGAGAATTATTAGAGGTTAACCTAGGTTAGAGGACCACTCGAACCAAATTTCATGATTTTTTAAATTATTTTTGAATTATTATAATTATTTACTGATTTTAGTGATTAATTAAATAGAAAATATAATTTAATTTCAAAAATGACTTTTTATATTTTTATTAAATCTCTCTTTAAGTCTAGTGAACTCAGAGAGATAAACTTTTCATTTTCTTTTATTTTTATTCTATTTAATATAATTATTTTAATAAAAATTAAAGAAAAAAAACATTATTAGCATTTAAAAAATACATAATACATTAAAAAAATTAGAAAAAAAATTTAAAGGGTCCCGAGTGATCAAGGAGCAATTAGAAACATTTTGATACTTTTTTTTCATTTTTTAATTATTTTTAAATTATTTTTAAAAAGTAGCTAAAAATGTACTATTTATTTTAATACCATTTTTATTTTTCCTAGATGCCCCTTATCACAAGAAACACTTAAAACCACTTTTCATAATTTTCCTNGAAATTGTTTATATTCAAACTTTTTTATGATACCCCAATCATGGGCCAATTAAAATATTAGAGGAGAAATTATGATTTTATAATTTTTACTTAATTTTTAATAATTATTTTAGCTAAAAAAATAAAAAATTTTCATGTTAATTTATTTAATTAATCAAGGTAAGTTTTTGCTCATAGGAGAATTATTAGAGGTTGACCTAGGTTAGAGGACCACTCGAACCAAATTTCATGATTTTTTGAATTATTTTTGAATTATTATAATTATTTACTAATTTTAGTGATTAATTAAATAAAAAATATAATTTAATTTTAAAAATGACTTTTTTATATTTTTATTAAATCTCTCTTTAAGTCTAGTAAACTCAGAGAAATAAACTTTTCATTTTCTTTTATTTTTATTCTATTTAATATAATTATTTTAATAAAAAATTAAAGAAAAAAACATTATTAGCATTTAAAAAATACATAAAACATTAAAAAAATTAGAAAAAAAAAATTTAAAGGGTCCTGAGTGATCAAGGAGCAATTAGAAACATTTTGATACTGTTTTTTTCATTTTTTAATTATTTTTAAATTATTTTTAAAAAGTAGCTAAAAAATGTACTATTTATTTCAATACCATTTTTATTTTTCCTAGATGCCCCTTATCACAAGAAACACTTAAAACCACTTTTCATAATTTTCCTAATTTTATGTTATTTATTATAATTATTTTAATGCAAAGATCTCATTTTACTTGAAAAATGGACTTTAGTGGTTAAATCAATTCCAATAAGTTTCAATTTTTTACAAAGGGTGAAAATGATCATTATTTATAGTTTGGAACTATTATTTACAGTTTTTTTGAATTATATTACATTTATTTAAATTTTTATAATTTTTAATGACTTAATTAGCTACAATAATGTACATAATTTTTTGAACTCATTTTAAATTTTTTCTGAAATCCTCTGACCACAGAAAAACTACCAAAGAAAGTCCCATATTTTTCTTATTTATATTTTAACTTATATAATATTTTTAAGCAAAATAAGCAATTAGANCCATTTTAAATTTTTTTTGAAATCCTCTTACCACAGAAAAACTACTAAAGAAAGTCCCATATTTTTCTTATTTATATTTTAACTTATATAATATTTTTAAGCAAAATAAGCAATTAGACTTGAAAATTAGAGGTGTTATCTAACTTTGGAAAAATTAGAGAATGTCTCTAGACACATGCAAAAGAAGCCCTCCAAATTTCAAGTCAAGGTGATTAATATTTTGTTAAATATAATTAAAATACTCTCTGAAGTATTTAATTAATTAAAAATAAAATACACCGTAAATAATTTTATGTTTAGTCCATAGTTATCTACTCTATTCACTGAGCAACAAAATATTTTTATTTTATTTTTATGATTTTTCTACACCATGTTATGAATTTTAATATTTCAGTATTTAAATAAATAAAAAATGTCATATTTTATCCACGAGGCGCCATGCAATCCTACGACAATCCGAAGCTCCATGCGACACGCTCCCATTTGACGTTGCCTTCCACATCAATGCTGACTCATCCCATGCTTTTTGAATAGATCACTTGTCCGTCTCCTCCTATGTCGTTCGATCAATACATGCGCAAATGGACGACATCTATTCATCGTCCCCATCTGTTCTAAATCGAGAACCGTCCACACTCAAACCCTAAGATCTCACTCAATACACAATCAAATCACATGGGATTTGTTCCTATNGGACGCTCCCATTTGACGTTGCCTTCCACATCAATGCTGATTCGTCCCATGCTTTTTGAACAGACCACTTGTCTGTCTCCTCCTATGTCGTTCGATCGATACACACGCAAATGGACGACATCTATTCATCGTCCACATCTGTTCTAAACCGAGAACCGTCCACACTCAAACCCTAAGATCTCACTCAATACACAATCAAATCACATGGGATTTGTTCCTATAGTTTCATCTAGTGAAGATGAACCTATCTATACGGTTACATGTGTATGAAATACAAGTCTACTTTAAAAACGAGCCTAAAATTAGGGATCTTGAAATATACTTTTGCCCAAGAGGTGAGGTCTCGATTGGGTGCTTGTGGAAGCTTCATTGCAGTCCATTAAACCTCTTTGGAGTGTCACATTGCTCTGATATAAGGTCTAAATAGGACTTCGATCAAAGGGTGATGCGGCCTTGCTCAAGGAGTGAGTTAGAGAGTTCAACAGAGAGGACTTTTGATGGGGAAATTCCTCGTTTGGTCTAAGGAAGCTTTTGGGTGGTTTAATTTGAAGTTTGGGAGAGTTTGGTGAAGTGATAAAAAACCCCTGGGTTTGGGTAATTAAATTGAGCTTGGACAATGGTTTTTAATGGCTGGAAATGATGATTGAACTCAGTAAGGTTGGAGGAAGCTTTGTGAGTAATTTGGAAGGCTCTCTTTAAGCAATTGACAACACTCTCCTCATGACCGTGGGAGGGATGGTTTAAATAGAGGAAGATTTAAGGTTGAATTAGCCAAGCCAAGGGGGGAGAAAGGAGCTTAGGTGGAGGCTTGGATGACACCATTAGCCAATATGAATGACACATTTGATGGGTGCAATTTTGATTTGGTCCATTGGGAAGGCTTCTCGGTTTTGGGTTTTCCGGCCACAGGCTAGCCGACCAGGCCAGGGGAGGTGGTTAGCAAGGTTAGGGGAGCCAAAGGAGAGTTTAATTGTGATTAAGATGAAGTTTTAATCAAGTGAGGACTAGCTTTGGTAATTAGGCCTACAATGTCAAGCAATCCCCCAAATCATGAGAACCTTTGTCCATGGCACCTCTAGGGTGGGCTAAAAAGATCTAGTGTGGTTCTTAGGGCCCAAATGATAGCCGTGGTGGTCTAAGTTGGGCTAGACCAACTGGCTCCAAGTGGGTTTAGGGTTTGGGTTCAAAATCTAAGATTTGGCTTGGACATGGGTTTGGTCTTTGCTATAGCTTGGATTTGGCTCAATTGAAGGATCAATTTAGTGTACGATACTGTTACAAGGCATCTGTAAATCAATTGAGTGAAAATTAAGGGGCTATGGGATTTGATTTGGTGAGGTTTGGGTTTTGGAGCAAAATTGGGGGTTTTGATTTGAATTGAATTTGGGCTAGGTTTGAGCTTAGGTCTAGTATAATTAAAGGCTTAATTTGGTCTAGAGGAATGTTATTAAGAGGTAGGATTCAAATTTGGAGAAATTAGATAGGTTAGGGAGTTCAATTTGGTGGAATTTTAGCTTTGGGTCAATTTGGGGCATTTGGACCAAGCTTGGAGTTTGAGCTTGAAAATGGGTTCAATTTGGCTAAAGTTTTGTTTATATTGGGTTCATACATGATAAAATTTGATTTTTATTTGAAATTGGGGAAGTTTGAAATCAATTTGGTGGAAAATGGGGGTGATTTGGAGACATTAGACATTTAGGGTAAATTTGGGTTCCAAAGGAGTTCAACCTTTAGAAATCAATTTGGAGACATTAGACATGTATGAACATTAGAAATCAATTTAGAGACATTAGACATTAGACATTAGACCAACCACAAAATTACCCTTATGGTGCCATGAGACCAAGGTGTTCACTATTTCAAACCCTTCATGTGTTGGTCCTAGCCATCCTAGCCAAACCCACATGAGTTTCCAAAGGAGTATGGAATCAGGCTAAGCATGTTTAGTTGAGGGGTTAAAGTGTGTGTGTGCAAGACTAACCAAGACCACACCACCCAGGGCAAACTGATACACCAAAAATATATGCATTTATAGACCCATATTTTATACTCATTTTTTGTGATATTGTACTTTAATGGAAGATATTTTGATGTTTTCTTACATGTTGTTGATTATTAGGGCTTAAAGCAAAAAGGATGAAATTTAGAGTCAAAATTAAGTTTTTGAAGAAATGCTCAGGGAGGAAANGTTCCCGAACCCAGCATAATATAAACCCTATTTAATTCCTTATATTAAATAGGAGAGCTTGTCGGCCAATACATTGGTTTCGCAGACAAAACAGATGTCATAACTTTCTTTAGTTTATTTGATCAAGCCTCACCCTAAATTCTTGTGTTCATCCTTCGGGATAGATACAAGATTTGAGGTAAAACGCTCTTTCATCTAAACTATGAAAANCATTGCTTTCGCAGACAAAACAGATCTCATAACTTTCTTTAGTTTATTTGATCGAGCCTCACCCTCAATTTTTGTGTTCATCCTTCGGGATAGATACAAGATTTGAGGTGAAACTCTCTTTCATCTAAACTATGAAAATTATGGGGTCAGTTTGACGTCATCTTTTTTCAAAATTAAATTTTTTTAAAAAATGTCCTTCCGAAGCAGGCAACGGGATTTCAATTCCGATGACCGACAGCTTTTTACGGGCAAACCCCACACCAANTATTTTGTTTCCGTTCATTTTTCTCTTTTTTATTTTAAAAGGAGTTGCTAGCTTATGAATCGTCGTATACTTCCCATATTTAAATAAATCTCCCTACTGAACCATATAAATGATTCGAAGAGGAGAGGAATCGAATAAGAAGGGACATGCAATAAAAAGACAAACTAGAGAAAAAGTAAAATGTGGAGAGTCTACGTGCAATAAAGCTCGCAAGGATAGGTTAAGAATGTCCGCCCAAACAAGATTGGGCAGAGGCGCCTTACACCAATATCCGCAATAGAAGTATCTACGTAGGCTACCCATAACCAGAGTGTCAAGTGTATGTACCTGTTCTAGGGTCAAGAGCACTCCCAAAGGAACGTGCTCCTACTGGTTAATTACATCTTGGGGGATACCCAAGAATACTCTCGATAAAAGGAGATTTTCTTCATATTATCATGGATCTGGGGTATAGACAATCAAAGGAAGGTTATTCCATGTGGGAACAGTCTCAATGCNGATTTTGTTTCCGTTCATTTTTCTCTTTTTTATTTTAAAAGGAGTCGCTAGCTTATGAATCGTCGTATACTTCCCATATTTAAATAAATCTCCCTACTGAACCATATAAATGATTCGAAGAGGAGAGAAATCGAATAAGAAGGGGCATGCAACAAAAAGACAAACTAGAGAAAAAGTAAAACGTGGAGAGTCTACGTGCGATAAAGCTCGCAAGGATAGGTTAAGAATGTCCGCCCAAACAAGATTGGGCAGAGGCACCTTACACCAATATCCGCAATAGAAGTATCTACGTAGGCTACCCATAACCAGAGTGTCAAGTGTATGTACCTNTTTTGGGAGAGTTTGGTGAAGTGATAAAAAAAGCACTAGGTTTGGGTAATTAAATTGATCTTGGACAATGATTTTTAATGGCTGGAAATGGTGATTGAACTCAGTAAGTTTGGAGGAAGCTTTGTGAGTAATTTGGAAGGCTCTCTTTAAGCAATTAACAACACTCTCCCCATGACCGTGGGAGGGGTGGTTTAAATAGAGGAAGATTTAAGGTTGAATTAGCCAAGCCAAGGGGGGAGAAAGGAGCTTAGGTGGAGGCTTGAATGGCACCATTAGCCAATAGGAATGGGACACATTTTATGGGTGCAATTTTGATTTGGTCCATTGGGAAGGCTTCTTGGTTTTGGGTTTTCCGGCCACAGGCTAGCTGACTAGGCCAGGGGAGGTGGTTAGCAAGGTTAGGGGAGCCAGAGGAGAGTTTAATTGTGATTAAGATGAAGTTTTAATCAAGTGAGGACTAGCTTTGGTCATTAGGCCTACAATGTCAAGCAATCCCCCAAATCATGAGACCCTTTGTCCATGGCACCTCTAGGGTGGGCTAAAAAGATCTAGTGTTGTTCTTAGGGCCCAAATGATAGCCGTGGTGGTCCAAGTTGGGCTAGACCAACTGGCTCCAAGTGGGTTTAGGGTTTGGGTTCAAAATCTAAGATTTGGCTTGGACATGGGTTTGGTCTTTGCTATAGCTTGGATTTGGCTCAATTGAAGGATCAATTTAGTGTAAGATACTGTTACAAGGCATCTGTAAATCAATTAAGTGAAAATTGAGAGGCTATGGGATTTGATTTGGTGAGGTTTGGGTTTTGGAGCAAAATTGGGGGTTTTGATTTGAATTGAATTTGGGCTAGGTTTGAGCTTGGGTCTAGTATAATTAAAGGCTTAATTTTGTCTAGAGAAATGTTATTAAGAGGTAGGATTCAAATTTGGAGAAATTAGATAGGTTAGGGAGTCCAATTTGGTGGAATTTTAGCTTTGGGTCAATTTGGGGCATTTGGACCAAGCTTGGAATTTGAGCTTGAAAATGGATTCAATTTGGCTAAAGTTTTGTTTATATTGGGTTCATACATGATAAAATTTGATTTGTATTTGAAATTGGGGAAGTTTGAAATCAATTTGGTGGAAAATGGGGGTGATTTGGAGACATTAGACATTTAGGGTAAATTTGGGTTCCAAAGGAGTTCAACCTTTAAAAATCAATTTGGAGACATTAGACATGTATGAACATTAGAAATCAATTTGGAGACATTAGACATTAGACATTAGACCAACCACAAAATTACCCTTATGGTGCCATGAGACCAAGGTGTTCACTATTTCAAACCCTTCATGTGTTGGTCCTAGCCATCCTAGCCAAACCCACATGAGTTTCCAAAGGAGTATGGAATCAGGCTAAGCATGTTTAGTTGAGGGGTTAAAGTGTGTGTGTGCAAGACTAACCAAGACCACACCACCCAGGGCAAACTGATACACCAAAAATATATGCATTTATAGACCCATATTTTATACTCATTTTTTGTGATATTGTACTTTAATGGAAGATATTTTGATGTTTTCTTACATGTTGTTGATTATTAGGGCTTAAAGCAAAAAGGATGAAATTTAGAGTCAAAATTAAGTTTTTGAAGAAATGCTCAGGGAGGAAAGCGCCGACGATGCAGAACAATTTAACGCTGGAGATTTTTACTCAGCGCCGACGGCGCCAAAGGCGGTGCAAACCCCGATCTAGAAGGTTCGATGTATTTGGATAATTTTTTGAAGAGTTTTTGGAGGCACCTCTTGGATAACCGACCTTGGGCTATATTTGGGGCCGAATTTCATCAGAAAATTGGCTCCTCTATGTTTTTCACTCCTCTACGTTCATTTTTTGCTCCACATCATTCCATTCCAGTTAGTGGATTTTGCTTTCATAGTTTAGAGTTTTTGTGGTGAGATTTAGTGTGAAACTTTCCGTAAGTGTTGGAGAAGGACAAAAGTGAGAGAAATCTTCTTCCCGCATTTCTAAGAAAAGGCTACAAAGGATTTGCTTTGAGAAAGAGTTCCAATAAGTTTGTTTGTTTATTTAGTGTTGTATAAATTTTATTTTATATATGAAATTTGTATTTTGTCGTATCTTTCTCATGAAGTCTGAGTAGTTCCCTCTATCTTTCCCCATACTCTGAGATATGGTGAAATGAAGAGATATTGTGAT
>JXCR01140546.1:34178-65471 GCA_002079205.1 Phalaenopsis hybrid cultivar
TTTAAGAAAGAATTTGAAGATAAATTTAAGTAAGGAGAAATTTTTGAAAATGAAGATGAAGTTAAAGAAGAAGATTTGGATTGTATTCAGGGCAAATTTGAAATGTTAGACTTGTTAGAAAACAAAAGTAAAAATCATATTCCTTCAAGTATTAAACCACCCGAACTTAAATTAAAAATCTTACCTGCCCATTTAAAATATGTATTTTTAGGAGAATCATCTACATTGTTTGTTATTATATCTTCCGAGTTAACTGAAATTCAAGAAGAACAGTTAATAGAAATGTTGAAAAAGTATAAAAAGGCTTTTGGATGGACTTTAGCAAATATTAAAGGAATTAGGCCTTCAATTTGTAAGCACAGAATTTTATTAGATGAACAATATGAACCTAAAGCTGATCCTCAAAGAAGATTAAATCCAATAATGAAAGAAGTTGTTAAAAACGTGATTTTTAAAATGGTTAGATGTTGGAATTATTAATCCTATTTCAGATAGTGTTTGGGTAAGCCCAATTCACTGTGTTCCAAAGAAAGGATGAGTGATTATTGAAGAAAACAAGAAAATTGAATTAATACCAATAAGACAGATAACTGGTTGGCAAATTTGTATTGAATATAGAAAATTAAATATGGCCACCAGAGAAGATCACTTTCCTTTACCCTTTATAGACCAAATGTTGGATAGATTGGCAGGGAATAAGTATTATTATTTTTTAGATGGATATACCTGTTATTAAAAAAATACAATTGTTCCAGAGGATCAAGAGAAAACAACATTTACAAGTCCATATTGAACATTTTATTTTCGCAGAATGCTTTTTGGACTATGCAATGCACCTGCATCATTTCAAAGATGTATGATATCAATTTTTAGTAATTTTATAGAACATGGAATGGAAGTGTTTATGGATGATTTTTTCGTATTTGGAACTTCGTTTGAATTATGCCTTAGTAATTTAGAAAAATTTCTAGAAATATGTGAAAAAGTCAATTTAAAATTAAATTGGGAAAAATTTCAATTTATGGTTGCAGGAGGTATTGTACTTGGGCATAAAATTTCTTAAAAAGGCATGGAAGTAGATCCTGCAAAAATCTAAGTTATAGAAAAATTAACACCACCTACTAGTGTTAAAGGGGTGAGAAGTTTTCCAGGACATGCTGGTTTTTACAGGCGCTGCATAAAGAATTTTTCAAAAATAACTAAGCCTTTATGTCAACTTTTAGAAAAAAAGATAAGAAATTTGATTTTAATTAAGAATGCATAAAAACATTTGAATTATTAAAGAAAAAATTAGTCACTGCACCTATAATAGTACCACCTAACCAGGAAAAATCATTTAAAATAATGTGTGATGCTAGTGATTATGCTATTGGGGTTGTATTAGGACAAAGGCAAGATAAAGTTTTTAAAGTTATATATTATGCTAACAAGACTCTAAATGAGGCTCAACTTGTACCACAGAAAGAGAGTTATTAGACATTGTTTATGTCTTTGATAAATTTATACCTTATTTAATTGGAACTAAATGTATAGTGCATAAAGATCATTCTGCTATTAAATATTTAATGCAAAAGAAGGATGCTAAACCAAGAATAATTAGATGGATACTTCTATTGCAAGAGATTGATTTCACTGTGATTGATAGAAAGAAAAATGATAATCAAATAGCTGATTATTTGTCTAGAATAGAAGTAGAAATATTAATTAATTTTGCAAATGAACTTTTAGAGAATTTCTCTAATGAACAATTATATAGNGTGCCTGTTTCTCGCGAGACCGAGTAGGAGAGTGAGAAGAGGCACATGTGGCTTGAGGAGAGAGNGGCACCAAAGAAGGCCGGCGAAGCATCGCCGACAAGAAAGGATGGTTGTGCTTGCGACTGTCCGGGAGGGGAAGAACGGCTGGAGACCTTAGCATGGAAAGGACGTTGGCGGCGTGTTTCACCGGAGAGGAGAAGGTTGGCAACGGGCTTCATGCTCAAAGGGAGGGAGAGCAGCGAGCCTTCATGCCTGTTTCTCGCGAGACCGAGTAGGAGAGTAAGAAGAGGCACATGTGGCTTGAGGAGAGAGAGGAGAGATGCGATTCAAAAAAGAAAATTTCTTATTATTTCATAGGGAAGGTGTGAACAGGCGCGTCTGATAAATAGAGGAGAGAGAGGATATCGTAGGATTTTTTTCATTTTTTTATTATTCTCTTTCATTTATTTATTTTGGTCTAATGCATTGAAAAGGGAGAGAGAGGGGAATCTCCACATGGGTCATGCGTGAACAGTAGAGATAAGGGAGGGGAAACATATTTTTTTTATTTTTTTGTATAATAATAATATTATTATTATCCTCCATGCATTTTTTGCTCGGACATGTATTCACAGCGAATTGAGTCTCCCGTAAGTAAAGTTGACATTCTGGATGTGACCGCGTAGTCCGTTNGTATAATAATAATATTATTATTATCCTCCATGCATTTTTTGCTCCGACATGTATTCACAGCGAATTGAGTCTCCCGTAAGTAAAGTTGACATTCTGGATGTGACCGCGTAGTCCGTTTCGTCATTCAGATTGTCTCAGACCACTTTCTTTAGAAATCAAGATGAAAATAAAAATTTGCACATTTTTAGCTCGCACACGAAATTGTGGTGCAATGAGCATCTTCCCTTAGTGGAATCAACGTTTCGGACTCACTCGCGTGGTATGTTTCATCGTTCAGGTTCATTTGGACAACTTTGCTAATGATCGAACTAACTCAAGTCAATTTTGNTGTGCAATGAGCATCTTCCCTTAGTGGAATCAACGTTTCGGACTCACTCACGTGGTATGTTTCATCGTTCAGGTTCATTTGGACAACTTTGCTAATGATCGAACTAACTCAAGTCAATTTTGCGCATGACACGACGCATAAAATTTGTCAACCCAATCGAAGTCGTCTGACATGAGAAATGCTGACCGGTCTTCGGCTAAGCGAAAGCCAAAGCCTAGCAAAATGACCCTGGTTACGTGCCCCTCAACACGTGTTGGTGGATTCAAAGTGGATGTCTCGAGCTACGAGAGTCAACACGTGCATCAAGAAATGTTCCTTAGCACTCGAACACACATCCTATGCATGTGACATAAAAAAAATTAATGCCAACAAAGGACCCCCAATAAGTGTGTTGCGTCACTGAGGCACAATGCACTTGTTGGCAGCATCCTCAAAGGGTAGTTTCTTATAGTAGTCGAGGTGACATCCCAATAGAAGACTAAAAGAATCTCAACCTGACCGGGTAAACTAGACAAGGTATGTTCAAGGGTGAGGCTAGCCCGTTGAAAATGACCAACCACAAAATGAGTTCAGAGACCGTAGAGGCATGACTCGGAAGTGTGGTTCAGAGGCCNCAGAAGACTAAAAGAATCTCAACCCGACCGGGTAAACTAGACAAGGTATGTTCAAGGGTGAGGCTAGCCAGTTGAAAATGACCAACCACAAAATGAGTTCAGAGACCGTAGAGGCATGACTCGGAAGTGTGGTTCAGAGGCCATAGTGGCATAACCAAGAAAATAGGTTCAGAGGCCATAAAGGCATAACCTAAGAGGGTGGTTCAGAAGCCGTAGAGGCATAACCACAGAAATATGTTCAGAGGCCATAGAGGCATAACCTAAAAAAAATAGGCTCAGTGGCCGTAAAGGCATAACCTAAGAGGGTGGTTCAGAGGCCTTAAATGCATGACCCAGAGGAATTGGTGCAGAGGCCATAGAGGCATAACCAAGAAAATAGGTTTAGAGGCCGTGAAGGCATAACCTTAGAGGGTGGTTCAGAGGCCGTAAAGGCATAACCACAAAAATAGGTTCAGAGGCCGCAAAGGCATAACCCAATGGATCCCAGGTAGGCCAGATAAACTGGACATGGTATGGATGAGAGAAAGTTTCCATGACCATATTTGAAATGACACATCTATCTGTCTGGCCTTATTCGAAATAACAGAATTGATGGAAACCCCGTACCTTACCTCATTCAAAATGGTAGGGGAGAAGGCTTAATCATCTCGTGTGACCAAGTTTCTTGTTATATTTCCCCTGAAAGAGACCTCGATTGCTNACCTTATTCGAAATAACAGAATCGATGGAAACCCCGTACCTAACCTCATTCAAAATGGTAGGGGAGAAGGCTTAATCATCTCGTGTGACCAAGTTTCTTGTTATATTTCCCCTGAAAGAGACCTCGATTGCTAGTCTAACTGATCTCCTTGAGACGAAACACCCATCATATTAATTAGGAGGCTATAAAGCACAACATATCCTTATCAGAGGAGGTGATCAAACCAGTGACTATATAGTATGACCGACCAAGAAGGAAGGTTCGGAGGCCCTAAAGGCATAACCAAAGCGTGGGTTCAGAGGTCGTAGAGGCATGACCCATGGAATGCCTGAAAACAGAATACTCTCATAAATGAACCGGCCCAAAAGGGCATGTGGTTCAAGAAGCATTGAAGTATAAAGCTATAAGAAGCCAAAGGTGTCAAAAACAAGATATCCTCATAATAGAGCCGACCATAAGGTCACATGGCNGTCCAAACAAAAGGAGAGCATGTGGACTTCTTCTCGGGACATGCAAATATGAATGCAGTTATCTAGAGCAGTTCTAAATATTGTGGAGGCCCTATTAATATATGCAGGAAAGTAAAATTTGTAATTTTTAGATCATGAATACTTTAATCCTAAATTTTAATTATCTTGAATATTTTATTTAGGATTTTATAAAAATTTAAGAATTTAAATACTAAAGAGCCTATGTTATATTTTGAAAGCCCAGCTAAATCACAGAAAGAAACAAAGAAAATACATGCAAGTGCAGACATGCAACATGATGCAAAAGATAAAATAAGTTAAATCAAAATAATAAACTGGCCGGTGCCGCTGGGTCGGAGATATATCCCTGAAAAGAAAAAGGCGGCCGGACTCCGCATATACATGCCCGGTCCTAGTTCTATACATCAATATAAAATGCAAAATTAAGATACAGGGCACGAGCATCTGCTCTTGATCTTCTCCATGTGGTTCCTGAGAAAAACACCTATGAAACCGTGCCCATATATTATTTTTGCTACAGGAGTCTCCTAAACTCTAAAAGAACATAGAGAAAAGAAAAAGACTCAATCCTGCATGAAAACAAGTGTCAGCGGGAAAACTCACATGGAAATAACATATCTTGAGCCATGCATTAAAGGTGGGAGAGCTAATAACACCTACAAGCAAAAGGGTCGGAAATCATTATTTGCTCCCCCCAACAGTATCTGTGTGTGTTAAAATAAATAGGCATGGCTCCCTGCAGAAGAACGCCCTAACACACTATCACACATATGCAACATACAGTCACACCATAAGCATAATGCAAAGAAAGATATCTGGCTAGGGCAACCAATTCAACAGAGAACAAGAATCAAACATCAAAAAGACTACCTAGCACCTTAAGTCCTAGCCTAGTACACCATCTAATGAAAGGTGCGTCAACTTAGTATCTAAGTGAGGGGTAAGTCTAGGTATAGTATGACTTTGACGAGGTCGTCATACCGACCCCATACTAAAGATCCAAAGGATCTAAAGGGTGTCACAAAGAATGGTGACACGAGTAAGATCTATTAGATCTTTAGCATAGTCATACTCGTGTCAATCCCGATGACTTAACTCGCATTGCTCACTGAGATCAACCCAGCAATTTGTTAAGGCATCGTGACCAACACGGGGTCACTCTCCTAACGAACCTGCTCGCTATCCATGCAAACATGCAAATGCAAATGCCAATGCAAGCAAATCAAAACATATAAGTAGTGATAAAGAGTATGACATGAAGGCAGTGACTCGTAGGAATGGGCATACCGTAGTGGCAGGGGCCCGAAAAGAGGGTAAGTCAGTAAGGAAGTGACCCAAAGGAATGGGCATGCTGTGGCGGCAGCGACCCGAAAAGGGGGTATGTCGGTTAGGCAGTGGCCCAAAAGTGGGCATGTCGTGACGGCATCAGCCTGAAAAAAGGGTATGCCGGTAAGACAATAAGACAATAACCCAAAGGTGGGCCTGAAGGAATAGGCATACTGTGGCGGCATCGACCCGAAAAAAGGGTATGTCGATAAGGCAGTGACCCGAAGCATGCCGTGACGGCAGCGGTCCGAGAAGAGGTCGATCGGGATGGAGCATCCAAATAAATGCAGCAAAAGTTGATATCGATTATGCAGACAAACATGTACATGCACATACACAGAATGCAAAGGAGCAAGTGGTAGGTCGATCGGGATGGAGCATCCGGTTAAACCAAAATGTTGTACCAACTGGGTCGGGTTAGCCGGATGAAACACAAGTGATGTGACTGGTTCATGATAACTGACCGAGGCACAAGTGGTACCGACCGGTCATGGACGACCGATCAAGGCACAAGTGGTGCAGGTTTAAGTGCAAGATACAAGGTGCAAGTGCAACGTGAAAATGCAAGGAGCAAGGTGCAAGTGCAGGTGTGAAATATGACATACAATATGTAACATGTAAGACATGCATATGCGAACAATGAGATGCATATGATCACATATGATAGCGAGCCACACTCGTAATAACAACCTCAACTGGGAAACCTAAGGTTAAAACCCTTAGATATGCGGCACCGCTGCCTCTTGTTTTGGTGAGGAAATGTGGGGAGTTTCTCCCCGGATCTCGAGGGGGGGGGGACTCTCCATGATGTCATGAAATAGGCTAGCTACAAAACTTTTCCCATTTTGTTAACTTCTCTAGACTTTGCAAAGTGAGACAACTATAAAGCTTCTCTCTCTTTGTCAAGTTCGACCTCTCAACTTCTCCAAGTAAAGCTGGGGAACCCAAAACATCAGGACTTATGCTAAGGCTCGCAACAAAGGGGAGACACTCGGCTCCACGGAGGGTGTTTGGTCACGAACAGGAAGTCCTAACCTAAAGGATAGCTCTAGGAAAACCAAGGATCCATCACGCAGGCACATCGTCGCGCCGACCATCGTTGGTGCATGCACCCCGTGTGGGCGATCAAACCCACATGCTTAGACGCCGTTAAACCTAGGGATAGCTAGGAGTTTAGGGGATTTCACCACCGTAAAGGTTGCAGAAGCATTCTCTTTATGCTTAAGGAAAACTCACATTTCCGGCGAACCACAGTGGTGCTCCAGTCCGTGCGCCAATTGTCTCGCAGATCATGCACAGAAAAATAAAAGAGGCAACGAGGTATGCATAATACCCAAAAATAATTAATGTTGGCATATGAAAATATAACCAAAATTTAACTTTGATCAAGGGTCACTCAGGCCTAAGCATGCCCAAACTTATCATGCAAGGAATCACAGATATTTTGCATGAGTATTTTATGCAACGAGCTCACCCACATTGTTCCCCAACAATAGAAGATATCAGAACAACAAGTTGTTAGCATAATTTTCATGTGTTTTTTTTAGTAACAAAAGATCCACACATGTTTATTTACAAATCACAAAGGATCCAAATTTGCTTAATCAAAGTGGGACAAACCCACAAAAGAATAATTTTGATTTAACTTAATCCTCAATGCTTTAAAATTCTACAAATTAAAGCATTAATGTGACAGGATTTTATATCTATGAATCAAATTTATGACATATAATAAAAGATTTAGAGCAAGGTTTAAACTGGATCCACCTCTTTCTTTCTGCCTCCCAAATTTTGGATAGGAGTAGTTCAAAACAGAGAGAAAAGAAATGGGAGTTTGTATCTCTGTTTGCTTCAAGGAGTGTCGGTGGTACATCGACGATGAGGCAGGAGGGAGGATGTTGGCATGTGGTTGGCCAAGAGAAGGAAGAGCCAAAAAATGGTGGCTGCCTGAGAAGGAGGTTGGGGTCAGTGAGAACCCAATGCCAGCACCGAAGAAGGCCGGCGAAGCATCGCCGACAATAAAGGATGGTTGTGCTTGCGACTGGCTGGGAGGGGAAGAACGGCTGGAGACCTTAGCATGGAAAGGACGTTGGCGACGGGTTTCACCGGAGAGGAGAAGGTTGGCAACGGGCTTCATGCTCAAAGGGAGGGAGAGCAGTGAGCCTTCGTGCCTGTTTCTCGCGAGACCGAGTAGGAGAGTGAGAAGAGGCACATGTGGCTTGAGGAGAGAGAGGAGAAATGCGATTCAAAAAAGAAAATTTCTTATTCTTTCCTAGGGAAGGTGTGAACAGGCGCATCTGATAAATAGAGGAGAGAGAGGATATTGTAGGATTTTTTTCATTTTTTTTATTATTCTCTTTCATTTATTTATTTTGATCTAATGCATTGAAAAGGGAGAGAGAGGGGAATCTCCACATGGGTCATGCGTGAACAGTAGAGATAAGGGAGGGGAAACATATTTTTTTTTTATTTTTTTTGTATAATAATAATAATATTATTATATTATTATTATTATCCTTAGTGCATTTTTTGCTCGGACATGTATTCGCAGCGAAATGAGTCTCCCGTAAGTAAAGTTGACATTCTGGATGCGACCGCGTAGTCCGTTTCGTCATTCGGAATGTCTCAAACCACTTTCTTAAGAAATCGAGATGAAAATAAAAATTTGCACATTTTTAGCTTGCGCACGAAATCGTGGTGTAATGAGCATCTTCCCTTAGTGGAATCAACGTTTCGGACTCACTCGCGTGGTCTGTTTCATCGTTCAGGTTCATTTGGAAAACTTTGCTAATGATCAAACTAACTCAAGTCAGTTTTGCGCATGACACGACGTATAAAATTTGTCAACCCAATCGAAGTCGTCTGACATGAGAAATGCTGACCGGTCTTCAGCTAAGCGAAAGGCAAAGCCTAGCAAAATGACCCTGGTCACGTGCCCCTCAACACGTGTCGGTGGATTCAAGGTGGATGTCTCGAGCTACGGGAGTCAACACGTGCATCAAGAAATGTTCCTTAGCACTCGAACAGACATCCTATGCATGTGACATAAAAAAAATTAATGCCAACAAAGGACCCCCAATAAGTGTGTTGCGTCACTGAGGCACAATGCACTTGTTGGCAGCATCCTCAAAGGGTAGTTTCTTCTAGTAGTCGAGGTGACATCCCAAGAGAAGACTAAAATAATCTCAACCCGACCGGGTAAACTAGATAAGGTATGTTCAAGGGTGAGGCTAGCCAGTTGAAAATGACCAACCACAAAATGAGTTCAAAGACCGTAGAGGCATGACTCGGAAGTGTGGTTCAAAGGCCATAGTGGCATAACCAAGAAAATAGGTTCAGAGGCCATAAAGGCATAACCTAAGAGGGTGGTTCAGAAGCCGTAGAGGCATAACCACAGAAATATGTTCAGAGGCCATAGAGGCATAACCTAAAAAAAATAGGCTCAGTGGTCGTAAAGGCATAACCTAAGAGGGTGGTTCAGAGGCCTTAAAGGCATGACCCAGAGGAATTAGTGCATAAGCCATAGAGGCATAACCAAGAAAATAGGTTCAGAGGCCGTGAAAGCATAACCTTAGAGGGTGGTTCAGAGGCCATAAAGGCATAACCACAAAAAATAGGTTCAGAGGCCGCAAAGGCAGAACCCAATGGATCCCAGCCAGGCCAGATAAACTGGACATGGTATGGATGAGAGAAAGTTTCCATGACCATATTTAAAAGGACACATCTATCTGTCTGACCTTATTTGAAATAACAGAATCGATGGAAACCCCGTACCTAACCTCATTCAAAATGGTAGGGGAGAAGGCTTAATCATCTCGTGTGACCAAGTTTCTTGTTATATTTCCCCTGAAAGAGACCTCGATTGCTAGTCTAACTGATCTCCTTGAGACGAAACACCCATCATATTAATTAGGAGGCTATAAAGCACAACATATCCTTATCAGAGGTGGTGATCAAACTAGTGACTATATAGTATGACTAACCAAGAAGGAAGGTTCGGAGGCCCTAAAGGCATAACCAAAGCGTGGGTTTAGAGGTCGTAGAGGCATGACCCATGAAATGTTTGAAAACGGAATACTCTCATAAATGAACCGGCCCAAAAGGGCATGTGGTTCAAGAAGCATCGAAGTATAAAGCTATAAGAAGCCAAAGGTGTCAAAAACAAGATATCTTCATAATAGAGCCGACCATAAGGTCACATGGCTCGAGGAACATGGCTAGAAAGCCAAAAGCATCCGAAGACGGATTGTTCTCATAATAGAGCCGACTCTAAGGTCATATGGCTCAAGAAAAGTGGATATAAAGCCAAAGAGTGTCCGAAGATAAGACACACTCTTACTGAGCAAACTACAACGCAATCGAGCTTGAGTGACATCGAACATATGAATATATAAAGCCGAAGGCGCTCTCATAAAGGAACAAACCTAAATGGGCATATGATTCGAGAGGCTTCGAAGTCAAATGGCTACAAAACTCAACGTGCCTCAAAAGGAGGTCTTATCATAAAGGGTCTGCTAAGTGAATGTAATAGTTCCATTGATCGTAACATCAAATGATCAGGGAGGTATGTACCCCGATCGAAATAGTCTAGGAGGTTTGTATCCTGACCAAGCATCAAATAAGGCAGGAAGTATGTATCATGCTTGAATATATCAAATGCATAGGAGGTATGTATCCTGACAAAATATCTAATGAACAATCATGTGGCATAACATCCTGAGGTATTACGCTCAAAGTATAGTCGGACATCCAAGTAATCCGACTGAACATGGGTAGGTGGTAAAACCGATACAACATGTCATTCTACTTGGCGGACAAAACCAACAAAAGTAGTCAACAAGAAGATATGGTTATATGACCAAGATGGTCTAACCATAAGAGTGCTTCCACGAGCACTAACAAGTCGTCTCTCGCCAGAGATTCTCTCATTTAATAAGCTGATGTTTGCTGGGGAGGCATTGAGTGTCTTGATGAAGACATGGGTAAGCTAGCTAACTGACACAACATGTTGTTTGACAGAGTGGATAAAACTAACCAAACCAGTCGAAATCATCAAATTGGGTTAGATATCAGAAATGTCTAACACCAAGAGTGCTTTTACGTCAGCACTAGAGAAGCAACTTTTGTTGGAGATCCATGAATCAATTGTCAAATTAATACAGCATGGTAGTCGACATGGCGGACAAAACCAACCAGATTAATCAAGAATATCAATGGGGTTACAAGACCTAGCACGTTCTAGCCCCCAAGGGTGCTCCAAATGAACTAGTGAGGGAATTCTCATTGAGGATTCTGCCATCACTTAGCAAAGTAGTTTTCTTGGGGAGACATCAAATATCCTGATGTAAAAAGATATTTCCAACAAGAACTGACTAAGGCAATTCTCGTCGGGAAAAATACTGGGGCAAGCTTCAGGTATCAAAAATGGCTCTGATGAAGGACATGGATCGAGCAAATAACAGACAAATTATAGAATTGATACGACATGTCGCTCTGACAAGACAATGAAAATAGATTGAGTCAAAAATATTAAAGAGGGTGGATGAATAGAACATACCAACCCTATATACGATACTATTGTCAGAGATTTGGTAGAACGAATTCCACTGAGAAATTTTTGCAGTATCCAAGAATGGTTGGTCAAAACATAAATTTCCAATCACAAGGGAATGTAGCCCTAAGGCTGACCCAAGGACATCCCTCAAAGGGAAAATTTCTACTCATGTAATGTGTGTGGGAAACTCTAATTCGGACCCACACAGGGTGCTCAATCAAATAGAGGTGGAGAGGAATGGAGCATAGCTTTCCCGCACAAAAGAGGTATCAATCAAACTTGACCTTGGTCATTCGAGACACCTGGGAAGGGTTTGATCAAATAGAGTGCACCAACTAAATGATATTTAACCATAGGGCAAAAACCAAAACATATCCCATACGAGGGAATACACCGCACTCATCTGAAGTGAGCGGGACGAGCATATCCGTATAAAGGTGCTGGGCGGACCCTATGTAGAAAAGGTAATCAAAACATAATGCTAAGAAAGGACATGACTTTCCTGAAATATGACAAATATCAATCGAAATTGACTTCCGTCAATTGGAGATATTGCAAAAGGTTAGCTAGGCATCATTTGCTAATCATGGAATGCTTAGTTATAAAGCTGAGCTTCAATCTTCTAAAAAGCGGGCATCTTCCAATGTCATTTATGATGAGTGGAACAAACATATTTACCACGCTCATTTATGATGGGTGGGACACGATCATTCAGACATGCTCGAAGCGAGGGACCGAAAAGAGAGGATAAGAGAAGTACTTGGCTTATCTTACACCAATTACTGGTTGCGCCAGGTATAAACCGCCCGTAGACTTCCACTTTGCCTGTCTGACAATTTTGAAATCAGTTTTAAGAGATGCTCAAGACCTCTCTTACGTGCAATGAAGCACAAAAAAAGGTGGGCGTACGGTATGTCGTACAACATGTCCACAAAGAAGGCTAGTTGACTTCTAAAGGAAGGACTACCGGGACCCTATGGTCGACGCATGAAGAGTAAAAAGTGGTGGGCAGAATCTTAGCCCGAAAGGCAAGTTAACTTCCAAAGGAAGGACTGTCGGACCCATAGGGTTGACACATAAAGTGTAGAAGAAGGTGAGTGTACACTATGTTGTACAACATGACCACAAAGCTACAAAGAGCCTTCCATGCCATTCTTATTTTTTATTGGCATATATATTTTTTATCTCCTGCATAAGCCGTTATCAAGAATAATCTGATGTAACATACCAAATCAAACTAGTATGAGGAGCCCTCATGCAGGCATTTTAGATTCGTAACCAGCTATACCATGTAAAAGATGATGTTTGCAAAATTTGGTTCCAGGTGGGATTTTCCTTAAGTACTCTTCCCTAGCCCCTTTCCTTTAATTCTTTTCACCCTTAGCCTAATAGGCCTTGTCATTCGTATCCGGGTGTCAAGAAAATATTTTTATTTTGGAGATGTCTTTAAATCCATTACTGATCTATCAGTCATCCCAATGTCACTTAAAAATTCTCTAAACCTTAATATTCTAAGGATCTTATCAAGAGAATTTTGAAATCAAAAAGTTCATTATATCGAAACTTTTAATTTCCCGCTCACCTCAAGCTTCTTCTCAGAAGTGTTGGCCAAATTTCACTTTTTAAGGCCTTTTTGTACTTTTTTTTCTTGAGAATTATTATATTTAGTAGAGATTCTTTTGTAATAAAGTAGTTTGTTTTGACTCAAAATTCTCCCGAGTAAAGATTCTTAGAATTTCATGATCCATTACTTATTAAGCTTCCATCGATCTAGTTGAATGGAAAAGTAAGAAATTTAAATAGTCTCTGAAACTACTGACATCTAAATGACACCCATCTAGTCATTCTAAGGTGCTCTCAAGTCTTAGGTGAAACTTCATTAAAGTAAGGGATTCAGTCATCGTGACTTAGTTTAAATCCCCCAAACCATGAGGATTTTCAAATCCTAAGAAGGTGCATACATGGTCTTGCTTAATCTGATCCTCACGATCTATCTTATGTTCAACCTCAAGAATCATTAAAGATAAGCCCAACACAGGATCAACCGAGGGGCATGGTTCCTTTCAGAACCATATTAACGACCTCCATAAATTGGAGTCGGAGCATCAATAGATGCAGAGATATCTCGATCAGATAAGTAAGGTCTAACCTGTAACGTCTGATATCGAGGTATCACGATGAGTTATGAACTGATTATAGAGACATAATGCTCTGATCAGTTCAACATGACTATCAACAAGGTGATAAAAATNTAAGGACATCCCTCAAAGGGAAAACTGCTACTCATGTAATGTGTGTGGGAAACTCTAATTCGGACCCACACAGGGTGCTCAATCAAATAGAGGTGGAGAGGAATGGAGCATAGCTTTCCCGCACAAAAGAGGTATCAATCAAACTTGACCTTGGTCATTCGAGACACCTGGGAAGGGTTTGATCAAATAGAGTGCACCAAATAAATGGTATTTAACCATAAGGCCCCAATCAAATAGAGTGCACCAATCAAATAGAGTGCACCAATCAAATAGAGTGCACCAAATAGATACCATGATTCTGAATTTGGAGGACATTTTGGAACAAATAAAACTGCATATAAAATTTTACAAGATGGANCTTATGAAGAAACTCAACAGATAATTGAAAGATACCATGATTCTGAATTTGGAGGACATTTTGGAACAAATAAAACTGCATATAAAATTTTACAAGATGGATTTTATTGGCCTACTATTTTTAAATATGTTAACGAATATATTAAAAAGTGTGATAGATTTCAATGCATAGGAAATATATCTATAAGAAATGAAATGCCTCAAAATTACATATTAGAAGTTGAAATTTTTGATGTATGATNTATAATACTACACAATTACATTTATTATAAATTAAGCCTAATATTGGTTTTGGAAAAAAAATTGAGATTTAATTGAAACAAAAATAAGAAAATCACAAAAATTTGGCCACTAGCGCCGACAACGCTCAAGGAAATTGATCTCAGCACTGGCAGCTCCCCTCAACAGCGCTGGTTGCGCCGAGGATGGTTGGACGGTTCCTGCGACTTTTGGTGAATTTTGGCGGGATTTCGCTCAATAATAACCACCGGAAGGTGTTTTTAAAGTCTTAAAAACTGCCTAGGACGCCTAGAAACTTCATATTTTCAGATTCTAAGGCTTTCAATTCCAGAAATAATTTGAGATATGGAGTTTTTAATAGAAGAAAGTTTATTAGTTTCGACACACAAAGATTATACGATAAAATTATTGCGAGGAAGAGATTGATCAAGGAAAGAGGATTTGTTAATCGTGGGTTGATCAATCCAAGTGCTCCAGTTGACAAGATCATTCTGCAAAGGCAATGGGAAGTTCTGTGTTACACTACCGCTGCAGTTGTTATACCTGCAATTCTACATGGAATTACCCAAGGAGTTGTCTTCGTTCGAGGTAAGGCTGTACCATTTACTCTTGCGAGNTAGTGAAAAAGTTCTATGCAATTCTACATGGAATTACCCAAGGAGTTGTCTTCGTTCGAGGTAAGGCTGTACCATTTACTCTTGCGAGGATTAATGAATTGTATATGATAAAAATGTTCCAATCTATCATTATGCAAGTTTCATTCCTACACCAGATTTGATGTAAGATATTTATAATTTTCTGACAGGTGAAAGTGATATGTAGGAAGTATGAGATGAAAGATATATTAGTTTTCCTACTTCATCGCTTAATCCAATTTTGAAACAATGACATTTCTTTATTTGTGCAAAATTACTCCCTACTATGAAGATCAGCAGANGACAGGTGAAAGTGATATGTAGGAAGTACGAGATGAAAGATATATTAGTTTTCCTACTTCATCGCTTGATCCAATTTTGAAACAATGACATTTCTTTATTTGTGCAAAATTACTCCCTACTATGAAGATCAGCAGAGTCACCAAGGAGAGTGCTATTTTAAACTACTGCATTCAAATGGAGAAACCTATTGATATAGGTTTAATTATATTTAAATCTATGATGAGAATCATTATGAATGGGCCAATTTATGGACTGGGGCATCCTTCAACAATTTTTCTGATTCGCAGTCAATCCCAAGTGCCATATGAAAGTTGGGAAAAAGTTTTANCAAGGACATCCCTCAAAGGGAAAACTGCTACTCATGTAATGTGTGTGGGAAAATCTAATTCGGACCCACACAGGGTGCTCAATCAAATAGAGGTGGAGAGGAATGGAGCATAGCTTTCCCGCACAAAAGAGGTATCAATCAAACTTGACCTTGGTCATTCGAGACACCTGGGAAGGGTTTGATCAAATAGAGTGCACCAACTAAATGGTATTTAACCATAAGGCAAAAACCAAAACATATCTCATACGAGGGAATACACCACACTCATCTGAAGTGAGCAGGATGAGCATATCCGTATAAAGGTGCTAGGCGGACCCTATGTAGAAAAGGTAATCAAAACATAATGCTAAGAAAGGACATGACTTTCCTGAAATATGACAAATATCAATCGAAATTGACTTCCGTCAATTGGAGATATTGCAAAAGGTTAGCTAGGCATCATTTGCTGACCATGGAATGCTTAGTTATAAAGCTGAGCTTCAATCTTCTAAAAAGCGGGCATCTTACAATCTCATTTATGATGAGTGGAACAAACATATTTACCACACTCATTTATGATGGGTGGGACACGATCATTCGGACATGCTCGAAGCGAGGGACCGAAAAGAGAGGATAAGAGAAGTACTTGGCTTCTCTTACACCAATTACTGGTTGCGCCAGGTATAAGCCGCCCGTAGACTTCCACTTTGCCTGTCTGACAATTTTGAAATCAGTTTTAAGAGATGCTCAAGACCTCTCTTACGTGCAATGAAGCACATAAAAGGTGGGCATACGGTATGTCGTACAACATGTCCACAAAGAAGGCTAGTTGACTTCTAAAGGAAGGACTACCGGGACCCTAGGGTCGACGCATGAAGAGTAAAAAGTGGTGGGCAGAATCCTAGCCCGAAAGGCAAGTTAACTTCCAAAGGAAGGACTATCGGACTCATAGGGTTGACACATAAAGTGTAGAAGAAGGTGAGTGTACACTATGCTGTACAACATGACCACAAAGCTACAAAGAGCCTTCCATGCCATTCATATTTTTTATTGGCATATATATTTTTTATCTCCTGCATAAGCCGTTATCAAGAATAATCTGATGTAACATACCAAATCAAACTGGTATGAGGAGCCCTCATGCAGGCATCTTAGATTCGTAACCAGCTATACCATGTAAAAGATGATGTTTGCAAAATTCGGTTTCAGGTGGGATTTTCCTTAAGTACTCTTCCCTAGCCCCTTTCCTTTAATTCTTTTCACCCTTAGCCTAAGTAGGTCTCATCATTGTATCCGGGTGTCAAGAAAATATTTTTATTTTGGAGATGTCTTTAAATCCATTACTGATCTATCAGTCATCCCAATGTCACTTAAAAATTCTCTAAACCTTAATATTCTAAGGATCTTATCAAGAGAATTTTGAAATAAAAAAGTTCATTATATCGAATCTTTTAATTTCCCGCTCACCTCAAGCTTCTTCTCAGAAGTGTTGGCCAAATTTCACTTTTTAAGGCCTTTTTGTACTTTTTTTTTCCTGAGAATTATTATATATAGTAGAGCTTCTTTTGTAATAAAGTAGTTTGTTTTGACTCAAAATTCTCCCGAGTAAAGATTCTTAGAATTTCATGATCCATTACTTATTAAGCTTCCATCGATCTAGTTGAATGGAAAAGTAAGAGATCTAAATAGTCTCTGAAACTACTGACATCTCAATGACACCCATCTAGTCATTCTAAGGTGCTCTCAAGACTTAGGTGAAACTTCATTAAAGTAAGGGATTCAGTCATCGTGACTTAGTTTGAATCCCCCAAACCATGAGGATTTGCAAATCCTAAGAAGGTGCATACGTGGTCTGGCTTAATCTGATCCTCACGATCTATCTTAGGTTCAACCTCAAGAATCATTAAAGATAAGCCCAACACAGGATCAACTGAGGGGCATGGTTCCTTTTTCAGAACCATCTTAACGGCATCCATAAATTGGAGTCGGAGCATCAATAGATGCATATATATATCTCGATCAGATAAGTAAGGTTTAACCTGTAACGTCCGATATCAAGGTATCACGACGAGTTATGAACTGATTATAGAGACATAATGCTCTGATCAGTTCAACATGACTATCAACAAGGTGATAAAATAAACCAAGTCAAACAAAATATCCACAAAGTTGGATATATGAGATGGATCAATCAAGCAATGATGCTTTCTCACCAAGAACAGACTAGAAAGTAAACAAGGTTCTTAAAAAAAATGAGGCATCATATCCTAGTCAGGTTTAAAGAAGGCAGACTAAATCAAATGCTTAGACATGAAGAATGTTCTTAGCAATGAAATGCTCTCATCGAGAGCTTGGACAAAAGGAAAACTAGCTCAAATTGAATGAGACACTCTCAAATAGCCTGGGAGACGTGTATCCCGGCTAAACGTGGAACGATCAAGACTAGCAAGGTGGTCTAATCGATACAACATTTCATCAACAAATAGGTTTCAGGGCATCCCCCAATTGGAGTATAGAACATCCATACTAGTCTTGCATAATAGATGAAAAGAGGTAGGATAAAGCACTCTTCAAAGCAAAGGCAAGTAAACCCCTCACCATCAAAATGTAGAAATTCTGCATGCAGCATCAGGATATCAAGAGGCATGGTGGCAGGAATTTGCCTAACGCACTGGGTATTTGCCAAAGTAGAGCGATCAAATTCAGTCCTCAAATAAGATGAGAATCGGCGGGGTGGACCCTGAACCTCACTTTATCAAAATAGGACAAATTCATCTTTATCGATGAAAAGGAAGCCACAACATTTTCCTTATAGCTCATGGAAAGAGTAGGCACATCAATTGTGGGCAAAAGCCACTCCAACATGATCATAGTAATACCTGGCATAACATCTGGTACAGTGGCACTAAGTACTACATCAAGGGTCCCATGCAACACCTCAGTGGTTCTCATGGACTGCACAACAGATATCAAATATCCCGGCCTCGTAACAGACTGACAGACAAACATCGGTCTCCTACTATGAGGGCCTATAGGACAAGATGAATAAAAAAAGTTTGCTCGGACATCTGGAGGATCCAGGTAAGGAACTTCTTTCAAGGAAGAGAACCCAGTTCTCGTAGAGGGGAAATTGCTCCAACAATCTTCTTGGCAATGAGATTTGTAATGAAGTAATCAATATGGACTGCGAATTTAGAGCAATTTAGATCCTAAGGAGGGAGAGCCCTCATAACTATCATGGTTGGGGTATAATCCACACAACTAGGCAAGACAACAGAGTGATTCTCAGCCAAGAGAGTCCTAAATTTCCCATCAATTAGAACCACAATAGGTAAATAAACCCGTGGCTAAGTCAGCTGCAGTAACTGTAGCAATCTGTTCCTATTCCTTTGGATGCCCTTGCCCAATGTAGAGATCAGCGAGACCTCAGAGAAAACCCAGAACGATGGAGGCTGGGACGGTCGTCAAACCAGCGGAAACATTTTCTCTTAAAAAGGATGTTGCTCCTACAATCTTCTAAGTCAGAGAACTCGTTGTAGCAACAACAAAACGGACTTCAATGTGAGAATAACCTGCATCATGGGGAAGAAACAATCCCCACATAATCCTAGCTAGAACATAGTCCACATTTTTAGACATAGGAGAAAAACGATTCTCAGCTGACGGGATTTGGGCATCATCCCGTGGCGGAACTGAAAGGAGTCATGGTGGGGACATGGTCCACATTGCTAGAGGACAAAAAGGGGATTCTCAAACGACAGGACGTAAGCATGATCCTGGGTCGGAACCAAAGAGAGTTATGGCGGGGACATACCACACCGCCAGAGAACAAAAAGGGTGATTCTCAGCCAACGAAATATAAGCATGATCCTGGGCTGGAACCAAAGAGAGTCATGGGGGGACATACCACACCGCCAAAGGACAATGCCGTAAACAGGTAACTCTAGCTCTCTTAGTGCAACATATGTGGATGGACATCCTCAAAACACGGAAGGACTACAAGAGATGCCAGAAACTAAGAAAGAGCATTGTAGCGCATCACCATCTGATACTAGCCTCTTCATCGAGGAAAAATTAGCACTGATACGAGCTGTTACAATGAAAGGGGTGCTACATGCAAAAAATCCTCCTTTTCAAAGAAAGGCATGAAGCAAATGTTCAACAGGGGTGTGGTCCGCACAACTGGGGACAGTAGCAAAAGGACTCACAATTCAGGAGCCAAAGACACCTCCTGAAATGGAATCGGAATAGATATAGAAACCTGAAGCAGAACATGTTGTTCAATTCACAGCAAACTATTCATAGTCTTCCTGACCTTCCTGCCTAATCGAGGGACATGTGGAACCTCAGGGGAACTGAAACAGAAAGAGAGCCAAGATAGAAGTCACAAAAGTTACAGTAGTAACAGACCTATTGGTAGCAAAAGACTCACTTGCTTATGGCAGGGAGATCCATGAGAACACGAAGGGATGGGTATAGAAAAGACCGTTAGGTGCTGAGGCGCGTCTCTATCGAGTGTCGACCTCTTTTTGCAAAATAAGTGGGCGCGTTGCGAGCTACTGCAGCAAAAATAGCTTGATATGTACGTCTCCCCATTTAAGGGGGAGGACACGGAGCAAATGTCTCAAAGGGCGTAGGAGCAGCTCAATATGCACATTCTTCATTTAAGGGGGAGGGCACAGAGCGAAACGCCTAAGAGGGCGTAGAAACGACTCAATATGCACGTCTCCCCTTTTAAGGGGGAGGACACAGAGTGAACACCTCATAGGGCTTAGGATGGTAATCCTAGATGGTTTCTCGAAGGAACTGAAGGTTATGACACCCTCAGGAGCACAGAAAGCCCTCTGGGAGAAGGGAAAGGGTTCCCTCGGCGGTAGCGATCATATCCATCTTCCTGCTCTTTCGCGTAGCGGGGTAAAAAGAGAAAACGATCGGAAATAGGAAAAGGTTATGAAACAAAAAAAAAAAACAACGAAATCGATGCATGAGATAATGCAAAAATCGAACTGTCGAGGGTGAGAAATGGACAGAATGCATCGAGTTGCTACCCCTAGCAACTGACACATAGACAGAAAACCAAGGTCTCACAAAAGGCTCAACTGTGACTCGAAGGAAGAGAACCAGGTTACACTAATATGAGCGAAACTCCTAGTACGGAGACAGACTATAACCCCAAAAAGTGAAACTCCAAGTATGGAGAGAGAGACCCATCCCCAGCGGAGTCGCCAGATTTTGCTTCCGTTCATTTTTCTCTTTTTTATTTTAAAAGGAGTCGCCAACTTGTCAATCATTGTATACTTTTCCCATTCTAATAAATCTCCCGCCTGAACTATATAAATGATTCGAAGAGGAGATGAACTGAATAAGAATGGACATACGACAAAGAGACAAACAAGAGAAAAAGTAAAACGTGGAGAGTCTACGTGCGATAAACCTCACAAGGATATGTTAATAATGTCCACACAAATAAAATCGGGCAAAGGCACCTTACACCAATATCTGCAAAAAAGTATCTACGTAGGCTACTCATAACCAGAGTGTCAGGTGTATGTACCTGTTCTAAGGTCAAGAGCACTCCCAAAGGAACGTGTTCCTACTGGTTAATTACATCTTGGGGGATACCAAAGAATACTTTCGATAAAAGGAGTTTCGCTTCATATTATCATAGATCTGGGGTATAGGCAATCAAAGGAAGGTTATTCCATGTGGGAACAGTCCCAATGCTTCAACGCTAATGCTAAACCATCGGGCAGAGAGAGAGTCTCTTACATCCCAAATGGGTAGCGGCTCATCGACACATGGGGCCCACGGAATAACCTAAATCATCTTAACAAAGATATCTCAACACGTCAAAGCACGTCCGGGCCATAAGGGCAGATGACAAATCATCGTATCCTAAATGGGCAACAACTCATCGACATCGGGCCGTCAAGGTGATATCAATGAGGTCAAGGAGCGACAGAGTTCAAAGGTGCTCAACAAAAAAGGAAGGTAGAGTGTTCCTAAAAGGTAGAGGTAATTGGGTCGGGGTACCACAGACCCATCATACACAGCTACTAGGACCCTAGGTCTACCTGGTCATGAAGGTAGCTACCCAACACGTTTTGAAATGCCCAGTCAGCAATCCTTGAATTATATCATCCACGGGAACCTCGGTAGCCCTAAGGTCAAAGGAAGGAAACTCTATTCTATGACTACAAGCTGGAGTTCCAAGAGGTGAGACTTATACCTGCCAAAATAGCAAGGATGCCTCAGGAAAGAAAGAGAAGTGGAGGTTCAGCTACAAAGCTGGAAAAACTCCAAACAAAAGAACTTATACCCCGTCTGGGTAGGGGAGTGTTTTAACATCCTAGGCACACAAGACAACTACCAATAAAAGGGCATGCTAAGCCAGTCAGGTTGGAGAAGCACGTGGACTTCTCCTCGGAACATGCAAATATGAATGCAGTTATCTAGAGCGGTCCTAAATATTGTGGAGGCCCTATTAATATATGCAGGAAAGTAAAAGTTGCAATTTTTAGATCTTGGATATTTTAATCCTAAACTTTATTATCTTAATATTTTATTTAACATTTTACAGAAATTTTAAAATTTAAATTCCAAAGAGCCTATGTTATATCGTGAAATCTTAGATAAATCACATAAAGAAACAAAGAAAACACATGCAAGTGCAGACATTCAACATGATGTAAAAGATAGAATAAGCCAAATCAAAATAATAAACAGGCCAGTGCCGCTGAGTCGGCAACATATCGTAAAAAAGAAAAAGGCAGTCGGACTCCGCATATACATGCCCAGTCCTAGTTATATATATCAATATAAAATGCAGAATTAAGATACGAGGCATTAGCATCTGCTCTTGATCTCCTCTACATGGTTCTTGAGACAAACGCCTCTGAACGTGTGCCCATATCTTATTTCTGCTACAGTACTCTCCTAGACTCTAAAAGTACATAGAGAGAAGAAAAAGACTCAATCCTGCATAAAAATAAGTGTAAGCGGGAAAACTCACATGCAAATAGTGTATCATGAGCCATGCCTTAAAGGTGGGAGAACTAATAGCACCTGCAAGCAAAAGGGTCAGGAATCATTATTTTCTCCCCCCCCAGCGGTATATGTGTGTGTGAAAATAAATAGATATAGCTCCCTGCAGAAGAACACCCTAACACACTACCACACATATGCAACATATAATCACACCATAAGCATAATGAAAAGAAAGATACTTGGCTAGGGCAACCAATCCAACAAAGAACAATAACCAGACATCAAAAAGACTACCTAGCACCCTAAGTCTTAGCCTAGTACACCATCTAGCGAAAGGTGCGTTAACCTAGTATCTAAGTGAGGGGTAAATCTAGGTATAATATGACTTTGACGGGGTCGTCATACCGGCCCCATCCTAAAGATCCGAAGAATCTAAAGGGTGTCACGAAGAATGGTGACACGAGTTAGATCTATTAGATCTTTAGCACAGTCATACTCGTGTCAATCATGATGACTTAACTCGCATTGCTCACTGAGATCAACCCAGCAAGCAATGCTCATTAAGGTATCGCGACTGACACGGGGTCACTCTCCTAACAAAACTGGCCCACTATCCATGCAAACATGCAAATGCAAATACTAATGCAAGCAAATATAAATATATTAGTAGTGATAAATAGTATGTCATGAAGGCAGTGACTCACAAGAATGAGCATACTGTAGCAACAGGGGTTCGAAAAGAGGGTATGCCGGTAAGGCAGTGACCCGAAGGAATGTGCATGTCGTGGCGGCAGCGACCCGAAGGTGGGCATGCCGTGACGACGGCAGCATGAAAAGAGGGTATGCCGGTAAGTCAATAACTCGAAGGTGGGCCTGAAGGAATAGGCATACTGTGGTGGCAGCGACCCGAAAAGAGAGTATGCCGATAGACAGTGACCCGAAGGTGGGCATGCCGTGACGGCAATGCCTCGAAAAGAGGGTATACCGGTAAGACAGTGATCCAAAGAAATGCAGCAAAAGTAGATGATATCGATCATGCAGACAAACATGTATATGCACATATACAAAATGCAAAGGAGCAAGTGGTAGGTCGATCGGGATGGAGCATCCGGTCAAACCAAAGTGTTGTACCAACCGGGTCAAGGTAGCCGACTGAAACACAAGTGATGTGACCGATTTAGGAAAACCGACTGAGGCACAAGTGGTGTCGACTGGTCAGGGTCTACCGATCGAGACACAAGTGGTGCAGGTGCAAGTGCAACGTGAAAATGCAAGGTGCAAGGTGCAAGTGCAAGTGTGAAATATGACATACAATATGTAACATGCAAGACATGCACATATGAATAATGACATGCATATGACCACATATGATAGCGAGCCACGCTCGTAATAACAACATCACCTGGGAAACTTAAAGTTAAGACCCTTAGATATATGACCCCGCTGCCTCTTGTTTTGGTGAGGAAATTTGAGAAGTTTCTCCCTGGATCTCTCGGGGNCGTAACGGACTGACAGACAAACATCGGTCTCCTACTATGAGGCCTATAGGACAAGATGAATAAAAAAAGTTTGCTCGAACATCTGGAGGATCCAGGTAAGGAACTTCTTTCAAGGAAGAGAACCCAGTTATCGTAGAGGGAAAATTGCTCCAATAATCTTCTTGGCAATGAGATTTGTAATAAAGTAATCAATATGGACCGCGAATTTAGAGCAATTTAGATCCTAAGGAGGGAGAGCCCTCATAACTATCATGGTTGGGGTATAATCCACACAACCAGACAAGACAACAGAGTGATTCTCAACCAAGAGAGTGCTAAATTTCTCATCAATTAGAACCACAATAGGTAAATAAACCTATGGCTAAGTCAGTTGCAGTAACTGTAGCAATCTGTTCCTATTCCTTTGGACGCCCTTGCCCAATGTAGAGACAGGTGAGACCTCAGAGAAAACCCAAAACGATGGAGGCTGGGACGGTCGTCAAACCAGTGGAAACCTTTTCTCTTAAAAAGGATGTTGCTCCTACAATCTTCTAAGTCAGAGAGCTCGTTGTAGCAACAACAACACGGACTTCAATGTGAGAACAACCTGCATCATGGGGAAGAAACAATCCCCACATAATCCTAGCTAGAACATAGTCCACATTTTTAGACATAGGAGAAAAATGATTCTCAGCTGACGGGATTTGGGCATCATCCCGTGACATAACTGAAAGGAGTCATGGCGGGGACATGGTCCACATTGCTAGAGGACAAAAAGGGGGTTCTCAAACGACAGGACGCAAGCATGATCCTGGGCCGGAACCAAAGAGAGTTATGGCGGGGACATACCACACCGCCAGAGAACAAAAAGGGTGATTCTGAGCCAACAAAATATAAGCATGGTCCTGGGCTGTAACCAAAGAGAGTCATGGCGGGACATACCACACCGCCAAAGGACAATGCCGTAAATAGGTAACTCTAGCTCTCTTAGTGCAACATATGCAGATGGACATCCTCAAAACACGGAAGGACTACAAGAGAGGCCATAAACTAAGAAAGAGCATTGTAGCGCATCACCATCTGATACTAGCCTCACAAGGATATGTTATTAATGTCCGCACAAATAAGATCAGGCAAAGGCACCTTACACCAATATCCACAAAAAAGTATATTCGTAGGCTACCCATAACCAGAGTGTCAGGTGTATGTACCTGTTCTAAGGTCAAGAGCATCCCAAAGGAACGTGTTCCTACTGGTTAATTACATCTTGGGGGATACCAAAGAATACTTTTGATAAAAAGAGTTTCGTTTCATATTATCATGGATCTGGGGTATAGGCAATCAAATGAAGGTTATTCCATGTGGGAACGGTCCCAATGCTTCAACGCTAATGCTAAACCATCGGGCAGAGAGAGAGTCTCTTACATCCCAAATGGGTAGCGGCTCATGGGGCCCATGGAATAACCTAAATCATCTTAACAAATATATCTCAACACGTCAAAGCACGTCCGGGCCATAAGGGCAGAGGACAAATCGTCGTATCCCAAATGGACAACAACTCATCGGCATCGGGCCGTCAAGGTGATATCAATGAGATCAAGGAGCGATAGGACTCAAAGGTGCTCAACAAAAAAGGAAGGTAGAGTGATCCTAAAAGGTAGAGGTAATTGGGTCGGGGTATCACAGACCCATCATACACAGCTACTAGGACCCTAAGTCTACCTGATCATGAAGGTAGTCTACCCAACACACTTCGAAATGCCCAGTCAACAATCCTTGAATTATATATCCACGGGAACCTCGGTAGCCCTAAGGTCAAAGGAAGGAAACTCTATTCTATGACTACAAACTGGAGCTCAAAGAGGTGGGACTTATACCTGCGGAAATAGCAAGGATGCCTCAGGAAAGAAAGAGAAGTGGAGGTTCAACTACAAAGCTGGAAAAACTCCAAACAAAAGAACTTATACACCGTCTGGGTAGGGGAGTGTTCTAACATCCTAGGCACACAAGACAACTACTAATAAAAGAGCATGTTAGGTCAGTCAGGTTGGAGAAGCACGTGGACTTCTCCTCGGAACATGCAAATATGAATGCAGTTATCTAGAGCGGTCCTAAATATTGTAGAGGCCCTATTAATATATGCAGGAAAGTAAAAGTTGCAATTTTTAGATCCTGAATATTTTAATCCTAAATTTTAATTATCTTGAATATTTTATTTAGGATTTTACAGAAATTTAAAAATTTAAATCCTAAAGAGCCTATGTTATATCGTGAAATCTCAGATAAATCACAGAAAGAAACAAAAAAAAATACATGCAAGTGCAGACATGCAACCTGATGCAAAAGATAGAACAAGACAAATCAAAATAATAAACAGGCCAGTGCCGCTGAGTCGGCAACATATCGCAAAAAAGAAAAAGGCAGTCGGACTCCGCATATACATGCCTAGTCCTAGTTCTATATATCAATATAAAATGCTGAATTAAGATACGAGACATTGGCAACTGCTCTTGATCTCCTCTACGTGGTTCTTGAGACAAATGCCTCTGAACCCGTGCCCATATCTTATTTCTGCCACAGTACTCTCCTAGACTTTAAAAGTACATAGAGAGAAGAAAAAGACTCAATCCTGCATAAAAATAAGTGTAAGCGGGAAAACTCATATGCAAATAGTGTATCATGAGCCATGCCTTAAAGGTGGGAGAACTAATAGCAACTGCAAGCAAAAGGGTCAGGAATCGTTATTTTCTCCCCCCAGTGGTATATGTGTGTGTGAAAATAAATAGATATGACTCCCTACAGAAGAACACCCTAACACACTACCACACATATGCAGCATATAATCACACCATTAGCATAATGAAAAGAAAGAAACTTGGCTAGGGCAACCAATCCAACAAAGAACAATAACCAGACATAAAAAAGACTACCTAGCACCCTAAGTCTTAGCCTAGCACACCATCTAGCGAAAGGTGCGTCAACCTAGTGTCTAAGTGAGGGGTAAGTCTAGGTATAGTATGACTTTGACGGGGTCGTCATACCGGCCCCATCCTAAAGATTCGAAGGATCTACAGGGTGTCACGAAGAATGGTGACATGAGTTAGATCTATTAGATCTTTAGCACAGTTATACTCATGTCAATCATGATGACTTAACTCGCATTGCTCACTGAGATCAACCCAGCAAGCAATGCTCATTAAGGTATCGCGACTAACACGGGGTCACTCTCCTAATGAAACTGGCTCACTATCCATGCAAACATGCAAATGCAAATACTAATGCAAGCAAATATAAATATATAAGTAGTGATAAATAGTATGTCATGAAGACAGTGACTCACAAGAATGAGCATACCGTAGCAACAGGGGTTCGAAAAGAGGGTATGCCGGTAAGGCAGTGACCCGAAGGAATGTGCATGTCGTGGCGGCAGCGACCCGAAGGTGGGCATGCCGTGACGACGGCAGCATGAAAAGAGGGTATGCCGGTAAGTCAATAACTCGAAGGTGGGCCTGAAGGAATAGGCATACTGTGGTGGCAGCGACCCGAAAAGAGAGTATGCCGATAGACAGTGACCAGAAGGTGGGCATGCCGTGACGGCAACGCCCCGAAAGAGGGTATACGGTAAGGCAGTGATCCAAAGAAATGCAGCAAAAGTAGATGATAGCGATCATGCAGACAAACATGTACATGCACATACACAAAATGCAAATGAGCAAGTGGTAGGTCGATCGGGATGGAGCATCCGGTTAAATCAAAATGTTGTACCAACTGGGTCGGGTTAGCCGGATGAAACACAAGTGATGTGACTGGTTCAGGATAACTGACCGAGGCACAAGTGGTACCGACCGGTCAGGGACAAACGATCAAGGCACAAGTGGTGCAAGTTTGAAATGGGCTAACTACACAGGGGGGGGGGGGGAACTCTCCACGACGTCACGAAATGGGCTAGCCACAAAGTTTTTCCCATTTTGTGAACTCCTCCAGACTTTGCAAAGCGAGCTTCTCTCATTTTGTCAAGTCCGACCACCCAACTTCTCCAAGTAAAGCTGGGGAACCCAAAACAAGGGGAGTGAGAGATTCCGACCCATCAGGACTTGTGCTAAGACTCGCAACAAAGGAGAGACACTCGGCTCCACGGAGGGTGTTTGGTCACGCACAAGAAGTCCTAACCTAAAGGCTAGCTCTAGGAAAACCAATGATCCATCACGCAGGCACGTCGTCGCGCCGACCCTCGCCGGTGCACGCACCCATGTGGGCGATCGAATCCACATGCTTAGACACCACTAAACCTAGGATTAGCAAGAAGTTTAGGGGATCTCACTACCGTGAAGGTTGCAGAAGCGTTCTTTTTATGCTGAAGGAAAACCCACGTATTCGGCGAACGCCGGCGGTGGTCCAGTCCGTGCGCCAATTGTCTCGCAGATCATGCACGAAACAATAAAATAGGCAATGAGGTATGCAAAGTATCCAAAAATAATTAATTTAGGCGTATGAAAGTATAACCAAAATGTACCTTCGAGCAAGGGTCACTCGGACCTAAGCTTTCCCAAACTTATCACACAATGAATCACAAATATTTTGCATGAGGATTCTATACAACGAGCTAGCCTACATTGTTCCCCAAGAATAGAAGATATCAGAACAACAAGTCGTTAGCATAATTTTTATGTGCTTTTTTTTAAATAACAAAAGATCCACACATGTTTATTTGCAAATCACAAAGGATCCACATTTGCTTAATCAAAGTGAGACAAACTCACAAAAGAATAGTTTTGATTTAGCTTAATCCTCAATGCTTTGAAATTTTACAAATTAAAGCATTAATGTGACAAGATTTTATATCTATGAATCAAATTTATGGCGTATAATAAAGGATTTAGAGCAAAGTTTAAATTAGATCTACCTCGTTCTTTCTGCGTCCCAAGTTTTGGATAGGAGTAGTTCAAAACAGAGAGAAAAAAAATGGGAGTTTGTATTTCTATTTGCTGCAAGGAGTGCCAGCGATACATCGGTGACGAGATAAGAGGGAGGATGTCGGCATGTGGTCGGCCAAGAGAAGGAAGAGCCAAAAAATGGTGGCTGCCTGGGAAGGAGGTTGGGGTCGGTGAGAACCCAATGCCGGCGCCGAAGAAGGCCGGCGAAGCATCGCCGGCAAGAAAGGATGGCTGTGCTTGCGACTGCCCGGGAGGGGAAGAACGTCTGGAGATCTTGTGCAAGAATCCTCGGGTAGGAGGCTTCAGCATGGAAAGGACGTCGGCGGCGAGTTTCGCCGGCGAGGAGAAGGTCGGCGACAGACTTCATGCTCGAAGGGAGGGAGAGCAGCGACCTTCAGACCTGTTTCTCGCGAGACCGAGCGGGAGAGTGAGAAGAGGCACATGCGGCTCGAGGAGAGACACCATTCAAAAAAAAAAAAGTTCTTGTTCTTCCCTAGGGAAGGAGTGAACAGGCGTGTGTCTGATAAATAGAGGAGAGAGAGGATATTGTAGGATTTTTTTCTTTTTTTTGTCATTCTCTTTTTTTATCCATTGAAAAAGCGAGAGAGCGTGGATCTCCACATGGGTAGGGGTGTAAACGAACCGAACACGAACGAACAGTGCTCATGTTCGTGTTCGGTTCGTTTGAAATATAGNACGGCAAGAAAGGATGGTTGTGCTTGCGACTGCCCGGGAGGGGAAGAACGCCTGGAGACCTTGTGCAAGAATCCTCGGGCAGGAGGCTTCAACATGGAAAGGACGTCGGCGGCGGGTTTCGCCGGCGAGGAGAAGGTCGGCGACAGACTTCATGCTCGAAGGGAGGGAGAGCAGCGGCCTTCGGACCTGTTTCTCGCGAGACCGAGCGGGAGAGTGAGAAGAGGCGCATGCGGCTCGAGGAGAGACACCATTCAAAAAAAAAAAAATTCTTGTTCTTCCCTAGGGAAGAAGTGAACAGGCATGTCTGATAAATAGAGGAGAGAGAAGATATTGTAGGAATTTTTTCTTTTTTTTTATCATTCTCTTTTTTTATCTAATTATTTTGGTCTGATGCATTGAAAAGGGAGAGAGCGGGGATCTCCACATAGGTCATGTGTGAGCACCAGAGATAAGGGAGGGAAAACAATTTTTTTATATAATAATAATAATAATAATATTATTATATTATTATTATCCTCCGTGCATTTTTCGCTTGAACATGTATTCGCAGCAAAATGAGCCTCCCGTAAATAAAGTCAACATTCCGGATGCGACCTTGCAGTCTGTTTTGTCATTCGGGATTGTCTCAGACCACTTTCTTTAGCAATCGGGAAGAAAATAATAATTCGCACATTTTTAGCCGGCACACGAAACCATGGTGCAATGAGCGTCTTCCCTTAGTGGAATCGAAGTTTCAGACTCACTCGCGTGGTCTGTTTCATCCCGGGCTCAGTTGGACAATTTTGCTAACAATCAGACTAACTCGAGCCAATTTCGCGCACGACACAACGTATAAAATTTGTCAACCCAATCGAAGTCGTCTGATGTGCCAAATGCTGACCGGTCTTCGCCTAAGCGAAAGCCAAAGCCTAGCAAAATGACCTCGGTTACGTGCCCCTCAACATGTGTCAGTGATTCAAAATGGATGTTTCACCCTACGGGAGTCAACACGTGCATCAAACAACGTTATTTAGCGCTCGAACGAAGATCCTATGCATGCGACTCCAAAAAAAAATTAAGGCCAACATATATATATATATATNCAGTGACAGAGGCGCCATACCCTCCAGCTAAGATTTCAGCTCAAACTTCACCGCTCCCCGCCACGTGTCTCCAGAGCCGAAAACCAATGACATCTTAAGGCCATTTCCGTCATTCTAAACAAAATAAACGACGAATTTGACGCGGGGTGAAATCGTGGGTGCAAAAGCAAGTGTAAAAAACAAGACCGAACTCCATTCCCTAACGGACGTGAAATCGGGCTGATTCCGTAAATAAGTAGAAGCTGGGATACCCTTTTGACAATTTCTGAGGAAAAGAAACAAAAATTTTACTGCAAAAAGTTATAATTTTAAATTAGCTATTGATAATAAATAAATAATATATATACTTATAAATTCATAAATATGTTCTTTGGGAGTTTTATTGATCAGAAGTAGGGCCGTCAACATGACTCATTGTTCGCGAGCAACTAGTGTTAGTGTTATGCTCGTTAAGAAGCTCTTGTTCGACTCATTCGCTAAGTTAAAGAGTCGAACACAAACAACACGAACTAATATTTGTTCGTTTATGTCGGCTCATTTTAGCGCGAAATACTACCAATTAATTATATATATATATATA
>JXCR01140546.1:73651-88411 GCA_002079205.1 Phalaenopsis hybrid cultivar
TTAAACTTAATATGTTTTGCTTAATAATATTATCCTTAAAATTTAAGGACCCCCAATACACAACATAGAGTTAGGAAGGTTTCCAAAACTTTACTTTTCCAGCTCTATATACATAAATGCTCTGACATGCATTTTAAGTTTCAGGTGGTGGAACGAGAAGACTCGCCAGGTACACTTTTACACTTTACAGCGTTTTACAGTCTTTCTTGCACTTTTCTACTGCTTTTCTTTTATGTTTGTATCATATTTACTGCATAAAAAACACTTGCATGTTAAAAAAAAAACAAAAACAAAAAAACAAAAACAAAAATTTCAAACAAAAATACCTTACAACACTTCAAAATATAAAACAACTCAAAATTTAATCACAAACATCACACAAAATACAACTTCAACTAAATTAATATGTCTCTATTGGAAGATCGGGAACCCCTCGGAGGAGGTAACCTACGGTTGCTAACGAGGCTTCCCACGGTCTAAATGAAATTATGGAACTCATTAAGTTGAGTTTAGTAAATTCATTTGGNCGAAATTATGGAACTTATTAAGTTGAGTTTAATAAATTCATTTGGACTAAGTGATTCCAATAGAAAATAGTGGTGCCGAGATGATGGAATCTTGGGATCTTGACCGGTGTCGCTTTAATCAACTTTAATATGCCCATAATAGGACGGAACCGTGGGATCTTGACCGGTGTCGCTTTAATCAACTTTAATATGCCCATAATAAAATGTTGAGTTTAGTAAGTTCATTTGGACTAAGTGATTCCAATAGAAAATAGTGGTGCCGGGACGTGGAACCGTGGGATCTTGGCCGGTGTCGCTTTAATCAACTTTAATATGCCCTCATAAAATTTAAAGAACTTTAACCATAGGATGTCATCTGATTTGACATTATAACCAAATGACCTAGAAAACTTGAACTCTGCTACAACATGGTGATCACTTGATTTGACATTATAACCAAATGACCTAGAAAAACTTGAATTCTGCTACAACGAAGAGCTTGATGTCACTTTAATAAACTTTAATATGCCCATAATAAAATTTAAAGAACTTTAACCATAGGGTCTATCTGATTTGACATTATAACCAAATGACCTAGAAAACTTGAACTCTGTTACAACGAGGAGCTTGGTTGATTTAAACATTCTAAGTGATTCCAATATAAAATAGTGGTGTCGGGACGATGGAACCGTGGGATCTTGACCGGTGTCGCTTTAATCAACTTTATAGTGGTGCCGGGACGATGGAACCGTGGGATCTTGACCGGTGTCGCTTTAATCAACTTTAAGTGCCCATAATAAAATTTAAAGAACTTTAACCATAGGGTCATCTGATTTGACATTATAACCAATTAACCTAGAAAACTTGAACTCTGCTACAACGAGAAGCTTGGAGCTTACATGAGGGGTAGCCCGGCCATCTTCCTAGAAAACTTGAACTCTGCTACTACGAGGAGCTTGGAGCTTACATGGTGGGCAGCCCGACCTAAGAAAACTTGAACTCTGCTACAATGAGGAGCTTGGAGTTTACATGGTGGGCAGCCCGGCCATCTTGATTTAAAGAACTTTAACCATAGGGTCACCTGATTTGATATTATAACCAAATGACCTAGAAATTTAAAGAACTTTAACCATAGGGCCACCTGATTTGACATTATAACCAAATGACCTAGAAAATTTGATCTCTACTACAACGAGGAGCTTGGAGCTTACATGGTGGGCAGCCCGACCATCTTCAACAGCAAGAGGATCTACNACACTTTATTAGGTATTGTGATTAGCTCTTTCTCAGCAAATTTTATATGTATTATGCGCAATTTAATGTTTTTAGCATTGTAGTTTTTATATTAGCACCTGCAAAATTTCAAAATTTATGTTAAAAAATCAGAATCTCCAACAGTATGAATTTTTTTTATGTATTTAATGCTTTCTTTTACGCTTCATTTTTAAAGTTCTTCATGTAAAAAACTGTTAAAAAATTTAAGTTTGGGGGGGAGAAGAAATATCATTATTAGAAAAGAACTTAATTTTATTGTCCTCAACTTAACTATATTTTCAAAATTTTAAATTTAACATGACCTTTGATTTAACTTTAAATAACTGTATTTATGTTTCTAAATATATAGTAAATTTAAGTAAAAATTTTCAATAATAAAGGTTAATTCTAAGGGCTAAGATATTTGGTAAAAGAGAATAAGACTATGTTTTTCTATTTTTAGTAAAAGAAATTTGTAAATTTGAAGTATTAAAAATCTTAAAGAGATTCATGTAAAAAGAAAAGAATTAAACTTTATAAAATCTTAAGTTAATAAAATTTGTATTAAGTGAAGAAATGTAAAAATTTTTTAAATTTAAGAAGAGGATAATGAAGTTCAAAATCATTAAAGACTATCCAGGTATAGTAATCCTCAGAAAAAGAAAAGAAAAGAAAAAGAAAAAAAATAAAAGAAAAAGAAAAAAAATAAAAGAAAAAGAAAAAAGAAAAAGAAAAGAAAAAGAAAAGATGTGAGGAGACGCTTGAGGAGATGCCTAATTAAAAATTGGCTTCACTTAAATCAACTTAAGGAAAAAGACTTGACACATTTTTCTAAACTTTTGATTTGAATATTAAGTAATTATTAATAAAGTTTTATGAAGTTCTTTTTCACATGAATTTCCTAAGTGACTTTAATATAACAAATTGTAATTTTTTTCTTGAAAGAAATAGAGGATCAGAAACCTTAGACTTAATTATTGAATATCCTTACACCTTTAGTATTAACTGGAGTTGTTTTAAATTTTTCTTAAGTTAAAATTATTATATTTGGAAAACTAAAATATGGAAGTCTAAAAGTTAAATTATTTGCCATAAGTCATATTTTTTATGTAGTAGAGAAGTTACTTGATGACAAGTAACATGTAAGTTTGGGGGATTTTGATACACCGAGAATATATGCATTTTTAGACCTATATTTTATACTCATTTTTGGTGATATTACACTTTAATGGAAGGTATTTTGATGTTTTCTTGCAGGTTGTTGATTTTTTGGGCCTAAAGCAAAAAGAAAGCAAAAAGAAAGCAAAAAGGATGAATTTTAGAGTCAAAATTAAGTTTTTGAAGAAATGCTCAGCGCCGGCAGCTCCAACAGCGCAGAACAATTTAACGCTAGAGATTTTTACTCAGCGTTGATAGAATTAGACCAGTACCGATTGTGCCAGACCAGCGCCGACGATGCTAAAGGCGGTGCAAACCCCATTTCTAGAAGGTTCAATGTATTTGGAAAATTTTTTGAAGAGTTTTTGGAGGCACCTCTTGGAGAACCGACCTTGGGTTCTATTTGGGGCCGAATTTCATCAGAAAATTGGCTCCTCTATGTTTTTCACTCCACATCATTCCATTCTACTACCATATTAGAGTCAATTAGTGATTTTGCTATCATATTTTAGAGTTTTTATTGTGAGATTTAATGTAAAACTTTCGGTAAGAGTGTTGGAGAAGGAGAAAAGTGAGAGAATTCTTCTTCCAGCATTTCTAAGGAAAGACTACAAAGGATTTGCTTTGAGAAAGAGTTCCAGATAAGTTTGTTTATTTATTTAGTGTTGTATGAACTTTCTTTTATATATGAAATTTGTGTTTTGTCGTATCGTTTTTCATGAAGTCTGAGTAGTTCCCTCTATCTTTCCCCCTACTTTGAGATATGGCGAAATGAAGAGATATTGTGATAATTTTTCAACTCCAAACTTAATTTACTTTTAGTCTGGCCAATTAATTTATTAAAATGTGTTGTGAAATAAATGATCCTGGAAATGGAGTTTGAGTTCTACAACAGATTGAGGATCACATTTGATTTCATGAAGGAGAAATTCGTTCTTGAAATTAAGTGCAAATAAATACGAAAATATTCTTTGTTGGGTGTAAAATTGGAAAATCTTTAGGGCAATAGAATAAAATCCCCAATTTGGTCTTAGTGTTTAAAAACTAAAGTGAGAGTTAGCCTTCAGCTGAAGGGAAGTGGGAGCTCTAGAGTGGGAGCTGGTATCCTCCTAGCCTAGCCATAGATTTAAGAACTAAACCTAAGATTAGCTAATGATTTTTTATGCACTGTATCTGAATAGAGAATTAAAATTGCTCAAATTTGGCACAATCCATATTAAAAACATTTATCTCATCTCATTTCACCAGAANGAACTTAATTTACTTTTTAGTCTGGCCAATTGATTTATTAAAATGTGTTGTAAAACAAATGATCCTGGAAATGGAGTTTGAGTTCTACAATAGAGTGAGGATCACATTTGATTTCATGNTAGTCTGGCCAATTGATTTATTAAAATGGGTTGTAAAACAAATGATCCTGGAAATGGAGTTTGAGTTCTACAATAGAGTGAGGATCACATTTGATTTCATGAAGGAGAAATTTGTTCTTGAAATTAAGTGCCAATAAATAGGAAAATATTCTTTGTTGGGTGTAAAATTAGAAAATCTTTAGGGCGATAGACTAAAATCCCCAATTTGGTCTTAGTGTTTAAAAACTAAAGTGAGAGTTAGCCTTCAGCTGAAGGGAAGTGGGAGCTCTGGAGTGGGAGCTGGTATCCTCCTAGCCTAGCCACAGATTTAAGAACTAAACCTAAGATTGCCAATGATTTTTTATGCATTGTATCAGGGTAGAGAATTAAAATTGCTCAAATTTGGCACAATCCATATTAAAAACATTTATCTCATCTCATTTCACCAGAANATTTAAAAACTAAAGTGAGAGTTAGCCTTCAGCTGAAGGGAAGTGGGAGCTCTGGAGTGGGAGCTGGTATCCTCCTAGCCTAGCCACAGATTTAAGAACTAAACCTAAGATTGCCAATGATTTTTTATGCATTGTATCAGGGTAGAGAATTAAAATTGCTCAAATTTGGCACAATCCATATTAAAATCATTTATCTCATCTCATTTCACCAGAATTTCATTGTAGTGGGAAGGATGCTTTTTCACATAAGAATTCTTCANATGGGCTATATGCTGGAGGGGATTTACGGTTCCGTCGAACGTCTTAAAATTTGGTGACACAAAACCCTTAGGGTAGGGTACGACATTGAACTCCTCCGGGTAAGGTCTACCATTTGAAATTGATGCACCACCCTTAGATTATGCTAAGGCCTCTCGAACTTGTTGTTCAACCAATAGCTTGATATCCCTTTTTGGTATTACACTTGGTGAGGAATCTTTCTTTTGTTGATTGTCTCTGTTGGCAGAAGCAACTTCTCTCCTTTCATTGGTAATGTGAACTATCTTTGGCCGGTTAACTTCTAGAGAAGCTAACTGCTGCGACTGAGACTGTCCATGAACNCCTAAAGGAATAGTCAACAGTAAAGTTCTATCAATTGCTACCTCTGACAAGTTGTTAAACTGAAGGAAGCAAAATTGGCTCAAAAATGGGCTATATGCTGGTGGGGATTTACGGTCCCGTCAAACGTCTTAAAATTTGGTGACACAAAACCCTTAGGGTAGGGTACGACATCGAACTCCTCCGGGTAAGGTCTACCCTTTGAAATTGATGCACCACCCTTAGATTATGCTAAGGCCTCTCGAACTTGTTGTTCAACCAACAACTTGATATCCCTTTTTGGTATTACACTTGGTGGGGAATCTTTCTTTTGTTGTTTGTCTCTGTTGGCAGAAGTAACTTCTCTCCTTTCATCGGTAATGTGAACTATCTTTGGCCGGTTAACTTCTAGAGAAGCTAACTGCTGCGACTGAGACTGTCCATGAACTGTAGCCATGACGGCCATGATGGTGGGCATCTCTTCCATTCTCTTTTCCATCTGGCTGATTTGCTCATCTCTTAGCAGAACAACCCTATGCAAATCATCTATGGCGTTCCCTTCAACAAAAGGTTGGGCATCGCGCACAGATGTAGCATCTCTAGTTTCGATGATATTAATATCCATGAACTCTTCATCGAGATAATCATTAAAATTGAAATCTTCATCATCCATATCTACTCCATGCTCTTTGAATAACTCAAAAATCTCAACCTTGAGCTTTTCAACTTTTTCTTCAATAATCATTTCTTGGGTTATCTTGAGATCTGGAGGACTCTCTTGAACATCCTCACTCTGTACGTCGAACTTGGTAGCAACAGCTGCAACGACACCTGATACTTTGGATCTTTGCTACATTCCACAATCTTGCCTTGTGGACTCATCAAACAGTACTGGTATGGCGACCTTTGGTACCCATACCTTTTTTTTCGACTATGTTGTCTTGAGACGAGGTGCCTCAACAGAGGCATCAGTGCGTTGAAGAGAGGCATGCTCCCCGTAGTGTGGACCAGGTACAACCCTAGGTGACTTCCTTACTTTCTCCTTTCTTGGAACATTATTATGAGCAATAACTGGTAGTATCCTCAGACCCAGACATGACTACGTCAGTTGACTTTCGACAGTCCTTGGAGCAGCGATGGTAACAAAATTGGTGGCAGTGACGACAGTATCAACTCGACTTACTAGATGGAACCTGATGAGAATGTGAGCTAGCAAAATTCAACTATTCTTTGATACTCTCGGGTAGACCTAACATCCTTCAAAATTTCTTTCTTCATTCAGAGGGATATCTCACATCTCACCCTCTTAAGTAGCTCAATAAGGGAACATCCTTCTTTGACAACCAATCTTTGAAATATTGTTTGGACTTGGGTGATAAGAGTGGGTTTCTCTCCCTCCTCCCCAAAACCATGAAGTAATGGTAAGACAACAACAATGTTTTAAATACTTTCATACCCTTTAGTATCTGTTAAAGGGTGAAACCTACCCCCTCGCAGAAGCGGAGGGGTCTCAAGTAATCCGAGTTCCTCCTAGCGAGGAACCTCATCAACGGATACCTTCTCTAGAACTCAAGCTTTAGTAGCCCTCTAAATCCTTTAACTGTGATTTCTTCTCTGAGACTGGGTCAATGGTACAGACTTCGAACTAGATCTGATTTTAAATACAGATGACAGAGTGGTAAATCCTTCAATTGTATCTTCAACAATCATAATTTTATTTCCATTGGTAGATGAGGGAGCAATAGGCTTGACATGTGTCGAGGTCGCAGTAGTCTTCACCTTTTTTTTGTAGGAAGGGAAATCTTGAAGATAGTTCAAGTTAAATTCAAGAGACAGCTTCTGTACTTCTGGAGTGATGACTTTCATTACAACAAATGGGGCCTTTCCAAGCACGACCTCGAGTTCGTCGAATCCGACTCCATTCTTGATGGTGGGGGCGACATTGCAGGCGCCGTGGCTAGTCACATGTTGCAGGAGAAATTGAGCATTGGGAATGTCATTACAACAACTTCAAAAAGAAAGATCTAGGGTTAGTATTCGACCAATACCATGTAATTCTAGTGCGAACATTAATAATTAACAAAGGTCACTCCTATGAATTGAGCAAGTCTTTTTTATTTTTATTTAACTTTACTTTATGAAGACTTTAAGATTTAGTGAGGTAAATTAAAAGTGGGAGAACTTAGTTATATAAACGGGAAAGTTTAAAAAGGAAAAGAGCAAAGTTTAGGACCCAGTGCGAGACCAACTTCACAATGCAAATTACCCGGAACGAACTAGTTCACCAACAAACCTATTAGACGTTTGACCCCACACAAAAAAAAATCCTAATGAACTCCTAAACCTCTCTATTCCAAGGTAATTGAACAGCTGTTCCTGAAGTCCAAAAGAGTTGACCGTACTTACCTAAGAAATAAATGGGTGAAGCCTGTCAACGAAAGAAGGGTAAACTGGTCCATGAGGGATATGGACACATTACCCATGTATGAAGACAAGACTCCTTGATCTAAATGGAAAGAGAAATTAGTCCTCAACAGTGTCACTGGAATCTATCGGTTGCCAAATTAGAAGTTGTCAGCCGCCGAAATGGACATCCCGATGCCTGGTTTAATTTAATATATATACATATAATTTTGAAAAGTAATGTTTTAAATTTTGAAAATACATGACCGAACTAATCCCATATCTTTAATGGTTTAAATAAATGAGCCTAACACCGCAAGCAATGCATCCATGCTAAAGAATAGATACACTACTCACTGGTAAGACTCCATTAAATAAACTAAAGAATTTATGATATTCGTTTAAGTCTGCGAAAACCATTTTTATGTTGACTAATAAGTTCCCCTATTTAATATGAAAAATTAAATAAGGTTTATATTAAGCTGGTTTTTTAAAGTTTCCTTTAAGTGCAATCCCCAATAGTTAATTACATTTTAGATAACTGAAGTCACCTAAGAAAACTCTCAATTTAGATTAGGGAATATTGTCTTCAAGAATTTTAAAGGATAGAACTTTTCAAAAGATCGGACCAAAGGAGTGTCGAAGGGGAATGGATCAATTGAAACATTTTATTTTGGAGTCTAAAGGAGGAAGAGTTAGGGGATGTCATAGATCCTAAAGAGAACCTCAACGACTTCCCAAGCTATACTATGGTCTGACTTTGATTTCAGAGAGAAAATTATTAAGTATTTCATCCTGCAAATTTAATTAATTAGGGTTTACATTTGCATGACACGTTCATACAAATAGCCTAGAAGATGTGAGGTTTATGTCATAATGAACGACAACCTCAAAATCCCAAAATGAGTTATGGCTGAGATTGTATAACAGAGCTATGCAAAGGCCTAAATATGAGTTGAGGATTTATGTCGCATTAGGCGGAAACCTTGAAATCCTAAGGCTTGTTGTTTAATTCTAAGGAAATATGTATTTTTGCAGATCCTCATACTATTAAAGAAGGCTGCTCACAGAGTTAGCTCCAGACTCCTCGGTGAAGTAGCAGTCCTAAAGTCTAAGGTTTGAAGTATTAAATCAGAAGTTGAAGTTCAATCATTATGCGCGGGGAGAGGGGAGGGGGTTAAAGTAGATTAGAGCGGCACCATTTAGGTGTTCCAGTATCACTATTTTCTTTTGAATTTACTTAGCTTAAATGAGTTGTTAAACCCATTTAAATCGGGGATATCTCATTAGCAATCGTGGGTTACCTCCTCCGAAGGACTCTCGTAAATTCAAAAGGACGTTATAAGTTTAGTGACATTTCAAAGTATTTATGGTTACCTTTAAAATAATTTGTTTTAGATTTTTGAAAATGTTGATTATTTTTTTAAAACGGTTTTGATTTTTTACAAGTAAAGTAAGGTGCACAGTCAAATAGTCATAATATTTTGCAGTAAAAATGAATTGCAGGACGTAAGATGATAAAAAATAAATAACATTGTAAAAGCATACTTGTCATCTTTTTGGCATTCCCGCTGAAACATTATCTTTTGCAACATGTATATAATTTTGCATAAATTTAAATAAATTGCAAGAGTAGATGAAGGTGTAGCTAACAAACCCTTAAACTATGACTCAGTAAGTCCCGAAAAATCTTAGTGAATGATTTCTAGAACAAACTATAGCAAGTTCAATTTGTCCTTCAAAGTATCCAAGAGATTCCAAAGTATTCGGGAAATGACCCTGAACCGCTTTAAAGATCTACTGAACATTTTGAGTTCATTTTGAACTTATGATATTGTTCTATTAATCATCCCAATGTCGAATTAAAATTACCCCNCTACCTTTAAAATAATTTGTTTTAGATTTTTGAAAATGTTGATTATTTTTTTAAAATGGTTTTGATTTTTTACAAGTAAAGTAAGGTGCACAGTCAAATAATCATAATATTTTGCAGTAAAAATGAATTGCAGGAAGTAAGATGATAAAAATTAAATAACATTGTAAAAGCATACTTGTCATCTTTTTGGCATTCCCGCTGAAACATTAGCTTTTGCAACATGTATATAATTTTGCATAAATTTAAATAAATTGCAAGAGTAGATGAAGGTGTAGCTAACAAACCCTTAAACTATGACTCAGTAAGTCCCGAAAGATCTTAGTGAATGATTTCTAGAACAAAATATAGCAAGTTCAATTTGTCCTTCAAAGTTTCCAAGAGATTCCAAAGTATTCGGGAAATGACCCTGAACCGCTTTAAAGATCTACTGAAACATTTTGAGTTCATTTTGAACTTATGATATTGTTCTATTAATCATCCCAATGTCGAATTAAAATTACCCCATTACTCAGTGGGTGCCCCAAAGGGATAGGCTCAAGGTCATTAGGTATTTTAATTCTAAGAGTTAATTAAGTTCTTCTTTTCTAATCCCAATTAAAACAATTCCACATATCAAACCTAGTTCACTATTGAGCCCTCTTGATTTTAATTTTCAAAGTAAATTTAAGATAATTAAATATTAAATGAAATGGGGTTTTAATTCTCATTAATATCAGACTTAGCATCCAATTAGTGGGCTTTCAATGAGTGAATTATTATCTTCGTAACTTAAGTCCAATACCTTAGGATCATCTTAATTGAATTATCTTCCAAATCATGATAATTATCAAAATTACAATTTTACCCTTATTATGAAAAGGATGGAAAATTTGTTTCTCCCTTTTAACCCATTATGTTTCAATCATTCAAAAAATTTATTATGATCAATATTACCCATTTATCATTTGATTAATCTTAAAATTTAATTAGGGCATTAAAATTCTAAAATTACCATGCTGCCCCTAGGGCTCTCCACTTCATAACTTATCAAATGAAATGCAAGTGACATTGAAGTTTCCATGGAAACTCAATCATGAGCTAATTAAAATATCAGAGGAAAGAATGTAGTCTTTTAGATTTTTATTTAATTTATATAATTATTTTAATTTTAAAATAATATTTTTCAATATTAATTTATTTAATCTATCAAAATAAAATTTTTGGTCATGAGAGAATTATTAGAGGTTCTACTAGGTCAGAGGAACACTTAGACAAAATTCCATGATTTTTCAATCATATTTTATTTATTATAATTATTTTAATGAAAAATTAGGGAAAGTACATTTTTAGCCTTTAAAAATTTATATTTAACTTAGNTAGAGGAGAGAATGTAGTCTTTTAGATTTTTATTTAATTTATATAATTATTTTAATTTTAAAATAAGATTTTTCAATATTAATTTATTTAATCTATCAAAATAAAATTTTTGGTCATGAGAGAATTATTAGAGGTTCTATTAGGTCAGAGGAACACTTAGACAAAATTTCATGATTTTTCAAATCATATTTTAATTATTATAATTATTTTAATGAAAAATTAGGGAAAGTACATTTTTAGCCTTTAAAAATTTATATTTAACTTAGAAAAATTACAAAAAATATTTTAATGAGTCCTAAGTGAATGAAAAATGATTAGGAATATTTTGAACCATTTTCAAAATTTTGAAATTTTTACTTGTTTTTAATTATTTTTAATTCAAAATATAACTTAAAAATAAAGTATTTTATAAAAAAATAATTTTTATTTTTCTTAAGTGCCCCTGATCACAAGAAACTCAGAAAATCATTTTTCATAATTTTTCTAAGTTTATTTCATTAAATATAATTATTTTTGTGCAAAAATACATGTTTTCTTAAAAAAAATCAACTTTAATAATCAAACTTCACCAAATAAACTTCAAATTTTTACAATAAGTCAACATGATTTTTTTGCACAATGTGGAATTGATTTTGTTAATTTTTGAATAATATTTAATTTAAATGAATTAATACAAATTATTGACATTTAACTAACTATAGAAATGTACAAAATTATCCAAACCATCCTGATATTTTTCCTAAGCTCCTCTGACCATAGGAAACCTACTAAAGTTTATCTCATAATTTTCTAAGTGATATTTTAATTTTAAGCCAAAATAACCATCCAAGCTTAAAAATTAGGTTTGCATGCACAGAGATGCTCTCTGACGTTGGAAAAATCAGAGAACATCCCCTCTATCATGAGAAATGAACCATTAAAGTTACAAGCCATGTTGAACAATATTTAATTAAAATAAATTAAAATACCTCAAAGACATTTAATTAATTAAAATCAGAGACTCATCAAATAATTTTTATTTTTGGTCCACATTATTCTTCTCTGTTCACTGAGTAAAGGGTATTTTTATTTTATTTTTATGATTTTTCTATGTAAAGTTATGAATTTTCTAAGTTTTGGCATTTAAATAAATCATTTAGATCCTATTTATTTACTTATTCACGTGGCGCCACATAGTCCTCGGCATCTCCGAAGTCTCCACGCCGCACTCCGCTATTCGATGGCGCCAGCCACCTCAGCTGCCACTCGGCCAGCTGTATCGCTCCATCTTCACGTCTGGCTTGATCTCGTTCATTCATTTAATACACACGCAATCAGACGGCTCTTGGTCATCGTCCCCGATTAACCTGACCCGTAAGCAGTCCAACTTATAGACCTAAGGTCTCTCTCGATACTCAACCAAATTACATGAGATTTGTTCCTACACCTTCATCTACTAAAGGAGAACACATTTATATGGCTAACATGCTATGAAATCAAAGTTCACTTCACAATTGGTGAAACCGAGCTCAAAATTAGGGTTAATGGTCTATACCTTTGTATGAGAGGGGAGGCCTCAATCAGATGCTTGTTGAATTCTTAGTGGAGTCCCACGAACCTCCTGGATGTGTTGGTTTCCTCTAGTGCAAGCTATAAGTATAATTTCAATGAAATGGGCGCGCGGCCTTGGTCAAAAGCTAGGTTAGGGTGCTCAAAGGAGGGGGATTTTGATGGAGAACTTCCTCTTTTGCTCTGGGGAAGCACAAGAGCAATTCAATTTGGAGTTTGAGGGATTTTGGAGGATGTTCAAAATTTTTCTTCATTTTGAGTGCAAAAATTGAGCTCAAGCAGTGGTGGAGATGGTTGGAATGAGCTTAGGAGGTCTTGGAGGAGCTATGGAAACAATTTGGCAGATTTTCCTTAAAGAATTGAATTAGCTCTCTTCTTGGTCATGGGAGGTAGGGTTTAAATAGAGGAGCTTGGGGTGGCTGGTTGGGCTTCAATTTGGGTTCAATTAGCATCTTATGTGGAGGGCTGAAGAATTTCAAAAAGCAATTGGGATGAGCCAACTTGGATGGGTGAATTTGAGTGCATTTGGTTGAGAGGAGTCTCTCAATTTGGGGTTTTCCAGCCACTAGGCTGGCCGGTCAGGGCAGAGGAGGTGGCCAAGTGGTCAGGTGAGCCTGTGGGAGGGTTAATGATGATTAACTATGAATGTTTAAGGCTTGATGAAAAATATCTTTGGGTTTGGCCAAATATGGGAGGAGGTCCCCTAAATCAAGGGACCATTGGTCTATGGCTCATGTAGGGTGGGCTAAGTGGGTCTAGCTTTGGTTTGATTAATTTGATTTGGTTTGGTCAAATTTAGAGCATGGATTCAATTTTGGCCATTTTGGCTTGAAGTTGGGTTTAGGTCGAGCTAGTCATGATATTGAGCTCAATTGATTGATTAAAATGATGTAGATGATTGTAAAAAGGAGTTTATAAAAAGATTTAAGTGATTTTGAGTTGATTTGGAAGCTCAATTTGATGGATTTTAACTCATGGTTAATTTTGGTGAATTTGGGCTAGCTTTAGGTTTGGATTGGGCTAGGGCTATGGTCAAACCCAATTGATGGTTCCAATTGGTCCAAGGGATTTCCATGAAGAGTTTTGAATATCAATTGAGTGGAAATTTTGGGGTTATGACATTCAATTTCATGGAATTTTGGGGACATGACTAATTTGGGGCAAAAATTGGGGGTTTTGTTCCAAGTTGAATTTGAGTGAATTTGAGGCTTGACCAAGATCAATTGAAGGTTCAATTTGATGTAGGGAAGCGTTATAAAGAGTTTAAGATTCAAAATTAGGGTAATTGGATAGGTTTGGGGGTTCAATTTGGTGAAATTTTGGCTTATTGTCAAATTAGGGATTTTGGGATTGAGATTGGGTTTGAAATTGGGTTCAATTTGGCTTAGATTTGGTTTCAATCAACTTCAGGCATGATGAATTTGAGTTTAGAATTGAAATTGGGTAGAATTTGAACCAAATTGGTGGACATTGGAGGTGGATTAAGGTAATTAAGCCTTTAAGGGAAAATTGAGGTTTTTGGTAAAAAAATGTTAAATTGGTCAAATTGAGCTCAATGGAGTGGTCCAAATTGGTTTTGGGGACATTTAAAATGATTTTGAAGGTTCTGAGACAAATTGGGTGACTAGGGGCATTTTGGTAATTTTGGCAAAATCAGGGATATTTTTGTAATTTGGGTAGATTTTAGGGGGTAGAAGGCTAAATTGGGTATTTTAGTAGGATTGTGGTTTCCAACCACACAACCACCCCACTTGAGCAATGGACCAATAGAATCCCCTGCTTTGGGTCCTTCATGTACTGGTCTCAGCTAAACTCTAGTCTAAGGCTAGTGACCTAGGGGACTATTTATATGCGTCTCCGAAAAGGTTAAGGGATTAAAGTTAAACCTGTTTGGGTTTAAGGCTGTGAGTGAAAGTGTGATGTGTAAGTGTGTGTGTGTGCAAGACTGACCAAGACCACACCGCTCAGGGTCCACCCTAAGGCCAAACAATCCTATGGGGACCCCCTTAAGCTCCCATATATTGGCCCCACCTACTAAATATTAGAGGTTCAGACCAATATGTAGAGCTTCAAGTTGAGCAAAGAAGAGTTTAGAGTTTCTAATAGTGAGGGTTCCTTTAGTAGTCCTCTAGGAATAATCAACATAAAAGTCCTATGGTTAGACCCTAGGTTACTAAAGAAGAAACTAGACCTCACCTAAAAGTGAGGTCAACACTAAGCTGATACATTCAAAGAAAGCTCAAAACCAACAACCCGTGATATTTGCCAATCGCCACAAATGA
>JXCR01140546.1:88785-104337 GCA_002079205.1 Phalaenopsis hybrid cultivar
AGAGACAGATATATATATATATATATATATATATATATATATATATATATATATATAGCATGAAGTTCTTATGTCGGTAGGGTATTTGCTTTGGCGGTGTTAGTCCTCCCTGATCTTGGGTTTGAATTATGCATTTGGAGGTTGTTCTTATGTCGGTAGGGTATTTGCTTTGGCGGTGTTAGTCCTCCCTGATCTTGGGTTTGAATTCTGCATTTGGAGGTTGTTGCCTAAAAGAGTGGTTTCTCGAATATTTAGGCGCATGGGTTGACCCCATACCTAATGGGAGTTGAGCCAATAGGGTGGGTTCAGAACCTCACACCTCGACACATCTGTAGGTGCAAGGGTTGGGGACAACGATTGAAAACATGAAAAGGTTATGAAACCATTCAAAAAAAAATACAACGACATTGATGCATACGATAATGCAACAACCAAAATGTCGAGGGTGAGAAAGGGACTGAANCCAAGGGTTGGGGACAACGATTGAAAACAAGAAAAGGTTATGAAACCATTCAAAAAAATACAACGACATTGATGCATACGATAATGCAACAACCAAAATGTCGAGGGTGAGAAAGGGACTGAANCGAAAACATGAAAAGGTTATGAAACCATTAAAAAAAAATACAACGACATTGATGCATGCGATAATGCAACAACCAAAATGTCGAGGGTGAGAAAGGGACTGAATGCATCGAGTTGCTACCCCTAGCAACTGACACATGGACAGAAAACCAAGGTCTCACAAAAGGCTCAACTGTGACTCGAAGGAAGAGAACCAGGTCACGATAATATGAGTGAAACTCCTAGTACGGAGAGAGGCTATAACCCCAAAAAGCAAAACTCCAAGTATGGAGAGAGAGACCCATCCCCAGCGGAGTTGACAGATTTTGTTTCCGTTCATTTTTCTCTTTTTTATTTTAAAAGGAGTCGCTATCTTATCAATCATCGTATACTTCCCATATTTAAATAAATCTCCCTACTGAACCATATAAATGATTCGAAGAGGAGAGGAACCGAATAAGAAGGGACATGCGACAAAAAGACAATCAAGAGAAAAAGTAAAACGTGGAGAGTCTACATGCGATAAAGCTCGCAAGGATAGGTTAAGAATGTCCACCCAAACAAGATTGGGCGGAGGCACCTTACACCAATATCCGAATAGAAGTATCTACATAGGCTACCCATAACCAGAGTGTCAAGTGTATGTACCTGTTCTAGGGTCAAGAGCACTCCCAAAGGAACGTGCTCCTACTGGTTAATTACATCTTGGGGGATACCCAATAATACTCTCGATAAAAGGAGATTTGCTTCATATTATCATGGATCTGGGGTATAGACAATCAAAGGAAGGTTATTCCATGTGGGAACAGTCTCAATGCTTCAAAGCTAACGCTAAACCATCGAGCAGAGAGAGAGAGAGTCTCTCACATCCCAAATGGGTAGCGGCTTATTGACACATGGAACCCACGGAATAACCTAAATCATCTTAATGGAGATATCCCAACACGTCAAAGCACGTTTAGACTATAAGGGCAGAGGACAAATCGTCATATCCCAAATGGGCGTCAACTCATCGGCATTGGGTCTTCAAGGTGATATCAAAGGGGTCAAGGAGTGACAGGGCTCAAAGGTGTTTAACAAAAAAGGAAGGTAGAGTGATCCTAAAAGGTAGAGGTAATTAGGTCGGGGTACCGCAGACCCGTCATACACAGTTACTAGGGCCCTAAGTCTACCTGGTCGTGAAGGTAGTCGACCCAACATGTCCTGAAATACCCGGTCAGCAATCTGTGAATTGCATCATCCACGGGAACCTCAGTAGCCCTAAGATCAAAGGAAGGAAACTCTATTCTATGACTACAAGCTAGAGCTCCAAGAGGTGTGACTTATACCTGCCAAAATAGCAAGGATACCTCAGGAAAGAAAGAGAAGTGGAGGTTCAGCTACAAAGCCAGAAACGCTCCAAAAAAAAGGACTTATACCTNGTAGCCCTAAGATCAAATGAAGGAAACTTTATTCTATGACTACAAGCTAGAGCTCCAAGAGGTGTGACTTATACCTGCCAAAATAGCAAGGATGCCTCAGGAAAGAAAGAGAAGTGGAGGTTCAGCTACAAAGCCAGAAACGCTCCAAAAAAAAGGACTTATACCTTGTCTGGGTCGAGGAGCCTTCTAACATCCTAGGTACAATAGACAACCACCAATAAAAGGGCATGCTGGGCCAGTCAGGTTGGAGAAGCATGTGGACTTCTTCTCGGGACATGCAAATATGAATGCAGTTATCTAGAGCGGTCCTAAATATTGTGGAGGCCCTATTAATATATGCAGGAAAGTAAAATTTGCAATTTTTAGATCCTGAATATTTTAATCCTAAATTTTAATTATCTTGAATATTTTATTTAGGATTTTATAGAAATTTAAGAATTTAAATACTAAAGAGCTTATGTTACATTGTGAAACCCCAGATAAATCACAGAAAGAAACAAAGAAAATACATGCAAGTGCAGACATGCAACATGATGCAAAAGATAGAATAAGTTAAATCAAAATAATAAACTGGCCGGTGTCGCTGGGTCGGAAATATATCCTTGAAAAGAAAAAGGCGGTCAGACTCCGCATATACATGTCCGGTCCTAGTTCTATACATCAATATAAAATGCAAAATTAAGATATAGGGCACGAGCATCTGCTCTTGATCTTCTCCATGTGGTTCCTGAGACAAACGCCTATGAAACCGTGCCCATATATTATTTTTGCTACAGGAGTCTCCTAAACTCTAAAAGAACATAGAGAAAAGAAAAAAGACTCAATCCTGCATGAAAACAAGTGTCAACGGGAAAACTCACATTGAAATAACATATCTTGAGCCATGCATTAAAGGTGGGAGAGCTAATAGCACCTGCAAGCAAAAGGGTCGGAAATCATTATTTGCTCCCCCCATAGTATCTGTGTGTGTGAAAATAAATAGGTATGGCTCCCTGTAGAAGAACGCCCTAACACACTATCACACATATGCAGCATACAGTCACACCATAAGCATAATGCAAAGAAAGATATCTGGCTAGGGCAACCAATTCAACAGAGAACAATAATCAAGCATAAAAAAGACTACCTAGCTCCTTAAGTCCTAGCCTAGTACACCATCTAATGAAAGGTGCGTCAACTTAGTATCTAAGTGAGGGGTAAGTCTAGGTATAGTATGACTTTGATGGGGTCGTCATACCGACCCCATACTAAAGATCCAAAGGATCTAAAGGGTGTCACAAAGAATGGTGACACGAGTAAGATCTATTAGATCTTTAGCATAGTCATACTCGTGTCAATCCCGATGACTTAACTCGCATTGCTCCCTGAGATCAACCCATCAAGCAATGTTTGTTAAGGCATCGTGACCAACACGGGGTCACTTTCCTAACGAACCTGGCTCGCTATCCATGCAAACATGCAAATGCAAATGCCAATGCAAGCAAATCAAAACATATAAGTAGTGAAAAAGAGTATGCCATGAAGGCAGTGACTCGTAGGAGTGGGCATACCGTAGTGGCAGGGGCCCAAAAAGAGGGTATGCCAGTAAGGCAGTGACCCAAAGGAATGGGCATGCTGTGGCGGCAGCGGCCCGAAAAGGGGGTATGTCGGTAAGGCAGTGGCCCAAAAGTGGGCATGTCGTGACGGCATCGGCCTAAAAAGAGGGTATGCCGGTAAGACANGGGCAGGTGCCCAAAAAGAGGGTATGCCAGTAAGGCAGTGACCCAAAGGAATGGGCATGCTGTGGCGGCAACGGCCCGAAAAGGGGGTATGTTGGTAAGGCAGTGGCCCAAAAGTGGGCATGTCGTGACGGCATCGGCCTAAAAAGAGGGTATGCCGGTAAGACAATAACCCAAAGGTGGGCCCGAAGGAATAGGCATACTGTGGCGGCATCGGCCCGAAAAAAGGGTATGTCGATAAGGCAGTGACCCGAAGCATGCCGTGACGACAGCGGTCCGAAAAGAGGGTATACCGGTAAGGCGGTGATCCAAAGAAATGCAACAAAAGTAGATGATATCGATTATGCAGACAAACATGTACATGCACATACACAAAATGCAAAGGAGCAAGTGGTAGGTCGATCGGGATGGAGCATCTGGTTAAACCAAAATGTTGCACCAACCGGGTCGGGTTAGCCGGATGAAACACAAGTGATGTGACTGGTTCAAGATAACCGACCGAGGCACAAGTGGTACCAACCGGTCAGGGACCACCGATCAAGGCACAAGTGGTGCAGGTTTAAGTGCAAGATACAATGTGCAAGTGCAACGTGAAAATGCAAGGAGCAAGGTGCAAGTGCAGGTGTGAAATATGGCATACAATATGTAACATGTAAGACATGCATATGCGAACGATGAGATGCATATGATCACATATGATAGCGAGCCACACTCGTAATAACGACCTCACCTGGGAAACCTNGCGTATGACATTCCACTACACGCATACTCACCTCACATACTCCATCCTTTGAGGTTCACATTACTGCTTGACCCTTTTGGAACCTCACATGGATGGTCATAAACTTCCAAAACTTGGAAGGTTGGGAATAACATGTGGAGGCTCCAAAATAAGTTATTGTGAGATTATGAGTCTTATGGAGGCTCTTTATGCTTTAGACATTTACCTTGCACTGCAGTACCTCCTCACCACTCAAAATCATACAAGATTCCTCCAACTTCAATTCAAAATCAAGTCAAGACTCAAGTCCAATTCTCATGGACCCCAAGTTCCAATTAACAAAATTTTACCCCAAATCCTATATAGAATCCAAATCAGACTCAACATTCCCCAACTTTCAGTCCTTTTTACCAAGTTGACAAAAGCACATCAAATTCTCTCCAAATACACCCAAGATTCAAAATTCAAATCAACCCACATAAAACTCCACTCCATAAATAAAATTGACAAACACACCCCAATTTTCCTAATGGCAATTCCTAAAAGTTCACCAAATCCACTAATTATGTTGTGTGATACACCGAAAATATATGCATTTTTAGACCCATATTTTATACTCATTTTTGGTGATATTGATTTTAATGGAAGGTATTTTGATGTTTTCTTGTAGGTTATTGATTTTTAGGACTTAAAGCAAAATGAAAGTATTATGATGTTTTCTTGCAGGTTATTGATTTTAGGGCTTAAAGCAAAAAGGATGAAATTTAGAGTCAAAATTAAGTTTTTGAAGAAATGCTCAGGGAGGAAAGCGCCGACGATGCAGAACAATTTAACGCTGGAGATTTTTACTCAGCGCCGACGGCGCCAAAGGCGGTGCAAACCCCGATCTAGAAGGTTCGATGTATTTGGATAATTTTTTGAAGAGTTTTTGGAGGCACCTCTTGGATAACCGACCTTGGGCTATATTTGGGGCCGAATTTCATCAGAAAATTGGCTCCTCTATGTTTTTCACTCCTCTAAGTTCATTTTTTGCTCCACATCATTCCATTCCAGTTAGTGGATTTTGCTTTCATAGTTTAGAGTTTTTGTGGTGAGATTTAGTGTGAAACTTTCCGTAAGTGTTGGAGAAGGNGGAGGACAGCGCCGACGATGCAGAACAATTTAACGCTGGAGATTTTTACTCAGCGCCGACGACGCCGAAGGCGGTGCAAACCCCGATCTAGAAGGTTCGATGTATTTGGACAATTTTTTGAAGAGTTTTTGGAGGCACCTCTTGGATAACCGACCTTGGGCTATATTTGGGGCCGAATTTCATCAGAAAATTGGGTCCTCTATGTTTTTCACTCCTCTACGTTCATTTTTTGCTCCACATCATTCCATTCCACTACCATATTGGAGTCAGTTAGTGATTTTTCTTTCATAGTTTAGAGTTTTTGTGGTGAGATTTAGTGTGAAACTTTCCGTAAGTGTTGGAGAAGGATAAAAGTGAGATAATTCTTCTTCCCGCCTTTCTAAGGAAAGGCTACAAAGGATTTGCTTTGAGAAAGAGTTCCAATAAGTTTGTTTGTTTATTTAGTGTTNGGAGAAGGACAAAAGTGAGAGAAATCTTCTTCCCGCATTTCTAAGAAAAGGCTACAAAGGATTTGCTTTGAGAAAGAGTTCCAATAAGTTTGTTTGTTTATTTAGTGTTGTATAAATTTTATTTTATATATGAAATTTGTATTTTGTCGTATCTTTCTCATGAAGTCTGAGTAGTTCCCTCTATCTTTCCCCATACTCTGAGATATGGTGAAATGAAGAGATATTGTGATGATTTTTCAACTTCGAATTTAATTTAATTCTCAGTCTGACCAATTGATTTGTTAAACTATGTTGTGAAACATATGATCCGGGAAATAGAGTATGAGTTCTACAGCAGAGTGAGGATCACATTTGATTTCATGAAGGAGAAATTCGTTCATGAAATTAAGTTGAAATAAATAAGGAAACATTCTTTTTTGGGTGTAAAATTGGAGAATCTTTAAGGTGACAGACTAAAATCCCCAATTTGGTCTTAGTGTTTAAAAACTAAAGTGAGAGTTAGCATTCAGGTGAAGGAAAGTGGGAGCTGATATCCTCCTAGCCTAGCCACAAATTTAGAGTCTAAACCTAAGATTAACCAATGATTTTCTATGCACTGTATCAGGGTAGAGAATTAAAATTGCTCCTATTTGGAACATTCCATATTAAAAACATTTATCTCATCTCATTTCACAAGAATTTCATTGAAGTGGGAAAGATGTTTTTTCACATAAGAAATCTTCATTACCTAAACATAGTTCTTAGATTAGTATTTAATGTTTAAAAGTTACATTTCTATTTTTGCTAATAGTTATGTAATTTAGTTTGGTTAAAATCTCAACATTCGAAATTAGTGACAGTGATTTCGTTTGATTTTCTATAAATTTCCTATTAAAAATTTTTCACTGCAAACGCACACTTTCCCCGTATGATTGATATTTGGGGCTTAAATAGAAAGTCCATTATTACTTTAATACATANCCGAATTTAATTTAATTCTCAGTCTGACCAATTGATTTGTTAAATTATATTGTGAAACATATGACCCGGGAAATGGAGTATGAGTTCTACAACAGAGTGAGGATCACATTTGATTTCATGAAGAAGAAATTCGTTCATGAAATTAAGTGCAAATAATAAGGAAATATTCTTTTTTGGGTGTAAAATTGGAGAATCTTTAGGGTGACAGACTAAAATCCCCAATTTGGTCTTAGTGTTTAGAGTGAGAGTTAGCCTTCAGGTGAAGGAAAGTGGGAGCTGATATCCTCCTAGCCTAGCCATAAACTTAGAGTCTAAGCCTAAGATTAACCAATGATTTTCTATGCACTGTATCAGGGTAGAGAATTAAAATTGCTCCTATTTGACACATTCCATATTAAAAACATTTATCTCATCTCATTTCACGAGAATTTCATTGTAGTGGGAAAGATGTTTTTTCACATAAGAAATCTTCATTACCTAAACATAGTTCTTAGATTAATATTTAATGTTTAAAAGTTACATTTCTATTTTTGCTAATAGTTATGTAATTTAGTTTGGTTAAAATCTCAACATTCAAAATTAGTGACAGTGATTTCGTTTGATTTTCTATAAATTTCCTATTAAAATTTTACACTACAAACGCACACTTTCCCCGTATGATTGATATTTGGGGCTTAAATAGAAAGTCCATTATTACTTTAATACATATACTTGTGTAGAATCACATTATTCATTGCTTATAATTTATATAGATATTTTACACAACTTACTTTTCATATAAGGATCAAGTTTTTGGCGATGTAGTGGTGTGAACTTCATAAATCCTTACATACAAAAATTCGGGATCAAGTTTTTTCCGCCGTTGCCGGGAAAAGTAACGGTTAAATTTAATTAAATTAAATAGTTATGATAAATTAGGGAATTTCGATAATATATATATTTATAAAAACATGAAAAATATAATATAAAAAATATAAAAAATGAAGAGAGAAGTTTATTTAAGAGTTTATTTCTTCTAAATAAATTTTACCTTTCTTGCTTTATTTGTTTATACGAAATATTGGATCTGAAGGTTTAGTACCTTATGATTCAGAATTAGAACGTTTTATTAGAAAAATTTGAAAACAACAATTAGAAACTAAAAATTTGAAAGAAATGGAAAATAATATAGAAATTCCAATAAATGAAAATCGACAAAGACCTTTAAAATATTATGCAAATCCGACAGCTGATGAACTTCATTTAACTATTCAAAATCCCGATGTTGCTGCTAATTCATTTGAGCTTAAATTTGTTATTATCCAAATAATACAAAATAATCAGTTTGGAGGATCACCTACTGAAGATCCTAACTTACATTTTGCTAGTTTTCTTGAAATTTATGCTACATTTAAATATAACAAAGTGTCTAATGATGTTGTTAGGCTTAGAATTTTTCCTTTTTCATTAAGGGATAAAACTAAGGCTTGGTTAAATTCATTAGCACCCAAATCTATTAGAACTTGGGGAGAATTATCACAAAAATTCTTGGCTAAATATTTTCCATCCTCGAGAACCGCTGAACTTAAAAATGATATTACATTTTTTTGTCAATTTGAAGGGGAATTGATATATGAAGCCTGGGAAAGATTTGACGATGTTCTTAGGAAATGTCCACACCATGCTATGCCAGATTAGCTAATAATTATAACCTTTTACAATGGATTGTAGGATCATTAAGATCTATTATAGATGTTGTTGCGGGTGGATCATTAATGTCAAAACTTTTTTATGAAGCTNAAAAATGTCCACACCATGCTATGCCAGATTAGCTAATAATTATAACCTTTTACAATGGATTGGTAGGATCATTAAGATCTATTATAGATGTTGTTGCGGGTGGATCATTAATGTCAAAACTTTTTGATGAAGCATATTCTTTAATTGAAGAAATTACTACTAACAATTTTCAATGGCCCTCTGAAAGGGTAAATCCTAAAAGAGTATCCAATATTCATGATTTTGATGCAATGTCTATTTTGGCATCTCAAAGTGCTGTTATTTCTAAAAAGATTGATCAAGTAGGAGGGAACTATTCTCAAATACCCCCATTATTAGAGGAAAATTCACTAGGACAGATTATTAATACTCAACAATCTTATGAAACTTTAAACATATAAATAATTAAAATAACAATCCCTATTGTAATTATTTAAACCCCGGATGGAAAAATCACCCTAATTTTATTTGGAATAATTATAATAATTCGGTGAATCCATCTGGAAATCTAAACNTATGAAGCTTATTCTTTAATTGAAGAAATTACTACTAACAATTTTCAATGGCCCTTTGAAAGGGTAAATCCTAAAAGAGTAGCCAATATTCATGATTTTGATGCAATGTCTATTTTGGCATCTCAAAGTGCTGCTATTTCTAAAAAGATTGATCAAGTAGGAGGGAACTATTCTCAAATACCCCCATTATTAGAGGAAAATTCACTATGACAGATTATTAATACTCAACAATCTTATGAAACTTTAAACATATAAATAATCAAAATAACAATCCCTATTCTAATTATTTAAACCCTGGATGGAAAAATCACCCTAATTTTATTTGGAATAATTATAATAATTCGGTGAATCCATCTGGAAATCTGAACAATCAAGGAAATCCTAATGGGATTTAACTTCAACCCTAACCCACAAGTTAAGGAAAAAAAGTTAACGATTGAAGAAGTATGTTGGAATAATTATAATAATTCGGTGAATCCATCTAGAAATCTGAACAATCAAGGAAATCCTAATTTTTGACCTTATTATCCTCCGGGATTTAACTCTAATCCTAACCCACAAGTTAAGAAAAATAAGTTGAGAATGGAAGAAGTGATAATGAATATGGGAAATCAAATAGAGAATCAAGGGGTGGCTATTATAAATATTGAAAATTAATTAGGACATATTGCGACTGTACGTAGTAACAGATCTTCTGGAATTCTTGCGAGTACTATGGAAGTTAATCCAAAAGATCAAATTAAAGCTATTCAATTACGAAGTGGAAGAGAAATTAAAAAAGGATCCAAACAGAAAGTGAAGTTGATGAAGAGAAGGAAGAAATGAAAATGATCAACAGGAAAATGAACAAACATAGGTTCCTGTAAAAAAACTATTACCTCTGTTTCCTAAAAAACTGAAGCAGAAGAATAAAGATAAACAATTTACAAAATTTTTGGAAATCCTTAAGAAGTTAATAAATTAGTTTTGTTGAAGCTTTGGAACAAATGCCAAGTTATGTGAAATTTATGAAGGATGTACAAAAGAATAAAGATAAACAATTTACAAAATTTTTGGAAATCCTTAAGAAGTTAACGATAAATATATTTTGTTGAAGCTTTGGAAAACATGCCAAGTTATGCAAAATTTATGAAGGATGTACTAAATAAGAAAAAGAAGTTTACAGATCATGAGATTGTTGCACTCAGTGAAGAGTGTAGTGTTATTATTCAGAAAAAGCTTCCTGAAAATTTAAAATATCCTGGTAGCTTTACTATACCTTGTGCAATTGATGAAAAGTTTTATGGAAAGGCTTTATGTGATTTAGGAGTGAGTATCAATCTTATGCCTTTATTGATCTTTAAACATTTATATTTGAGAGAAATTTCTCCTACTACTGTAACTCTTCAGTTAGCTGAACAATAAATAACTTATACAAAAGGAGTTATGGATGATATACTAGTCAAAGTGGATAAATTTATTTTCCCTGTAGACTTTATAGTATTGGACATGGAGGAAGATAAAGAGATTCCTATTATTTTAGGGAGACCATTTCTTGCAACAGGAAGAGCTGTGATAGATGTAAAAAGGAGAATTAATAATGAGAGTTAATGACCAAGAAGTAAAATTTAATATAGCAAAAGTTATGAAATATCCTGCAATAGTAAAAGATAATGAATGTTTCAGGATGGAAGTAGTTGAGTATTTAAGTAATGAATAGTTTAAGAAAAGATTTGAAGATAAATTTAAGTAAGGAGAAATTTTTGAAAATGAAGATGAAGTTAAAGAAGAAGATTTGGATTATATTCAGGGCAAATTTGAAACGTTAGACTTGTTAGAAAATAAAAGTAAAAATCATATTCCTTCAAGTATTAAACCACCTGAACTTAAATTAAAAATCTTACCTGCCCATTTAAAATATGTATTTTTAGGAGAATCATCTACATTGTTTGTTATTATATCTCCCGAGTTAACTGAAATTCAGGAAGAAAAGTTAATAGAAATGTTGAAAAAGTATAAAAAGGCTTTTGTATGGACTTTAGCAAATATTAAAGGAATTAGTCCTTCAATTTGTAAGCACAGAATTTTATTAGATGAACAATATGAACCTAAAGCTGATCCTCAGAGAAGATTAAATCCAATAATGAAAGAAGTTGTTAAAAAAGTGATTTTTAAAATGGTTAGATGTTGGAATTATTAATCTTATTTCAGATAGTGTTTGGGTAAGCCCAATTCACTGTGTTCCAAAGAAAGGATGAGTGATTATTGAAGAAAACAAGAAAATTGAATTAATACCAATAAGACAGATAACTGGTTGGCAAATTTGCATTGAATATAGAAAATTAAATATGGCCACCAGAGAAGATCAATTTTCTTTACCCTTTCTAGACCAAATGTTGGATAGATTGGCAGGGAATAAGTATTATTATTTTTTAGATGGATATACCGGTTATTAAAAAATTACAATTGTTCTAGAGGATCAAGAGAAAACAACATTTACAAGTCCATATTGAACATTTTATTTTCGCAGAATGCCTTTTGGACTATGCAATGCACCTGCAACATTTCAAAGATGTATGATATCAATTTTTATTAATTTTATAGAACATGGAATAGAAGTGTTTATGGACGATTTCTCCGTATTTGGAACTTTTTTTGAATTATGCCTTAATAATTTAGAAAAAATTCTAGAAGTATGTGAAAAAGTCAATTTAATATTAAATTGGGAAAAATTTCAATCTATGGTTGCAGGAGGTATTGTACTTGGGCATAAAATTTTTGAAAAAGGCATGGAAGTAGATCCTGCAAAAATCTAAGTTATTGAAAAATTAATGCCACCTACTAGTGTTAAAGGGGTGAGAAGTTTTCCAAGACATGTTGGTTTTTACAGGCGCTACATAAATAATTTTTCAAAAATAACTAAGCCTTTATGTCAACTTTTAGAAAAAAAGATAAGAAATTTGATTTTAATTAAGAATGCATAAAAACATTTGAATTATTAACGAAAAAAATTAGTCACTGCACCTATAATAGTACCACATAACTGGGAAAAATCATTTAAAACAATGTGTGATGCTAGTGATTATGCTATTGGGGTTGTGTTAGGACAAATGCACGATAAAGTTTTTAAAGTTATATATTATGCTAACAAGACTCTAAATGAGGCTCAACTTGTACCACAGAAAGAGAGTTATTAGCTATTGTTTATGTATTTGATAAATTTATACCTTATTTAATTGGAACTAAATATATAGTGCATAAAGATCATTCTGCTATTAAATATTTAATGCAAAAGAAAGATGCTAAACCAAGATTAATTAGATGGATACTTCTATTACAAGAGATTGATTTTACTGTGATTGATAGAAAGAAAAATGATAATCAAATAGAAGTAGAAATATTAATTAATTTTGCAAATGAACTTTTAGAGAATTTCTCTAATGAACAATTTTATAGTATTGACGAAATAGATGTACTGTGGTATGCTGATATAGTGAATTATATTGTAAGTGATATTCTACCACCTCATAAAAAAAATCTACAATTAAATAAGTTTATATATGATTCAAAAGACTATTTTTGGGATGACCCATATTTATATAAACAATGTAAAGATCTAATTATTAGAAGAAGTGTGTCTTATGAAGAAACTCAACAGATAATTCAAAGATACCATGATTCTGAATTTGGAGGACATTTCGGAACAAATAAAACTGCATATAAGATTTTACAAGATGGATTTGATTGGCCTACTATTTTTAAATATGTTAACAAATATATTAAAAAGTATGATAGATTTCAATGCGTAGGAAATATATCTATAAGAAATGAAATGCCTCAAAATTACATATTAGAAGTTGAAATTTTTGATGTATGATGATTAGATTTTATGGGACCATTTATGCATTCACTTGGAAATTTATATATATTACTTGTTGTTGATTATATGTCCAAATAGATTGAAACTATTGTTGTACCTAGATGTGATGCTCAGAGTGTTTCTAAATTTTCAATTAAGAATATTTTTACAAGATATGGAATGCCGAGAATAATTATTACTGATGGATGATCTCATTTCAGGAATAAGAGAATCAAAAAATTAATTAAGAAATATAATATTATGCATAGAATCTCTACTGCTTATCATCCTGAGACTATTGGTCTATAAGAGATATCAAATCGTGAAATTAAACGCATTTTAGAAAAGACTGTAAATCCTTATAAATTAAATTGGTCTGCTAGACTTGACACAGTGACCAAAAGAAAATATGTTGAGATTTTCATACCTATTTTATACTGTTTTTGATGATATTGCACTTTAAAGAAAGGTAGTTTTGATATTTTATTGCAAGAATGATGAATTAGGTCATTGGAGCAAAAAGATGCAAAAAAGAGCGAATTTGAAGGAAAAAGGACCAAAATGTGAAGAATTGAACTAGGGCGTCGATGACACCATCGACCTCGCCGACGACGAGATTTTCCTGAACTCCAGAATTAATTCATTAAGAAGGTCCGCCGACGGCGCCCTTGAGGCCGCCGACGGAGTCCTCGGCGGTTATGACCAATCAGGCTTTGGATAAGGACAAATTTTGAAGGGATGCTTAAGCAACTCTTGGAAAAGCTCAACCACAACTTTAAAAGAAAATTTTGGCCGAAAATTGAGAAGACTCTAGAGGTCCTGGAGGTTAGAGAGGTTCCATTAGTGTATAGAGAATTTACTAGAGTGTCAAAATTGTGAGGAATTCTTCGAGAGATTGTAAGAGTGGAGGGAAAGTGAGAGATTTCTTCCTCCTTGNTTTGGTGCAAAAAGGACCAAAATGTGAAGAATTGAACTAGGGCGTCGACGGCGCTATCGACCTCGCCGACGGCGAGATTTTCCTGAACTCCAGAATTAATTCATTAAGAAGGTCCGCCGAAGGTGCCCTCGGCGGTTATGACCAATCAGGCTTTGGATAAGGACAAATTTTGAAGGGATGCTTAAGCAACTCTTGGAAAAGCTCATCCACAACTTTAAAAGAAGATTTTGACCAAAAATTGAGAAGACTCTAGAGGTCCTGGATGTTAGAGAGGTTCGATTAATGTATAGAGAATTTATTAGAGTGCCAAAATTGTGAGGAATTCTTCAAGAGATTGTAAGAGTGGAGGGAAAGTGAGAGATTTCTTCCTACTGCTTTGAAGAGGAATTCTGTGTGCTATAAAGAAAGGAAGAGATTTAGTGGAACTTCGAGGAGTTTTCTTGGAGAGAAATTAGAGATAAGTTTATTTATTACTGTAGTTTATATGACTTTGATTTTATATATGAATTCTAAGTTTTGTTGTGCTTTCCCCATGAGATCTGAGTAGTTTTCTCTNGAATATTTAATGGATGAAATTGAAGACTGAGAAATGAGAGAAAACGGGTATGTTAGTTTTTTCTGCGACACTCCTAAATCCCGTTTTGAAACACTGGCACTTCTTCATTTCTGAAAAACTGTTACTAATAATGAAGATCGATAAAGTTTCTAAAGAAAGTGTTATTCTGAATTACTACATCCAAAGGGGACAGCCGATCGATATTGGATCAATAATTGTGAAGTCGGTTTTGGGTCTGATCGTTCATGGATCAACTTATGGGCTTGGACACCCTTCCACAATTTTCTTACTTTGCAGTCAGTTCCATGTGTTCTACAAAAATTGGGAAAAGGTGCATCTACCTTGGAAGCCTTTGGACCCAACTGAGAGATTCCCAGCTTTTGAAGATGAAAATGACATGACTATTATAGTAGATCAAGCTTCTCAGAATTCACTTCCAGTTCAACCCTTAGTTCTTGACAAGACTCTGGTGATCATGTGCAGAATCAAGTAATTAGATAAGGAGGTACAAAATGTTATGAATGCAATTAATAATATCTCTGATTTCTTCGATCATCTAGACTAAAAGATGAAAGAACATTTCACTCACTCTGGACATTTAGAAGATAGTTTGATACGGCTGATGAGGAGGATGAAATTGATAGAAGAAGATTCTTCTGAAGAATTTCCATACCGACCCTTCGACAAACTCTTCGTCCATGTGCAATCAATGGGTGATCTCAAAGGAGAATCCAGTACTGAATCTGATGAATAATAGATTTATATTGCTACCTGTCTGCCTATGTGTGTAATTTAGTTTGAACTTTTCATTTTCTTTGCTTTAGTGTTATGCCTTTAGATCTCTGTATAGTTGAGACTAAGCATAAGATGTTTTATTTTAAAAGTTTTGAGTGTTGTGGCTTGGATTGCGATGTTCAATTAATGTATTGAGGTTGAGGAAATACCAAACTTAGGTGTGTTATGTAACGTATATTGTACCCCTT
>JXCR01140546.1:105927-120423 GCA_002079205.1 Phalaenopsis hybrid cultivar
TAGGAAATATATCTATAAGAAATGAAATGCCTCAAAATTACATATTAGAAGTTGAAATTTTTGATGTATGATGATTAGATTTTATGGGACCATTTATGCATTCACTTGGAAATTTATATATATTACTTGTTGTTGATTATATGTCCAAATAGATTGAAACTATTGTTGTACCTAGATGTGATGCTCAGAGTGTTTCTAAATTTTCAATTAAGAATATTTTTACAAGATATGGAATGCCGAGAATAATTATTACTGATGGATGATCTCATTTCAGGAATAAGAGAATCAAAAAATTAATTAAGAAATATAATATTATGCATAGAATCTCTACTGCTTATCATCCTGAGACTATTGGTCTATAAGAGATATCAAATCGTGAAATTAAACGCATTTTAGAAAAGACTGTAAATCCTTATAAATTAAATTGGTCTGCTAGACTTGACACAGTGACCAAAAGAAAATATGTTGAGATTTTCATACCTATTTTATACTGTTTTTGATGATATTGCACTTTAAAGAAAGGTAGTTTTGATATTTTATTGCAAGAATGATGAATTAGGTCATTGGAGCAAAAAGATGCAAAAAAGAGCGAATTTGAAGGAAAAAGGACCAAAATGTGAAGAATTGAACTAGGGCGTCGATGACACCATCGACCTCGCCGACGACGAGATTTTCCTGAACTCCAGAATTAATTCATTAAGAAGGTCCGCCGACGGCGCCCTTGAGGCCGCCGACGGAGTCCTCGGCGGTTATGACCAATCAGGCTTTGGATAAGGACAAATTTTGAAGGGATGCTTAAGCAACTCTTGGAAAAGCTCAACCACAACTTTAAAAGAAAATTTTGGCCGAAAATTGAGAAGACTCTAGAGGTCCTGGAGGTTAGAGAGGTTCCATTAGTGTATAGAGAATTTACTAGAGTGTCAAAATTGTGAGGAATTCTTCAAGAGATTGTAAGAGTGGAGGGAAAGTGAGAGATTTCTTCCTCCTTGCTGCTTTGAAGAGGAATTCCGTGTGCTATAAAGAAAGGAAGAGATTCAGTGGAACTTTGAGGAGTTTTCTTGGGGAGAAATTAGAGATAAGTTTATTTATTATTATAGTTTGTATGACTTTGATTTTATATATGAATTTCTAAATTTTGTTGTGCTTTCCCCATGAGATCTGAGTAGTTTTCTCTGTCTTTCTCCTTGTCTTGAGATTTGTGAAATGGTGATTTGAATTGGTGAAGCCATGAAAATGTTTAAGAAATTGTGATGATCTTTTCACTTCGATCTTACTTTACTTTCAATCTGGCCAATTGATTTATTAAAATATGTTGAGTTTTATAATTAAAGTGAAAATTACATTCAAGATTCAGGGAGGTTAAAGCCCTTTGAAGTTGGGTGCAAATAAATAAGGAAATAAAATTATCGGGCGTAGAATTGGAGATTTTAGAGGAAAGTTGGGTGCAAATAAATAGGGAAATAAAATTATCGGGCGTAGAATTGGAGATTTTAGAGTGAAAAGTTGGGTGCAAATAAATATGGAAAAAAAATTATCGAGCGTAGAATTGGAGATTTTAGAGTGACAGACTAAAATCCCCAATTTGGTGCAAATAAATAGGGAAATAAAAATTATCGAGCGTAGAATTGGAGATTTTAGAGTGGATGAATAAAATCTTCAATTCGGTCCTATCGTTTGGGTGCTAAAGTGTAGATGTTAGCCCTTAGGCGAGGGGAACGTGGGAGCTCTGAAGTGAGAGCTGATATCCTCCCAGCGTAGCTGCAGATTCAATAAACAAGCGTAGGATTAATCAATGTTCTTTATGCCTGGACCAAAGAGTAAAAAATAGGTATGCTCCTATTTGGCATAATATAATTTGAACTAATTCACTTTATCCATTCACTATAGAATAGTTATGCTCCTATTTGGCACAATATAAATTGAACTAATTCATTTTATCCATTCACTATAATTTCTGTGCTCCTATTTGGCACAATACAATTTGAACTGATTCACTTTATCCATTCACTATAATTTCTTGGGAGAAAGATGCTTTCTTATATTGAATATCACATTTAAACTCTCATTAGTATCATTCGTTATTTAATAGTGAGAAGGATGCTTTGTTATATATTGAATATCACATTAAAAATTTCATTAGTATAATTAGTTATTTAATAGTTATTAAAATACATATTNTAAGATTCAAAGAGGTCAAAGCCCTTGGAAGTTGGGTGCAAATAAATATGGAAAGAAATTTATCGGGCGTAGAATTGGAGATTTTAGAGTGACAGACTAAAATCCCCAATTCGGTCCTATCATCAGGGCATAGAATTGGAGATTTTAGAGTGACAGACTAAAATCCTCAATTCGGTCCTATCGGTTGGGTCAATTTAGTCCTATCGTTTATGCTGAAGTGTAGATGTTAGCCCTCAGGCGACGGGAACGTGGGAACTCTGAAGTGAGAGCAGGTATCCTCCCAGCCTAGCCGCAAATTCAATAAACAAGCGTAGAATTAGTCAATGTTCTTTATGCCTGGACCAAAAGGTAAAGAATAGGTATCCTCCTATTTGGCACAATACAAATTGAATTGATTCACTTTATCCATTCACTATAATTTCTTAACAAGGAGAAGGATGCTTTATTATATATTGAATATCACATTAGAGCCTTCATTAGTATAATTAGTTATTTAATAGTTATTAAAATTATATATTTATTTCAATTGCCTCTTAGTGACAGATAAGCAAATTGAATTCCATTATTGCAATTGAGTATTGCTTTTTATAAAATCTTAGTTCATAGTTCTAATATTACTCCCTGTGGGATCGATATCTAGGACTACGTTAGAGCCCTATATTACTTGAGCGATACATATACTTGCATAAATAAGTGTGACTTTACAATTATTGAATATTTTATACATCCATCTTTATCAAATCTATAGTTGTTATTAAGTTTTAGTACAGTTGCTGAGGAATTAAATCTTTTAGCAGCAGTATTAAATACTTATATTTTTAAGCATATATAACATTGCGGTCAGGCCTCCCAAACTAGTTCGACCATTTGCTTAAATTTCTTTTGTGGTATAGCGGTTGATAAAGAATCTTTCTTTTGTTGATCATCTCTATTTGTTAAGGCAATTTCTCTCCTTTCATCTGTAATGTGTATAATCTCCGGTTGATTGACTTCTAGAGAGGCTAACTTTGGTGGTTAAGACTATCCCTAAACTGTGGCCATGGTCGTCATGGCAACAACCATCTCTTCCAATCTTTTCTTCATTTGGTGATTTGAATTGGTGAAGCCATAAAAATATTTAAGAATTTGTGATGATCTTTTCAGTTCGATCTTAAATTACTTTCAATCTGGCCAATTGATTTGTTAAAATATGTTGAGTTTTACAACTAAGGTGAAGTCTACATTCAAGATTCAGAGAGGTCAAAGCCCTTGGAAGTTGGGTTCAAATAAATAGGGAAATAAAATTATCGGGCGTAGNCCAAGATTCAGAGAGGTCAAAGCCCTTGGAAGTTGGGTTCAAATAAATAGGGAAATAAAATTATCGGNACATATTTATTTCAATTGTCTATTAGTGACGGATAAGCAAATTGAATTCCATTATTGTGATTAAAGTATTGCTTTTCTAAAGTCTTAATTCGTAGTTCTAATCTTACTCCCTGTGGGATCGATATTTAAAACTCCATTAGAGCCCTATATTACTTGAGCGATACGTATACTTACGTTGATAAGTGTGACTTTACAATTATTGAATATTTTATACATACACCTTTATCAATTCTATAACTGTTATTAAGTTTTGGTACAGTTGCTGAGGAATTAAATCTTTTAGCAACACTATTAATTACTTATATTTTTAAGCATATATAAAGTCGCAGTCACACAACATTATAGGCATATAGAACTGCTTATAAGACTTCTATAGGAATGTCTCCATACAGACTGATATTTAGAAAAACATGTCACTTACTTGTAGAATTAGAACATAAAGCATTTTTGACTATTAAGGAATTTAATTTTAATCTAAAAGATGCTGGTGAGAAAAAAGTAATTGCAACTCAATTAACTTGAGGAGATTAGAAATGAAGCATATGATAATGCAAAAATCTATAAAGAGAAAATGAAAATATGCATTTGCAACTCAATGAACTTGAGTAGATTAGAAATGAAGCATATGATAATGCAAAAATCTATAAAGAGAAAATGAAAATATGGCATAGGAAGAATATTCAGAAGAAATTTGAACATAGACAATAAGTTCTATTATATAATACATGATTAAGATTGTTTCCAGAAAAACTGAAATCCAGATGGTTAGAGCCATTTAAAGTAATTAAAGTCTATCATTATGGACTTTTGTGATTAAAGATCCTAACACTGGAAAGATATTTAAAGTTATTGGGCATCATTTGAAACACTATTATGAAGGGCACATACCTTAATTTAAAGAAGTTTTAATGTTAAGTCAACCTAACTAAACAAATGGTATGTAAGGCTAACGAAATTAAACCAATCGCTTTATGGGAGGCAGCCCATACTTATATATTTATGTATTACTATTTAGTTTGTTAAGTGTCTTATATATTAGTAGATTATAATCCTACACAATACATTTATTATAAATTAAGCCTAATATTGATATTGGGAAAAAAATTGAGATTTAATTGAAACAAAAATAAAAAATTCACAAATATTTGGCCACTAGCGCCGACAACGCTCAAGGAAATTGATCTCAGCACCGACAGCGCCCCTCGACAGCGCCGGTGGCGCCGAGGATGGTTGGATGGTTCCTGCGACTTTTGGTGAATTTTGGCAGGATTTCGCTCAATAATAACCACCGAGAGGTGTTTTTAAAGTCTTAAAAACTGCCTAGGACGCATAGAAACTTCATATTTTCAGATTCCAAGGCTTTCAATTCCAGAAATAATTTGAGGTATGGAGTTTTTAATAGAAGAAAGTTTATTAGTTTCAACACACAGAGATTATACGATAAAATTATTACGAGGAAGAGATTGATCAAGGAAAGAGGATTTGTTAATTGTGGGTTGATCAATCCAAGTGCTCCAGTTGACAAGATCATTCTGCAAAGGCAATGAGAAGTTCTGTGTTACAATACCGCTGCAGTTTTTATACCTGTAGTGAAAAATTTCTTTGCAATTCTACATGGAATTACCTAAGGAGTTGTCTTCATTCGAGGTAAGGCTGTACCATTTACTCCTGCGAGGATTAATGAATTGTATATGATAAAAATGTTCCAATCTATCATTATGCAAGTTTCATTCCTACACGAGATTTGATGTAAGATATTTATAATTTTCTAACAGGTGAAAGTGATATGTAGGAAGTACGAGATGAAATATATATTAGTTTTCCTACTTCATCGCTTAATCCAATTTTGAAATAATGACATTTCTTTATTTGTGCAAAATTACTCCCTACTATGAAGATCAACAGAGTCACCAAGGAGAGTGTTATTTTAAACTACTGCATTCAAATGGAGAAACCTATTGATATAAGTTTAATTATATTTAAATCTATGATGAGAATCGTTATGAATGGGTCAATTTATGGACTTGGGCATCCTTCAACAATTTTTTTGATTTGCAGTCAATCCCAAGTGCCATATGAAAGTTGGGAAAAAGTTTTACTACCATTGGAGCCTATGATTCCTATTGATGATCAGTATGTTTGTAATGGAAATGAAGCACTAAATGTTATTATAGATCATTCTTTACATGCTTCATCTCCATTAATGCCACAAGCAGTTGGAAGTTTGCTTACTTTAGAGAAGAAACTGAAGAAAATTGAAAGAGAACTTTAGAGTATTATGAATGCAGTAGGAGATCTCAAGTACCTTTTTGATCACCTAGATTGGAGAATGGAAGAAAATTTTGATCACATTGGAACTTTTGAAGCACAATTAGTTCGGATGTTTAAAGAAAAGGGGTGGATAGAAGAAAATTTGACATATCAATTCCCGTACCGATTCTTCTACAACCTATATGTTCATTACCAATCTATGGGAGATATTAGAGGAGGTGAAAGCACTGAAGATGAGACTGAATGATTGAAGATTGTGAACTCTTTACTTGCTTAAAAATGTTTATGTGTTTTAGTGTAATTGTATGGATTTGGTTAGGTTTGATTTGGTTTGCTTTTGCTTTAAAATTCTAAACTTTGAATATGTGTATAGTTTTGTGTCAGTGTTTAGTGTTGTGGCTTTATTTTGATGTTGTTTTATTATTAGTTTGTTTAATAGATATGAATTTGTGAAATGAGTTTGTAAAAAATGTATTTTCATATATAAAAGACAGTTTGTTGTTGTTTGTGAAAATGATTGTTTGTGAAATTTGTATTTATGAATTTAGATAAAAATTTGTGTTTAAAAATACTAAAAACTTTGGAAAAAATTGAAAGAAGATTGAAAATTTTAAAAATCAAAGTAGTGAATTTCGGGCCTTCAGAGCGGGCATTGGCGCCGACGGCGTCCTCGACCCGAGAGCAACGAATTAACCCTTTAATTCACGATTTTCACCGCAAACCTCCATTTTTACCCCCTTAAGTCACCTTCAACCTTCGGTTTTGCACTTAGGGCTTGATTTTGGGAATATTTGAGGCAAAGAAACTTCAAATTTCATCTTCTCTAGGTAAGTGCTACACTTTAAAGTAAAAATTTTTGGTTTTCACCAAAGATTTTTCTCACATTGACTAGATCTGAAATTTTGAAATTTTTTTGAGAAATTTTGAGAAAATGCTTTGGTGAAGAACTCTTACTTAGTGGATTTAAGTTTAAAGTAGTCTACATTTTGATTTTTGGAAGTTTTGGGATTTATTTTGAATTTTTCAAATTTTTATAGATTTCCTATGACACCTAGATCGAGCCAAAGAAAAGTAGAATATGATGGGCAAAAATTTGTTAGCTTTAGAGCTAGTGCTCGATTTCATAGTTTGCAAGAAAATAAAAAAGTAATTCAGGACTGAGATTTTAAAATTTTGGGAGGATTTGTAATGGAATTTTATGCCAACCTTCCTGATGCTTCTGATGATTTTGTTTTTGTTCGAGGAAAAAAAGGAGGAGTTTACTCCAAGAAAAATTAATGAGTTTTATCAGTTAGAAGATGTGTATAGATGCCAATATCATTCTTTTTTGCTACAGATCAGGTTTTAGATGAAGTTATTTCTTTTCTGACAAGTGAAAAAAGGGTTTGGAAAATAAAAAATGGAGTTTAAGTTAACTTTCCCCTTACTATGTTAAATGTAGTATGTAAAGCCTGACACTATTTTATTTCTTGGAGGATGATTCCAACGGATGATCATAGTGAAGTGACCAAGGATAGAGCCATCCTGAACTACTATATTCAGTAAGTGATGGATATAAATGTAGGCTTTATCATTTATATGAACACTCGATCTATTGCTCTGGGAGAGACCGCTGGTGGATTGGCGCAACCTGCTGATTTACACACTTTGTGAGCATGCAAGAGTTGATTTCAGACCTGATGAGGAGAGGATTGAGCCTCAGAGACCGATTGGGCCTGCCAACATCAAGACTTATGAGTCCCATGTTGATTGGAGATCTGGAAGACCGGGGATATTCCTTCTACTTCTAGAACTCCTAGTGAGCCTACTTCAAGTGACCCCAGCAACAGGGAAAGTTGGACCAGATGATGATTTAACAGAGAGATATTTTGAGGATGGATCATAGGATGCATAATATGGAGGTCAGAAATGCTCACACTGATGATCTGTTTTACTAGAAATTTGAATATGATGTTGCTTATGATGATACTTTAGTGAGATATCTGAGGGGTGACCATACAGTTTAGTTCNGGTCACACAACATTAAGGGCATATAGAACTGCTTATAAGACTTCTATAGGAATGTCTCCATACAGACTGATATTTGGAAAAACATGTCACTTACTTGTAGAATTAGAACATAAAACATTTTCGGCTATTAAGGAATTTAATTTTAATCTAAAAGATGCTGGTGAGAAAAAATTAATTGCAACTCAATTAACTTGAGGAGATTAGAAATGAAGCATATGATAATGCAAAAATCTATAANGCATTTTCGGCTGTTAAGGAATTTAATTTTAATCTAAAAGATGCTGGTGAGAAAAAAATTAATTGCAACTCAATTAACTTGAGGAGATTAGAAATGAAGCATATGATAATGCAAAAATCTATAAAGAGAAAATGAAAATATGGCATGATAGGAAGAATATTCAGAAGAAATTTGAACATAGACAAGAAGTTCTATTATATAATACAAGATTGAGATTGTTTCCAGAAAAATTGAAATCCAGATGGTTAGAGCCATTTAAAGTAATTAAAGTCTATCATTATGGACTATTGTGATTAAAGATCCTAACACTGGAAAGATATTTAAAGTTAATGGGCATCATTTGAAACACTATTATGAAGGGCACATACCTTAATTTAAAGAAGTTTTAATGTTAAGTCAACCTAACTAAACAAATGGTATGTAAGGCTAACGACATTAAACCAATCGCTTTATGGGAGGCAACCCATACTTATATGTTTATGTATTACTATTTAGTTTGTTAAGTGTCTTATATATTAGTAGATTATAATACTACACAATTACATTTATTATAAATTAAGCCTAATATTGGTTTTGGAAAAAAAATTGAGATTTAATTGAAACAAAAATAAGAAAATCACAAAAATTTGGCCACTAGCGCCGACAACGCTCAAGGAAATTGATCTCAGCACTGGCAGCTCCCCTCAACAGCGCTGGTTGCGCCGAGGATGGTTGGACGGTTCCTGCGACTTTTGGTGAATTTTGGCGGGATTTCGCTCAATAATAACCACCGGAAGGTGTTTTTAAAGTCTTAAAAACTGCCTAGGACGCCTAGAAACTTCATATTTTCAGATTCTAAGGCTTTCAATTCCAGAAATAATTTGAGATATGGAGTTTTTAATAGAAGAAAGTTTATTAGTTTCGACACACAAAGATTATACGATAAAATTATTGCGAGGAAGAGATTGATCAAGGAAAGAGGATTTGTTAATCGTGGGTTGATCAATCCAAGTGCTCCAGTTGACAAGATCATTCTGCAAAGGCAATGGGAAGTTCTGTGTTACACTACCGCTGCAGTTGTTATACCTGCAATTCTACATGGAATTACCCAAGGAGTTGTCTTCGTTCGAGGTAAGGCTGTACCATTTACTCTTGCGAGGATTAATGAATTGTATATGATAAAAATGTTCCAATCTATCATTATGCAAGTTTCATTCCTACACCAGATTTGATGTAAGATATTTATAATTTTCTGACAGGTGAAAGTGATATGTAGGAAGTATGAGATGAAAGATATATTAGTTTTCCTACTTCATCGCTTAATCCAATTTTGAAACAATGACATTTCTTTATTTGTGCAAAATTACTCCCTACTATGAAGATCAGCAGAGTCACCAAGGAGAGTGCTATTTTAAACTACTGCATTCAAATGGAGAAACCTGTTGATATAGGTTTAATTATATTTAAATCTATGATGAGAATCATTATGAATGGGCCAATTTATGGACTTGGGCATCCTTCAACAATTTTTCTGATTCGCAGTCAATCCCAAGTGCCATATGAAAGTTGGGAAAAAGTTTTACTACCATTGGAGCCTATGATTCCTATTGATGATCAGTATGTTGGTAATGGAAATGAAGCACTAAATGTTATTATATATCATTCTTCACATGCTTTATCTCCATTAATGCCACAAGCAGTTGGAAGTTTGCTTACTTTAGAGAAGAAACTGAAGAAAATTGAAAGAGAACTTTAGAGTATTATGAATGCAGTAGGAGATCTCAAGCACCTTTTTGATCACCTAGATTGGAGAATGAAAGAAAATTTTGATCACATTGGAACTTTTGAAGCACAATTAGTTCGGATGTTTAAAGAAAAGGGGTGGATAGAAGAAAATTTGACATATCAATTCCCGTACCGATTCTTCTACAACCTATATGTTAATTACCAATCTATGGGAGATATTAGAGGAGGTGAAAGCACTGAAGATGAGGCTAAATGATTAAATATTGTGAACTCTTTACTTGCTTAAAAATATTTATGTGTTTTAGTGTAATAGTATGGATTTGGTTAGGTTTGATTTGGTTTGTTTTTGCTTTAGAATTCTAAACTTTGAATATGTGTATAGTTTTGTGTTAGCGTTTAGTGTTGTGGCTTTATTTTGATGTTGTTTTATTATTAGTTTGTTTAATAGATATGAATTTGTGAAATGAGTTTGTAAAAAGTGTATTTTCATATATAAAAGACAGTTTGTTGTTGTTTGTGAAAATGATTGTTTGTGAAATTGTATTTATGAATTTAGATAAAAATTTGTGTTTAAAAATACTAAACACTTTGGAGAAAATTGAAAGGAAATTGAAAATTTTAAAAATCAAAGTAGTGAATTTCGGGCCTTCAGCGCTGGCATTGGCGCCGATGACGTCCTCGACCCGAGAGCAACGAATTAACCCTTTAATTCACGATTTTCACCGCAAACCTCCATTTTTATCCCCTCAAGTCACCTTCAACCTTCGGTTTTGCACTTAGGGCTTGATTTTGGGAATATTTGAGGCAAATTTGAGGCAAAGAAACTTTGAATTTCATCTTCTCTAGGTAAGTGCTACACTTTAAAGTAAAAATTTTTGGTTTTCACCAAAGATTTTTCTCACATTGACTAGATCTGAAATTTTGAAATTTTTTTGAGAAATTTTGAGAAAATGCTTTGGTGAAGAACTCTTGCTTAGTGGATTTAAGTTTAAAGTAGTTTACATTTTGATTTTTGTAAGTTTTGGGATTTATTTGGAATTTTTCAATTTTTTCTAGATTTCCTATGACACCTAGATCGAGCCAAAGAAAAGTAGAATATGATGAGCAGAAATTTGTTAGTTTTAGAGCTAGTGCTCAATTTCATAGTTTGCAAGAAAATAAAAAAGTAATTCAGGACTGAGATTTTAAAAATTTGGGAGGATTTGTAATGGAATTTTATGTCAACCTTCGTGATGCTTCTGATGATTTTGTTTTTGTTCGAGGAAAAAAAGGAGGAGTTTACCCCAAGAAAAATTAATGAGTTTTATCAGTTAGAAGATGTGTATAGATGCCAATATCATTCTTTTTTGCTACAGATCAGATTTTAGATGAAGTTATTTCTTTTCTGACAAGTGAAAAAGGGGCTCGGGGATATTCCTTCTACTTCTAGAACTCCTACTGAGCCTACTTCAAGTGACCCCAACAACAGGGAAAGTTGGACCAGATGATGATTTAACAGAGAGATATTTTGAGGATGGATCATAGGATGCAGAATATGGAGGTCAGAAATGCTCACATTGATGATCTGATTCACCAAAAATTTGAATATGATGTTGCTTATGATGATACTTTAGTGAGATATCTGAGGGGTGACCATACAGTTTAGTTCCCTATTCACCCTACTTATACTCCATATCAGCAACAAAAGTTAGATGTTGATGATGAGGAAGATAATGACTGGTGATTTATTTTGTTTGTTTGTTTTTGTTTGTACTGTGTGATTGTATTGTTTGTGTTGTGATGTTGTTGAAACTTTGTTTGTTATGTTATGTTAAACTGTAAAGTGGAAAACTATTTTCATTTTTAGAATTTAGTTTAGTTCTGTTGTTATTTTCAGCACTTTATTATGTATTGTGATTAGCTCTTTCTCAGCAAATTTTATATGTATTATGTGCAATTTAATGTTTTTAGCCTTGTAGTTTTTATATTAGCACCTGCAACATTTCAAAATTTATGTTAAAAAATCAGAATCTCCAACAGTATGAATTTTTTTTTATGTATTTAATGCTTTCTTTTACGCTTCATTTTTAAAGTTCTTCATGTAAAAAACTTTTAGTTTGGGGGGAGAAGAAATATCATTATTAGAAAAGAACTTAATTTTATTTGTCCTCACTTAACTATATTTTCAAAATTTTAAATTTAACATGACCTTTGGTATTAGGATTTAACTTTAAATAACTATATTTATGTTTCTAAATATATAGTAAATTTTAGTAAAAATTTTCAATAATAAAGGTTAATTCTAAGGGCTAAGATATTTGGTAAAAGAGAATAAGACTATGTTTTTCTATTTTTAGTAAAAGAAATTTGTAATTTTGAAGTATTAAAAATCTTAAAGATATTCATGTAAAAAGAAAAGAATTAAACTTTATAAAATCTTTAAGTTAATATAAATTTATTAAGTGAAGAAATGTAAAAAGTTTTTAAATTTAAAAAGAGGATAATGAAGTTCAAAATCATTAAAGACTATCAAGATATAGTAATCCTCAGAGAAAGAAAAGAAAAGAAAACGAAAAAAAATAAAAGAAAAAGAAAAAAGAAAAAGAAAAGATGTGAGGAGAAGCTTGAGGAGATGTCTAATTAAAAATTAACTTCACTTAAATCAACTTAAGGAAAAAGACTTGGACACATTTTCTAAACTTTTTATTTGAATGTTAACGTAATTATTAATAAGGTTTTATGAAATTCTTTTTCACATGAATTTCCTAAGTGACTTTAATATAACAAATTGTAATTTTTTTCTTGAAAGAAATAGAGGATTAGAAACCTTAGACTTAATTACTGAATATCCTTACACCTTTAGTATTAACTGGAGTTGTTTTAAATTTTTCTTAAGTTAAAATTATTATATTTGGAAAAATAAAATATGGAAGTCTAAAATTTAAATTATTTGCCATAAGTCATATTTTTTATGTAGTCGAGAAGTTACTTGATGACAAGTAACATGTAAGTTTGGGGGATTTTGATACACCGAGAATATATGCATTTTTAGACCTATATTTTATACTGATTTTTGGTGATATTACACTTTAATGGAAGGTATTTTGATGTTTTCTTGCAGGTTGTTGATTTTTTGGGCCTAAAGCAAAAAGAAAGCAAAAAGAAAGCAAAAAGGATGAATTTTAGAGTCAAAATTAAGTTTTTGAAGAAATGCTCAGCGCCGGCAGCGCCGACGGCGCAGAACAATTTAACGCTAGAGATTTTTACTCAGCGTTGACAGAATTAGACCAGTACCGATGGTGCCAGACCAACGCTGACGATGCTAAAGGCGGTGCAAACCCCATTTCTAGAAGGTTCAATGTAATTATAAAATTTTTTGAAGAGTTTTTGGAGATACCTCTTGGAGAACCGACCTTGGGCTCTATTTGGGGTCGAATTTCATCAGAAAATTGGCTCCTCTACGTTTTTCACTCCTCTACATTCATTTTTCACTCCACATCATTCNTTACCTCCTCCGAGGGTTTTCAAATCATCCGATAGAGACACCTTAATTTAGTTGCAATTGTTATTTTGTGATGTTTGTGATTAAAGTTTGAGTTGTTTTTTTATTTTGAATGTTGTGGCGGTGATTATCTTGGTTAATTTTAGATTTAGTTTTAGTTTTGCAGTAATTTTAGCACTTTTGNCTACCTCCTCCGAGAGTTTTCAAATCATCCGATAGAGACACCTTAATTTAGTTGCAATTGTTATTTTGTGATTTTTGTGATTAAAGTTTGAGTTGTTTTTTTATTTTTAATGTTGTGGCGGTGATTATCTTGGTTAATTTTAGATTTAGTTTTAGTTTTGCAGTAATTTTAGCACTTTTGGTTTTCATGCATGGTGATGATACCCGATAACTGCTTATATGCAACAATATAACAATAATTCTAATTATATTTTTCACTAATATTTCTTTATTTTGCAACAAAATCAAAAACTTGATCTTGAATAAAAATAATAATTTAACTTCTAATTTATATATATTGGGATACTACGCAAGTATACGTATCGTTATCAAGTAATATAGAACTTTATTAAGACCTAAAATTTGAACCCACAAGGAAGATATGCAATATGCACTTTTTAGGAAACTTTCTTTTTTAAAAAAGACAATTATTTAAACTAAAGATTTTTTCGCAGTAAAGAAAGTTTAAATATTTTTTATAATTGTTATATTTTGACAAAAACAGTACAAACTTAAAAGATAACTTGAGTTTTTGTAGAAGAAAAACACTAAATATAAAAATATCTTTCTCCTTGCCATGAATTAGTAACAAGTATAGGAATTCTTTTGTGGATGTATACATATTGTGTTGTGCCAAATAAGAGCAATAATATTCTTTACCCTTAATAGANGCACTAAATATGAAAAATATCTTTCTCCTTGCCATGAATTAGTAACAAGTATAAGAATTCTTTTGTGGATGTATACATATTGTGTTGTGCCAAATAAGAGCAATAATATTCTTTACCCTTACTAGAGATGCTATAAAGAACATTGGTTAATTTAAAGTTTGAATAGTTCTGAAGACCGGCTAGGCAGGGAAGATACTAGCTCTCACTCTAAAGTTCCCTCGATTCCCTCCATCTGGGGGCTAACATCTCGTATCAGAACCTAAAATAATAAACCAAGTTGGGGGCTTTAATCTGTCACTTTAATGTCCTCTAACTCTACACCCTTCAATGAATAT
>JXCR01140550.1:14176-50005 GCA_002079205.1 Phalaenopsis hybrid cultivar
ATTTGAACAATTAGGGTAATTTATGGCAATAAATAAAAATATTTCTTTATGGAAATTTCTTAAATTGGAATGTTTTATGTTGCCATTGTTAATGTAAGAAGTTGATTATCATCATCATTAAGATATATACATGATAAAAACTACATCATGACTACCATCATCTATGTATGAAATAGTATAGTCATCATCAATAGTGGAAAGGTGTTATTTTTATTGAAGGTGACTTAATTTTAAGCATCATTAAAGTAATAATATGGCTCCATATTTTTTCCAGCTTGGTTTGGTCAATTTGTGCAAGTATGGTAGCATGCATGGATGTCTTCTTCCTCTTCACCTTCCATTTGAATTTTAATGCAGGAAAATAAAGTATGAATGATGATTTAAGGTTCAATATCCAATCATATTTTATTTACGATCAATTTGAAGTGTCATACAATCAACCAACCAAAGCATAAAATTTAGAGTATGGATCAATGAGGTGGCCGTCTCTTACAATCTATATATATATAGTTAAAAAGTCCAAGGGCAATTATATTAAAGAGGAAACGGTACAGATAGGTTGTGTGAGTGGGCCCAAATAGGCATCCAACCCACACGGTACAACTAGGGCTATCAAAAAAGCTCGTTGTTCGTGAACAACTCATGTTCGGCTCGTTCGTTAAGTAAACAAGTCGAACACGAACAAGTTTTTAAAGCTCGAATTATAAACGACTCGAACACGAACAACTATTTGTTCGCTCGTGTTTGACTCTTTTTAGCTCGAATTAAAAAAATATATAATTATTTATATAATAATATATTATATATATTTATATCTAAGTTTAAAATGTAACTGCTCGTTTGGTAAGGTGGTTATGCACCTTCTTTTGCATTCATTTGGTCCAGGTTCGAATCCAACACTTTACATTTATTTTTTCAGTTTAATTTTAACGAGCTAATTTCGAGCCGAACACGAGCCAAACACAAATACGAATATTTAAATCGAGCCGAACACGAACACACTGTTCACGAGCCGGTTTCGAACATGAGCTAATTTTGAACACGAACAATTTCGAACGAGGCGAACACGAGCCTAGCTTGAGCTCGCTCAAGCTCGGCTTGTTTACAGCCCTAGGTACAACACACAAAAAACCCAAAAAAGAGATGGTACATATAAGATCAATCGGGACGACCTAATTTAGTTCTACCTCTGCCTCTACTTCTCGGAAAAGAACCAGCTAACAAATTGGTGAGGTGTGTCCCGTTACCCGAAGTAAGCAAGTATCATCCATTAGATTCCTTAGCTCAAGTAGATCTCCATTCTTCTTCTTTCTTCTGGAAGTGTAAACCTGTCATTCCTCANGTTCTCGGAAAAGAACCAGCTAACAAATTGGTGAGGTGTGTACCGTTACCCGAAGTAAACAAGTATCATCTATTAGATTCCTTAGCTCAAGTAGATCTCCATTCTTCTTCTTTCTTCTGGAAGTGTAAACCTGTCATTCCTCATCCGAAGATTGTTGCTCATTCGGATAAGGAGGTAGAGCTGTAGTAGAAAGATTGCCAACAATTGTACCCACAATAGGTTCTAGTATATGTGAAGTATGAGTGGTCGCCTCTACACCAGATACTTCCTGAAGATGGGGAGCTGCAAGATTCTCTTGATTATCAGTCCGAACACTATCATTTGTAGGTAAGGATCCTTCAATACTGTTTTCAATCGGGTTTGAAAGTGTAGGTTGCCCAGCAGAGCCATCCAACATCACATCAGTCGCTGAAACAATATTGTTAGGGGGGCCCACAAGGGCATGGGCAATTATATATATATATATATATATATATATATATATATATATATATATATATATATATATATATATATATNGAGGAGGTGGAGTTGTAGTAGAAAGATTGCCAACAATTGTACCCACAATTGGTTCTAGTATATGTGAAGTATGAGTGGTCGCCTCTACACCAGATACTTCTTGAAGATGGGGAGCTGCAAGTTTCTCTGGATTATCAGTCCGAACACTATCATTTGTAGGTAAGGATCCTTCAGTACTGTTTTCAATAGGTTTGAAAGTGTAGGTTGCCCAGCAGAGCCATCCAACATCACATCAGTCGCTGAAACAGTATTGTTAGGGGGGCCCACAGGGGCATGGGCAATTTTATATATATATATATATATATATATATCCATCCTAGCAAACCGCGACAACGANATAAAGTATGAATGATGATTTAACGTTCAATATCCAATCATATTTTATTTACTATCAATTCGAAGTGTCATACAATCAACCGACCAAAGCATAAAATTTAGAGTATGGATCAATGAGGTGGCCGTCTCTTACAATCTATATATATATAGTTAAAAAGTCCAAGGGCAATTATATTAAAAAGGAAACGGTACAGATAGGTTGTGTGAGTGGGCCCAAATAGGCACCCAACCCACACGGTACAATTAGGGCTGTCAAAAAAGCTCGTTGTTCGTGAACAACCCATGTTCGGCTCGTTCGTTAAACAAGCCGAACACGAACAAGTTTTTAAAGCTCGAATTATAAACGACTCGAACACGAACAACTATTTGTTCGCTCGTGTTCGACTCTTTTTAGCTCGAATTAAAAAAAAATATATAATTATTTATATAATAATATATTATATATATTTATATCTAAGTTTAAAACGTAACTGCTCGTTTGGTAAGGTGGTTATGCACCTTCTTTTGCATTCATTTGGTCCAGGTTCGAATCCAGCACTTTNCTTCACTCGAGCAGAATATCGTAATTTCCTTTGACGAGTCTAGTGCGTACGGGAAGGATCCCGATAGCGTCCGGAGGAGGCGAGGTGTGCGACCCCGTTGGCTCCTCCCCAACAAGTCGCGACAACGACGCTTCCTCCCTCTTCACGCAAGCAGAACGTCGCAGTTTTCTTCGGCAAGGGTTTGGTTGTGAGGCGGTTGGAGGCTCTGCTAGGATTTGCGACTCATGGCGTCTTTAGTAGTGTTTCTGATGGTGGCTTGAACTTTTGAGCTTCATGGAGGGGTCCTTTGTCGAGGTAATTGCGGGTGGAGCGAGTAAGATTGGGGTTTCTAGTACTCTTGATTCCCACAGGTGTTCCATGACTCCGTTTCCGGCGGTGGTGATCTATCATTTGTAAGAAAGGCTGGGAAGAAGGGTGGCAAACCAGCTATTTTCCTTTTAGAGAACAATAATATCAACTTCGCTTATTTTTGTCACTTGGCTTTGGTAGGGAAGTTTCTTTACGGGCATCCAAAGTTGGAGGTTATCCGAAGGGAGTTTGAAGGTTTGAAGTTGGTGGGTAGTTGGAAGATAGGTTTATAGGTTGGAAGGCACGTACTCATTCAATTATCAAGTGAAGAAGATTATGCACGATTGTTTGCGAGGAAAATTATGAGGATTGACACCAAAACTATGAAACTACTTAAGTGGTCCGTGGATTCGACCCCCAGACAGAACCTCTGATAGTTCCAGTGTGGATACGATTCCCGGGATTAAAATTACATTTTTTTCAATCATGAAATCCTATTCTCTATCGCTGCTATATATGGAAGACCATTAAAAATGGTTGCACCAACGTTCAACCTAACTAGACCATCAGCAACACGGATTCTAGTGGAGAGGGACATAACACAAATTGCGGCAGAGGAGGTATGGATAGGATATGCACAAAATGGTTATTAGCAAAAAGTCGTCATTGAGCAGCATCTATTATATTGTTCTAACTGTTGTATGTTTGGGCACTCTTGTGACAGCTGCTATATTTTGCTCCCTGAACTAAAAATTGATTTGATTCGCAATGGAGGAAATGTGATAAAAGATAAGGAGATTGGGCTGAAAGAGCATTTGGGGGAAAATAATGGGGTGGAGGTTGGTGCTGATGAGGAAGTGGGAGGCTCTGGTGGAGGAAGACATGAGGAGGTTAATGTTGTTGTGGCTGACAAGGGGCTTGAGGAGGCTGGGTTGGGTATTGGGCGTAAGGGTGCTGATGTGGGTCTAGATCTTGTCTTGGAGACTGATGGTGCTTGTCACTCTGTCCAGGGATATGAAGGTGTGGAGGGTATGGAAAATGTGTTGGATGATGAGTGGAGATTTCAGACGTACAAGAAGAAGAATAGAAGTAAAAATGAGCCAACGCTTTTAAAGGAAGGTAATATCAATGAGGAGAATTGATACTTTTCTGATGGAAAGCATTTGAATTCCCTAACTAGAGCATCTAGGAGGGGTAAAATGCTGCATAATGTTTAATTTTCTAATATGGAACATCGGAGGAATAGCGGATCCCTTTTCCTTTGAGAGGCTCAAATATCTGAGCAGGATGCATAAAGTAGATTGTTTTGTTGATTTGGAAACTATGACTTACTCATCTAAAAATAAGTTGCTGAGGAGACTTAGCAGGTATAATTTTGTTGGGAATATTTACAATAAAATTTGTTGCTTTTGGAAAAAGGATATTACTATGAAGGTTATTACGGATGATCCTCAATTCATTCATGTGTATTTTGAAAAGGAGAACCACTGTGGTTGGGTCACTTTTGCTTATGCTAACACCCTCTCTACAACTATATATGAGTTATGGAACAAACTTTGTTGAAGGATAGCTCGATAATAGGGGGTGATTTCAATATGGTTATGAACAACTCTGAGAAATTGGGTGGGAAAATGGTGGACTATTCTCTTATGCATAAATTTAGTGAAGCTGTGGAGGAGGCAGGCTTGTTTGATATTGGGATATTATGACTCTAAATTCACATGGAAGAGAGGAAATGTATTGTAAAGGCTTGACAGATGTTTTGCAAACCAAGCTTGGATGAAGTCCTGCAATGTATCAAGGGTGCAGTATTTTAGTAGCTCTGGCTCTGATCATAATCCAATTCTATTCACTGTGGCTCATTTCCTAAAATCTACTGGATACCATTTCAGGTATTTAAATGTTTTGGTCAAAACATCATGACTTCCTAAGGGTGGTCAAAGATAATTGGCAATGTAATGGTGTGGGCAATTACTGGTATGCACTTTGGCAGCTACATAAAAAAGTGGCAAATACGTTATGAAGTTGGAATTGGGATGTGTTTGGGGATGTGCACAAAAAGGTAGTTCAGGAAGAGGCAAGGGTAAAGCTGCTAGAAACACTAGATGAGGGAGGGGGTCTAATGGGGAAGGAACTAACTGAGGCTCACAAAGAACTATTAGAAACTGTTAAATGGGAGGAGGAACTACTTCAACAGAAAGCGGGGGAGATTCCTTTTAAAAAGCTGACAGAAACACAATGTAATTTCATGCGTGTATCAAAAATAAAAGAAACCTAAACACTATTTTGAGAATTAAAGATGTCAATGGGGATTGGATTACTGATCATGGAAAGTTGGGGGAAAATGTTGTTGATTAATTCAGTAGTATGTTCTCTTCTGAGGAGTTGGATACTACAATCGATTATATGATCAATTTAGGGAGGTGAGGGAATATATCAGCAATATTAACCTTTGTATCATTCCTGATGAGGAGGAGATTTTATGTGCATTTAAAAGCATAGACTGCAATAAATAAGCAGGGCCTGAAGGCTTTACATCTGATTTCTATCTAGCATGTTGGCATATCATCAAGAAGGAAGTGATTAGAGCAATCCAAAGTTATTTCAGAGGAGATGATTCGGGTCTATATTTCATTGTTGCCACTATGATCTTAGTTCCAAAAAATCAGGAAAGGTCAATTGGGATCAATTTTGGCTCAGTCTAACCTCTGTTATATCTAAAGTAATTAGCAAAATAACTTTTCATAGATTACAACCCCACCTTCCTTTATTTATCTCTGTAAACTAGCCAGCTTTTATAAAGTTCAGAGAAATTTCATATAACATTTTACTAGTCCAACAACTAATGAAGGATCTGGACATAACATGCAGAGGAGGTAACATGATTTTAAAGCGTGATATTAGAAAAGCCTATGATTCTATAAGCTGGGATTTCATAATTGTTATTTTAAGAGCTAAAGGCTTCAAATAGAGCTAGAATTATGGTGTCTCACCTAGCTTATGCAGATGATGTCATTATCTTTTCTAATTCTGGGAAAGGGGCCGTCAAAAAGCTTTATGTTGTATTACAAAAGTTTCAGAGGTTGTCAAGCATGGTGTTCAATAAAAGCAAATGTCATTTTATTGTTGGAAAGCATGTTAAAACAGACTTAACACATTGGATCACACAATACTCTCGTTTCTCTTTAACAAAGCTGCCACTAAAGTACGTGTGAGTGAATTTATTAACGGGGAGAAGAAAAAAAATTCAGTTGGATAATTTAATGGAGAGAATTAAAAAAAGAAGAGTTGAGTGGAAAAATCACTTTCTATCATATGGGGGGAGAATCCCCTTACCTAAAAGTGTGCTTAACTCTATTCCTACATATGCTTTGCAGGTACTTTAATTGAAAAAAAGTACTCTACGAGTATTGGAAAGATGCTTCAATAAGTTTTTGTTGGCCGGGGGAAAATCACATAAGCATTGGCTTGGTTGGAAAGCAGTGTGCAAACCACTGGAAGTAGGGGGTTTGGGATTTAGAGAGCTCCATCACATGGCAAAAGTAAATTACATGAAGTTGCGGTTAAATTTAAGGAGGGGGAAGTCTCAATGGGCATCATTTATGAAATTGTAAGTTTGATCATCCCACTTGTGTGAATTGGAGAGTGGTTGACTCAAAAATCTAGAAAGCTATGATGAAGGTTAGACATATGGTTGAAAAATACATTTATTGGGATATTGGAGATGGACAAATTTTATTTTGGAAGGACAGTTATTGCCTTATGATGATATTTAAAGCTCAAAGGATTGTGGTTTGCTTCACAATGCTTGTTATGTAGAAAGGAGGAGGAATCTGCTTTACACATTTACTTTAATTGTCCCCTTTGCTATAGCTATTTGGAAAAGGCTGGGTGAGCACTTTCACATCTATATTCCACATGCTTGTGGGGATTTGGATTACTGTTGCTTATCCTGGAATACCAAGGGTAAACAAAGTCATTTCTTAGCTTACTTTCCTTACATTGCCATGCGGTTCCTGTGGATGGCCAGAAACTCCTTCAAACATTTGGATAGAGTGTCGGTGCATCAGATGGTGGCTAATATATTTGCATATGTCTATAAATTGGAAAATCTTTGTTCTTGTAAAAACAACTTTTTCAGTGGTATTTTGTTTTTAAAAAGGAGAATAGTGATTTGTCGGAGAAGATGACTATTAAATTGATTTTTTGGTTAACAACTCATCAGTATTATGTGAAAGCTAATACAGATGGAAACTACAAGTGGAATTTGGCTGGTGCTNCGGAGAAGATGACTATTAAATTGATTTTCTGGTTAACAACTCATCAGTATTATGTGAAAGCTAATACAGATGGAAACTACAAGTGGAATTTGGCTGGTGCTGGGGTGATATTTAGGGATTTTCAGGGAAAATGTTTGCTTTTTTTTGCTTCCCAATGTGTGGTTGGTTGTTCATTGGAGGCTGAATTATGAGCTGTGATGTTAGCAGTCAAATTGGTTGCTTGTGCTAACTGGTATTTGNGTTTGCGAGGAAAATTATAAGGATTGACACCAAAACTATGAAACTACTTAAGTGGTCTGTGGATTCGACCCCCAGACAGAACCTCTGATAGTTCCAGTGTGGATACGATTCCCGGGATTAAAATTACATTTTTTTCAATCATGAAATCCTATTCTCTATCGCTGCTATATATGGAAGACCATTAAAAATGGTTGCACCAACGTTCAACCTAACTAGACCATCAGCAACACGGATTCTAGTGGAGAGGGACATAACACAAATTGCGGCAGAGGAGGTATGGATAGGATATGCACAAAATGGTTATTAGCAAAAAGTCGTCATTGAGCAGCATCTATTATATTGTTCTAACTGTCGTATGTTTGGGCACACTTGTGACAGCTGCTATATTTTGCTCCCTGAACTAAAAATTGATTTGATTCGCAATGGAGGAAATGTGATTAAAGATAAGGAGATTGGGCTGAAAGAGCATTTGGGGGAAAATAATGGGGTGGAGGTTGGTGCTGATGAGGAAGTGGGAGGCTCTGGTGGAGGAAGACATGAGGAGGTTAATGTTGTTGTGGCTGACAAGGGGCTTGAGGAGGCTGGGTTGGGTATTGGGCGTAAGGGTGCTGATGTGGGTCTAGATCTTGTCTTGGAGACTGATGGTGCTTGTCACTCTGTCCAGGGATATGAAGGCGTGGAGGGTATGGAAAATGTGTTGGATGATGAGTGGAGATTTCAGACGTACAAGAAGAAGAATAGAGGTAAAAATGAGCCAACGCTTTTAAAGGAAGGTAATATCAATGAGGAGAATTGATACTTTTCTGATGGAAAGCATTTGAATACCCTAACAAGAGCATCTAGGAGGGGTAAAATGCTGCATAATGTGTAATTTTCTAATATGGAACATCGGAGGAATAGCGGATCCCTTTTCCTTTGAGAGGCTCAAATATCTGAGCAGGATGCATAAAGTAGATTGTTTTGTTGATTTGGAAACTATGACTTACTCATCTAAAAATAAGTTGCTGAGGAGACTTAGCAGGTATAATTTTGTTGGGAATATTTACAATAAAATTTGTTGCTTTTGGAAAAAGGATATTACTATGAAGGTTATTACGGATGATCCTCAATTCATTCATGTGTATTTTGAAAAGGAGAACCACTGTGGTTGGGTCACTTTTGCTTATGCTAACACCCTCTCTACAACTATATATGAGTTATGGAACAAACTTTGTTGAAGGATAGCTCGATAATAGGGGGTGATTTCAATATGGTTATGAACAACTCTGAGAAATTGGGTGGGAAAATGGTGGACTATTCTCTTATGCATAAATTTAGTGAAGCTGTGGAGGAGGCAGGCTTGTTTGATATTGGGATATTATGACTCTAAATTCACATGGAAGAGAGGAAATGTATTGTAAAGGCTTGACAGATGTTTTGCAAACCAAGCTTGGATGAAGTCCTGCAATGTATCAAGGGTGCAGTATTTTAGTAGCTCTGGCTCTGATCATAATCCAATTCTATTCACTGTGGCTCATTTCCTAAAATCTACTGGATACCATTTCAGGTATTTAAATGTTTTGGTCAAAACATCATGACTTCCTAAGGGTGGTCAAAGATAATTGGCAATGTAATGGTGTGGGCAATTACTGGTATGCACTTTGGCAGCTACATAAAAAAGTGGCAAATACGTTATGAAGTTGGAATTGGGATGTGTTTGGGGATGTGCACAAAAAGGTAGTTCAGGAAGAGGCAAGGGTAAAGCTGCTAGAAACACTAGATGAGGGAGGGGGTCTAATGGGGAAGGAACTAACTGAGGCTCACAAAGAACTATTAGAAACTGTTAAATGGGAGGAGGAACTACTTCAACAGAAAGCGGGGGAGATTCCTTTTAAAAAGCTGACAGAAACACAATGTAATTTCATGCGTGTATCAAAAATAAAAGAAACCTAAACACTATTTTGAGAATTAAAGATGTCAATGGGGATTGGATTACTGATCATGGAAAGTTGGGGGAAAATGTTGTTGATTAATTCAGTAGTATGTTCTCTTCTGAGGAGTTGGATACTACAATCGATTATATGATCAATTTAGGGAGGTGAGGGAATATATCAGCAATATTAACCTTTGTATCATTCCTGATGAGGAGGAGATTTTATGTGCATTTAAAAGCATAGACTGCAATAAATAAGCAGGGCCTGAAGGCTTTACATCTGATTTCTATCTAGCATGTTGGCATATCATCAAGAAGGAAGTGATTAGAGCAATCCAAAGTTATTTCAGAGGAGATGATTCGGGTCTATATTTCATTGTTGCCACTATGATCTTAGTTCCAAAAAATCAGGAAAGGTCAATTGGGATCAATTTTGGCTCAGTCTAACCTCTGTTATATCTAAAGTAATTAGCAAAATAACTTTTCATAGATTACAACCCCACCTTCCTTTATTTATCTCTGTAAACTAGCCAGCTTTTATAAAGTTCAGAGAAATTTCATATAACATTTTACTAGTCCAACAACTAATGAAGGATCTGGACATAACATGCAGAGGAGGTAACATGATTTTAAAGCGTGATATTAGAAAAGCCTATGATTCTATAAGCTGGGATTTCATAATTGTTATTTTAAGAGCTAAAGGCTTCAAATAGAGCTAGAATTATGGTGTCTCACCTAGCTTATGCAGATGATGTCATTATCTTTTCTAATTCTGGGAAAGGGGCCGTCAAAAAGCTTTATGTTGTATTACAAAAGTTTCAGAGGTTGTCAAGCATGGTGTTCAATAAAAGCAAATGTCATTTTATTGTTGGAAAGCATGTTAAAACAGACTTAACACATTGGATCACACAATACTCTCGTTTCTCTTTAACAAAGCTGCCACTAAAGTACGTGTGAGTGAATTTATTAACGGGGAGAAGAAAAAAAATTCAGTTGGATAATTTAATGGAGAGAATTAAAAAAAGAAGAGTTGAGTGGAAAAATCACTTTCTATCATATGGGGGGAGAATCCCCTTACCTAAAAGTGTGCTTAACTCTATTCCTACATATGCTTTGCAGGTACTTTAATTGAAAAAAAGTACTCTACGAGTATTGGAAAGATGCTTCAATAAGTTTTTGTTGGCCGGGGGAAAATCACATAAGCATTGGCTTGGTTGGAAAGCAGTGTGCAAACCACTGGAAGTAGGGGGTTTGGGATTTAGAGAGCTCCATCACATGGCAAAAGTAAATTACATGAAGTTGCGGTTAAATTTAAGGAGGGGGAAGTCTCAATGGGCATCATTTATGAAATTGTAAGTTTGATCATCCCACTTGTGTGAATTGGAGAGTGGTTGACTCAAAAATCTAGAAAGCTATGATGAAGGTTAGACATATGGTTGAAAAATACATTTATTGGGATATTGGAGATGGACAAATTTTATTTTGGAAGGACAGTTATTGCCTTATGATGATATTTAAAGCTCAAAGGATTGTGGTTTGCTTCACAATGCTTGTTATGTAGAAAGGAGGAGGAATCTGCTTTACACATTTACTTTAATTGTCCCCTTTGCTATAGCTATTTGGAAAAGGCTGGGTGAGCACTTTCACATCTATATTCCACATGCTTGTGGGGATTTGGATTACTGTTGCTTATCCTGGAATACCAAGGGTAAACAAAGTCATTTCTTAGCTTACTTTCCTTACATTGCCATGCGGTTCCTGTGGATGGCCAGAAACTCCTTCAAACATTTGGATAGAGTGTCGGTGCATCAGATGGTGGCTAATATACTTGCATATGTCTATAAATTGGAAAATTTTTGTTCTTGTAAAAACAACTTTTTCAGTGGTATTTTTGTTTTTAAAAAGGAGAATAGTGATTTGTCGGAGAAGATGACTATTAAATTGATTTTCTGGTTAACAACTCATCAGTATTATGTGAAAGCTAATACAGATGGAAACTACAAGTGGAATTTGGCTGGTGCTGGGGTGATATTTAGGGATTTTCAGGGAAAATGTTTGCTTTTTTTTGCTTCCCAATGTGTGGTTGGTTGTTCATTGGAGGCTGAATTATGAGCTGTGATGTTAGCAGTCAAATTGGTTGCTTGTGCTAACTGGTATTTGCTGCAAGTGGAAGTGGACTCAGCCGATTTGCTGGTCTATCTTAAAGGCAGGAAGGTAGCAACATGGAATCTTGCAGTATGCTTAAGTAAGATTACTAAGATTATTGCTAATTTTAACATAATGTGGAGTTTTGTGTATAGGGAAGGGAACAAGCCTGCTCATTGGTTGGCTAGAGAGGGTGCAATGGTTGTTGAAGCAACTGTAGGGAGAAAGCCTCCTAGAGATTGGTTCATGGAGACAACATGGGGATACCATACCTGAGAAGATAAAAATCTTTTCATTATACAATTCGTTTTGGTTTTGTTGGATATTAGGTCATTGGTGGAGTGAGTCGTAATCTGTTGGAGGTCTGTTGGAGGTGGAACTTTAGGTTTTCTAGTTGTGTGAGTTGTATTTTGGGTTATAGTAGGATCTACCTCCAATTTTTGTAAGTTTTATCTGATATCAATAAAATTTCATACGGGGTTCTCCAATATATATATATATATTAAAAAAATGATCGTAGGCTATATACGAGTCCCGAGCCACCCTTATTTGCCTAACTATTCGAGGACCGCCCTCACTACTGGCAAACTGGCCAGAGGGGGTTCGAACCGTGACCTGAGGGGACTTATGACCTTCAGTGACTGCTCTACTAACAGGTCACGGCTTGCGCCACACATATACTATAAATATGTAATAGCTTTGCAGTAGAATACAAACTTGATTGTTTTAATATTTGAGTGTTAATTATATGGAATGTAAAAATTAAAAATTGGTGAATCTCTTATTTATGAAGATTGTGATGAGTCTTCTGGTATAATTTCCTCTTTAATATTTAATATCATTCTTATGATTAATATTGATTATCTTATATATTCATGTTTTTACTTAAATTTGTCATGGGTGCCTTACCATCTCTCTTAGAGAGTGCGTGAGAGGAGTTGTGATTTTTTGCGACAGATGAAGAATGCGGTGGATGTGCTAGAAGTTAGAGATTAGAAAGACATCGAAAAGGAATGAGAGTAATACTGACGTTAACTAATTAACAAAGGAATTTTGATATTGAGATCAAATAGGGGTTACAACAAACACACACAAAGATAAGAAATAACAAGTAACACAACACAAATGCCAATCTAGGGCTTAGGTTAAGTGTGATGGGAAGGTTGTGGTTGGGGAAATATGATGGTTGGGATGGGGAGCTAACAGTACAGTAATGAGGTGGCTGGTGGCGTGGCTACAACAAGGAAGGGGATGACTGGCGATCAGACTGCGATAAGTAACGAGAAGGTTGCAATAGGGTTACAACATGGAAGGGGAGATGGCTGGCAGCTGGAAGGCGGCTGGCGGCTGGAATGCAACAAGGAAGGAGAAGGCTCGTGGTAAGATTGTAGCAAACAACAAGATGGGAGGAGGCTGGGTGTTAGGCGGCTGCAGGAAATCAATGAGGTGGATGCTTCCAGGTGGCTACAACGAGTACGACGACGGTGGAAGTAGTAGGAAGGTTGCAGAAGAAATAGGAAGGTCGAGGATAATCACCATCTTGGAAAAGATATAGTCGGAGCACCACCCATTATTAGATACAACTCTAGAAGGGAAAACATGGTTGTTGACGAATGTCCTGACAAAAAACACAAAGAAAAACTCCCTTAACACACATGAACACCATATAAATACTACTATGGTAGCTAAGGGTGGAGTCTGCTGAGTTAGACGGTAATTTGCAAGCACGGAAAGGTTCGACTGACACCCTCCTCTTTTCTGTTAAACCGATTCATGCAAGACTGAACAGGTCCAGGTAGCCTACAGTTGGCGCATCCCGCACGCTATGCGGGAGACATCCCTGCGTCAGTCTCTTGGGGTTGGAGGAGCTTTAAACTCATTCTTTGAAGCTTCTGTTTCCTCGTAGTATGAAAGTTAAGTCTACCACATTGAAGGTAACATAAATGTTATAATTCTCTTATAAGTCAATCTTGTATGCGTTGTCATTCAATTTTTTTAGAATCCAAAGAGGCTAATCTGTTATGGCTGAGTTTTCTGAATGATCCCATGAAAAATCTCTCTTTCTTTTGTCTGATCCACACTAGATATTTTCATGAAAAGTCGCATTCTTCTTTGTTTTATTAGCTTGCGTTGGTACTTAAGGTTCTGCTTGGTGTTCTCTCTCCCAATCTCTTCGTGTAGCTTTTGAATCTCCTGTAACCTTGATTCAACATCCACGCTAACCTATGATGTAGGAAGAAGTGGTACCAACTCTAGTGGAGTGAGCGGATTGCGCTCATACACAACCTCGAAGGGGGTGCGTTCCGTAATCTGAATCATGGATTTATTGTAAGCGAATTCAGCTTAGGCTATAATAAAATCCCACTGCTTTATAAAGCAACTCAGGTGATTCCCTAGACTCTCATTGTAATGCCTNCATAGAAGATGTGATGAAGTGTACGTGCCAAAACTACCCATAGACACACATAAACTGTGAAAATAATTAAAAATTATACTATTGTAGGACTGCTGAGATTATAAAATTACTGAACTAATAATCAACACCAGCCAAGCAATTGCTATTCACTTTAATTAATGAGAAATGCTAGCCATACATAAACTAAAATTGCAAAAAATGGACTAAAAATATACGCAAAAATATGCTGTTTCGAGTCTTTGACTACATTGACATACATTTGAAACGTAACAAAGAATGAAACAACTCGAAACAAGCATGTATATCAGATATTAACTAAATTGATCTAAAATATACAGATTTGATCTAAAACTAATTGAAACAAATAGTGAAATAAATATGCAAACAATAACTAAAATCATAAATATTAGACATGAGATATTCATCTAAAACATATGATAAACCAAAGTATAAGGCAAGTCTTAGTTCATATCCATAGGCCCAAGACATGCTTATCATGATCAAGCTAAAACTTATAGATATGAGATAATGTAGTTCACTATCCAACTTAAATTTTATAGAAAGCAAGGAAATACCATAACTAAATATCGATAACAATAAGCCATAAAAGACTATTATGAAAAACGTTCCCTAAATAATTAACGAACCCTGATAAAATTTTTCTAAAGAGAAATTGATCTAACTATTGAAGTACCATAGATGATCATACCAAAAAAATAGAGGTCTAAAATGGCTTCACCTTCATTTCAGAATGCAAGAATTCTATAAGACAATAGGAGATATCATTAAGCAGGTTGTTGGAGGGCTTGAGTAAGACAAGATGTGATGAAGAGAGCAATGTAGGTGACTCAAGCTAGAGCCAAGAGAGAGGTGAGAGCTAATAGAAACGAGAATTTGAGCCTGCATGAGATGAGGTTGCGACTGGTGAGTGTTTTTTCAGGGAGAGTGATGTCAACGTGTATCTGACGTTTTAATAAGCATAGGGTTTAAGGTAAGTATAATCTCGACCATTGGATTTAAATTTTAATCCAATGGATGAGAATTCCCTTTCCCTTAGCTAAATATTGATATAAATATTAATTATTTAAATTTTAATTAACTAATTAAATAATATGAAGTATACAAACTTAAAGTCATATATTTATTTGTTTATAACCCTATATATGCTTTGTAGGTACTTAGATTGAAAAAAAAAAGTACTCAACAAGTATTGGAAAGATGCTTCAATAAGTTTTTGTGGGCCGGAGGGAAATCAAATAAGCGCTAGCTATTGGAAAGCAGTGTGCAAACCACTGGAGGCACGGGGTTTGGGATTTAGAGATCTCCATCACATGGCAAAAATGAATTACATAAAGTTGAGGGGGAGTCTCTATGGGCATCATTTATGAAGATGAAATATTGTAAGGTTTATCATCCCACTTATGTGAATTGTAGAGTGTGTGACTCAAAAATCTGGAAAGCTATGGTGAAGGTTAGACATATGGCTGAAAAATGACATTTATTGGGATATTGGAGATGGACAAATTTTATTTTGGAAGGACAGTTGGGCTTTGCAAGACATACAATACGAGATAAATAGGAACACAATGGATATGAGGGTAGCTGATTTTTGGCGGGATGGTGAATGGAGCTTACCTATGTTGAAAGATAACATAGGTGAGGTAAATGCACTGTACATCTCCAATTTTCCAATAATAAGAGGGAAAAAATATGCTTTAATACTTAAAGTGCCTAATGACAAATCTGTGCTAAAAGTATCTATGAGGATCTTTATCACCATAATCTGGTTAGGTGGGGAAAACTTATTTGGGGTAAGGCACTTACTCCTATGTCATTCTTTATGTGGAGACTTTTTTACAAATTATTGCCTTATGATGATATTTTTGAAGCTCAAAGGGTTGTGATTTGCTTCACAATTCTTGTTATGTAGGAAGGAGGACGAATGTACTTTACACATCTACTTTAAGTGTCCCTTTGCTATAGCTATTTGGAAAAGGCTGGGTGAGCACTTTCACATCTATATTCCTCATGCTTGGGGGGATTTGGATGACTGTTGCTCATCCTGGAATCCTGAGGGTAAACAAAATCATTTCTTAGCTTTTTTTCCTTACATTGCTATATGGTTCTTGTGGATGGCCAGGAACTCCTTTAAACATTTGGATGGAGTGTCGGTGCATCAGATGGTTGCTAATATACTTGCATGTCTATAAACTGAAAAATTTTTGTTCCTGCAAAAACAACTTTTTCAGTGGCATTTCTATTTTTAAAAAGGAGAATGGTGATTTGTTGGAGAAGAGGATGACTCCTAAAATAGTTTTCTGGTTAACACCTCATCAGCATTATGTGAAAGCTAATACAGATGGAAGCTTCAAGGGGAATTTGGTTGGTGTTGGGGGGATATTTAGGGACTCCTAAGGAAAATGTTTGTTTTTCCTTGCTTCTCCATGTGTGGTTGATTGTTAATTGGAGGTTGAATTATGTGTTGTGATGTTAACGGTCAAATTGGCTGCTTGTGCTGCAAGTGGAAGTTGACTCAGCTGATTTACTAGACTATCTTAAGGGCAGGAAGGCAATAACATGGAATCTTGCAGTAGACTTAAGTAAGATTACTAAGATTATTGCTAATTTTAACATAATGTGGAGTTTTGTGTATAGGGAAGGGAACAAGCCTGCTCATTGGTTGGCTAGAGAGGGTGCAATGGTTGTTGAAGCAACTGTAGGGAGAAAGCCTCCTAGAGATTGGTTCATGGAGACAACATGGGGATACCATACCTGAGAAGATAAAAATCTTNGGGGAGAAAGTCTCCTAGAGATTGGTTCATGGAGACAACATGGGGATACCATACCTGAGAAGATAAAAATCTTTTCATTATACAATTCGTTTTGGTTTTGTTGGATATTAGGTCATTGGTGGAGTGAGTCGTAATCTGTTGGAGGTCTGTTGGAGGTGGAACTTTAGGTTTTCTAGTTGTGTGAGTTGTATTTTGGGTTATAGTAGGATCTACCTCCAATTTTTGTAAGTTTTGTCTGATACCAATAAAATTTCATACGGGGTTCTCCAATATATATATATATATATATATAAAATGATCGTAGGCTATATACGAGCCCCGAGTCACACCCTTATTTGCCTAACTATTCGAGGACCGCCCTCACTACTGGCAAACTGGCCAGAGGGGGTTCGAACCGTNATCTGATATCAATAAAATTTCATACGGGGTTCTCCAATATATATATATATATTAAAAAAATGATCGTAGGCTATATACGAGTCCCGAGCCACCCTTATTTGCCTAACTATTCGAGGACCGCCCTCACTACTGGCAAACTGGCCAGAGGGGGTTCGAACCGTGACCTGAGGGGACTTATGACCTTCAGTGACTGCTCTACTAACAGGTCACGGCTTGCGCCACACATATACTATAAATATGTAATAGCTTTGCAGTAGAATACAAACTTGATTGTTTTAATATTTGAGTGTTAATTATATGGAATGTAAAAATTAAAAATTGGTGAATCTCTTATTTATGAAGATTGTGATGAGTCTTCTGGTATAATTTCCTCTTTAATATTTAATATCATTCTTATGATTAATATTGATTATCTTATATATTCATGTTTTTACTTAAATTTGTCATGGGTGCCTTACCATCTCTCTTAGAGAGTGCGTGAGAAGAGTTGTGATTTTTTGCGAGAGATGAAGAATGTGGTGGATGTGCTAGAAGTTAGAGATTAGAAAGACATCGAAAAGGAATGAGAGTAATACCGGCGTTAACTAATTAACAAAGGAATTTTGATATTGAGATCAAATAGGGGTTACAACAAACACACACAAAGATAAGAAATAACAAGTAACACAACACAAATGCCAATCTAGGGCTTAGGTTAAGGGTGATGGGAAGGTTGTGGTAGGGTGGTTGTGGTTGGGGAAATATGATGGTTGGGATGGGGAGCTAACAATACAGTAATGATTTGGCTGGTGGCGTGGCTACAACAAGGAAGGGGATGACTGGCGATCGGACTGCGATAAGTATCGAGAAGGTTGCAATTGGGTTACAACATGGAAGGGGAGATGGCTGGCGGCTGGCGGCTGGATTGCAACAAGGAAGGAGAAGGCTCGTGGTAAGATTGTAGCAAACAACAAGATGGGAGGAGGCTGGGTGTTAGGNATATTTGAGTGTTAATTATATGGAATGTAAAAATTAAAAATTGGTGAATCTCTTATTTATGCAGATTGTGATGAGTCTTCTGGTATAATTTCCTCTTTAATATTTAATATCATTCTTTATGATTAATATTGATTATCTTATATATTCATGTTTTTACTTAAATTTGTCATGGGTGCCTTACCATCTCTCTTAGAGAGTGCGTGAGAGGAGTTGTGATTTTTTGCGACAGATGAAGAATGCGGTGGATGTGCTAGAAGTTAGAGATTAGAAAGACATCGAAAAGGAATGAGAGTAATACTGACGTTAACTAATTAACAAAGGAATTTTGATATTGAGATCAAATAGGGGTTACAACAAACACACACAAAGATAAGAAATAACAAGTAACACAACACAAATGCCAATCTAGGGCTTAGGTTAAGTGTGATGGGAAGGTTGTGGTTGGGGAAATATGATGGTTGGGATGGGGAGCTAACAGTACAGTAATGAGGTGGCTGGTGGCGTGGCTACAACAAGGAAGGGGATGACTGGCGATCAGACTGCGATAAGTAACGAGAAGGTTGCAATAGGGTTACAACATGGAAGGGGAGATGGCTGGCAGCTGGAAGGCGGCTGGCGGCTGGAATGCAACAAGGAAGGAGAAGGCTCGTGGTAAGATTGTAGCAAACAACAAGATGGGAGGAGGCTGGGTGTTAGGCGGCTGCAGGAAATCAATGAGGTGGATGCTTCCAGGTGGCTACAACGAGTACGACGACGGTGGCAGTAGTAGGAAGGTTGCAGAAGAAATAGGAAGGTCGAGGATAATCACCATCTAATCACCATCTTGGAAAAGATATAGCCGGAGCACCACCCATTATTGGATACAACTCTAGAAGGGAAAACATGGTTGTTGACGAATGTCCTGACAAAAAACACAAAGAAAAACTCCCTTAACACACATGAACACCATATAAATACTACTATGGTAGCTAAGGGTGGAGTCTGCTGAGTTAGACGGTAATTTGCAAGCACGGAAAGGTTCGACTGACACCCTCCTCTTTTCCGTTGAACCGATTCATGCAAGACTGAACAGGTCCAGGTAGCCTACAGTTGGCGCATCCCACACGCTATGCGGGAGACATCCCCGCGTCAGTCTCTTGGGGTTGGAGGAGCTTTAAACTCATTCTTTGAAACTTCTGTTTCCTCGTAGTATGAAAGTCAAGTCTACCACGTTGAAGGTAACATAAATGTTATAATTCTCCTATAAGTCAATCTTGTATGCGTTGTCATTCAATTTTTTTAGAATCCAAAGAGGCTAATCTGTTATGGTTGAGTTTTCTGAATGCTCCCATGAAAAATCTCTCTTTCTTTTGCCTGATCCACACTAGATATTTTCATGAAAAGTCACATTCTTCTTTGTTTTATTAGCTTGCGTTGGTACTTACGGTTCTTCTTGGTGTTCTCTCTCCCAATCTCTTCGTGTAGCTTTTGAATCTCCTGCAACCTTGATTCAACATCCACGCTAACCTATGATGTAGGAAGAAGTGGTACCAACTCTAGTGGAGTGAGCGGATTGCGCTCATACACAACCTCGAAGGGGGTGCGTTCCGTAATTTGAATCATGGATTTATTGTAAGCGAATTCAGCTTAGTGTCACCTCCCAAAAGAGCCCTTATGGGTGGTGGGCAGCCCAGGACTTAAATACTGCTTTTCGGCCCTACACCTAGCCGATATGGGACTATTTGTCTGTGACATTCTACTCCACCCAATCACGTGACGCCCTCGTCACGGATCGGCTCCACCGAGGGTCCCACTGGACCATGGAGAGTCCACACACTTGGCAGGCAATAATCTGCTTTGATACCACTTGTCACCTCCCAAAAGAGCCCTTATGGGTGGTGGGCAGCCCAGGACTTAAATACTGCTTTTCGGCCCTACACCTAGCCGACATGGGACTATTTATCTGTGACCTTAGGCTATAATAAAATCCCACTGCTTTATAAAGCAACTCAGGTGATTCCCTAGACTCTCATTGTAATGCCTCGTTTCAAGGGAAATTGAGGGAGTTGAAGAGTGGAAGAAGTGAGCAGTCAGAAACATGAATGGGTGATTTGTTCTATAAATTGACGCATATTAAGGGAGGCTAAGGCAAGATCAAGAGCGGGAGAAGAAGGTGAAGTCATGTGGTTATTTTGACGGAGATTCGATTCTAATTGAAATGTCGAAGACTCAGGCTTGAAGGACGAAGATGGTTGAATGTGTGTTGGGCAAGCGTTTGTGCTCTTGACAAACTGAAGACGTCGATACCAAGTGGAGGTACCGTGAAGAAGAAGTCGGGCCAAAACCTAACCAAATTTTTTAGAGGAATGGGCTCTCGTGTGCGGCAGTAAAGGCGATTCAAGCAGCTAGGCTTGTGAGCTTGCGTGCTGGAAAAAGACTTGTGTGTGCATCTTGTGTGCTCGAGAAGGAGGGAGACAACACCACTTGCTGGAAGAAAGATTCGAGCGATCCTTCCCTGTGATTTGTGCTGGCGAAGGAACTAGCAAGCTTAAACTTGGGAATGGGGAAGACAAGCGTATTGTCTAAGCCGAAGACATTAAAGCAGAGGAAGAAGGGAGCGACTGCGTGGGTTAATCGAGTAATTATAAGGTAAAGATTTTAATAATTTTAATTTATGAATTTAGAATATTATAAATTATTAATTATTAATAGTAGGATTAATTAAATCAAGATTCAAAGTATAGAAGTTTCACTTTTGAAATGAGAAAAGGGTGGTGAAAGCAAAGAAAGGTTAGGGTTTGATTTTTTTTAAGTTTTATTTGTTTATTAAATCTATGAACTAATGTTGCATATAAGGATATCAAAGAAATTAATAATAATAATAATAATAATAATAATAATATCAAAGAAATTAATAATAATAATAATAATAATATAAATGTATGTATATTTATATAAATTTTAAAGCCTAATTGAAATGATATAAATCACATAAAATAACTAGAAAGTTAAATTAGGAGGAACAACTTTTTTATCGTCAATATTTTGAGTTTAAATTGTTTGAAAGAAATAATGAAATTTATATTATGAAATGAAGATAATAATTAGCATAATAATAATAAAATAATAATTATTATGTGAAACATCAATGGTAAAATAAAGACATTGTCTGCTAATTATAATATTGGCATATAATAAATTAATAATAATTCTTTATGCATTAAGTTTTCATTGGAGATTAGTGAAGAGAACGTTTGATAACAGAATCATCACTAATTGAGGTAAGTACTCATAGTTTTAAATTATAACATTATTTTTATCTCTTCTGAACTAGTTGTGTGAATTGTTATTCATATTTGTTTTTGAAATTGATTTCTATATTATTAGATATTATCAGTCATTTCAATATGAATACTTTAGTTCTACATTATGAACTGTTTTTTGCATTATAATAATAAATGTTACATATTGAGTGATATAAATTTTTGAATGATATGAACTGTATAGATTGTTGTATGTGTATGCTTCACTATGATGGAATTATCCATTTATAGTACTAGCAGGGGAACGCTAAGGTATCCTGTGCACGTAAATAAAAATTGATATTGATATTGAAGTACCTTAACTTGCTTAATTTTTAAACTGTGCTTATGTGATAGTTGTACAAATATAAAATGATATCGACATGTCACTGGTTTAGTAAAACACTGAATTTTATGGAATATTATGATCGAAAAATTATCAAATGCTTTCGTAATATGCATATTGTTTTCTTTTCCATTTTGTTACTATAGCATCAAAGTGAGTATTTACTAGTTGTGTTTAGCTTACTGTTTTAAACTTGTATTTTATGTTTAATTAAGTGATTTGAAAGAGGAGCAATAAATAAAAGAAATGTTTATAGAAGATGCAAACAATCAGTAATGTGGTAAATTTAGTTGTACTTATTTTAAATTACTTTCTTTAGTGGCTCTTTCATTAATTTAAATGTTATTTATTGAAAATGAATATAAAAAGTTTTAATTTCTACCGTTCGACAGTCTGTTCCTACCTTGATTTACACACTGTATATTTGTAGCCTGGCTTTTTCATTAAGATCCTTTTACTTTCATCCAAGAGACAAAGGGCATGCTTTCATTTTTTTTTTCTCTGTTTAATTTCTGTCTTGCTGGTGATTTTTTTTTTGTAGGTGTCCGGGCTTGGTTGAGCGGTTTGAACTTTTCATTTATGGCCGTGAACTTGCAAATTCATTTTCTGAGCTGACAGATCCGATTGACCAGGTATAATCCATATTTCTTTATTTAACAGTTGTTCCCCTCAGTTTAAAACCAGGTTTTAATCATTTATAGGCGTCATCTTTGTTGCATCCAACATAACCGTATGCATCGAAAGAAATACTTTATTGTCAGATAAATTTTTCGTTCAAATTACTTTAAGCGAGATACTTAGATTGTCATTAACTCAATGAGGCTAGGATTATGTCACCATATTCATATTCATATTAAGGATTTCAAAATCAGAATGGACGAACTGAAAAAATAATAATAATAAGGAGATTCGATGTTGAAAGATTCAATTAAGATTGGACNTCTTCAGATTAGTGATAGATTTTATAATTTTATGTTATATAGAAGAATGAAAATTTACACTGATATAAATTGTAGAGTTAAGGTTGGATGGTTAACACTGAAAAGTGTTTCAAAGCTTTTGTGATAAAAGGATATTACTAAAGCGTAAAGGTAAAATTTATAAGACCACGCTAGTTCGTTTATGTATAGATTTGAATATTGGTCGTAAAAGTTGTAAATATCGGAGTTGATTATATAGAAGAAATGAGAATTTTAAGATAGATACTTGATAAAACTAATATTATTAAATTAAGAATTGATTATATTAGAGAAAACGTTTGAGTGATAANGAACCTCAGGTTTTCTAGCTATTTGAGTTGTATTTTGGGTTGTAGAAGGATCTACTTCCAATTTTTGTAAGTTCTATAGGATGTCACTAAAATTCTCTAGGGGTTCTCCAATATATATATATAGGGTTTATTTTTTTATTTATTTATTTTTTTTGAGAAAGCCCAAGCGCTAATATATTAAAAAGAAAGAAGGATACATATAGCTTGTGTGAGAGGGTCCAATTATGGACCACATGCAAATGGTTCGAAAAAAAAGAAAATACAGAAAAAATACATGAGAGCCTAAAAACCAAAAGTGTCAAAACACGTAATATCAGGTAGCTAGAGAGCGACCCAATTTTGCCCTATCTCTGCCTCTAGTTTTAGGAAAGGAGCCAGCTAACAAATTGGTAAAATGGGTGTCATTGCCAGTAATAACCAATATATCGTCCAATAAATTCCTGAGCTTGAGTCGGCCTCCATTCTTCTTCTTCCTTTTGGAATAGACCTGTCATTCCTCATCCGAAGACCTGCTCACCTGATCGGTGGATTGGTCTAAAGTGTGTCGGACATGTGTAGGTTGTTGAACATTGGAAACAACTACTTGTTGTACCAACTGATCTTTTATTGGATCAAATGAGCACTCTCGTGTGTCTAAGCATGTAAACGAGTCTTTTTTAATAACAGTGAATGGTATAGACACGTTTGGATAAGTACTTGTAGTATGGGGAGATGCTTCATGGGACTCCAAAGTACCATGCTCCAAACCAGCAGCTGGATTAGTGTTCAAAAGTAGGAGCATCCAAGGGTAGAACGGCTTGGGTATGGTGTTCTTCATCAGGAACAACATCAATCAGATGAGTAGAGGTATATGCAATGTTGGAAAGAGGGTCTGGTTGCACCTTCTAAGTAGGGATGGTAGGTGGCAAGACGTCTACCCCCAATTCAGTATGAATAGATTTTTGAACAGTTTGCTGGTTTTTAACAATATCAGGCTTTAGATGAGGATGCAAGCGATAGCAAATAGTAGTATTGTTGCCAAACATTTTATAATGAGAGCAATAAGGAGGGTATGGTTCTATTTCAATCTTTTGTCAATACCCGTTGTGAGTGGTTCCAATTTATACCTCATCCGGAGCTAGTTGGGTGATATCTCTCTCAACTAGTACACAAGCCACAGAGGATCTGGTGACAGCAAGCGTAGGACTATCAATCTTGAGAGACTTACCATAAACAATTGCTAAGGAGTAGAGAATTTTCAAGTTGAACAAGTGTAGTTTTAACCCCAGAAACTTTATCCAAATAGGAATGATAGGGGACTCCGCTTTTGGATCAAAATCAACAGTCAACTTCAGAATTTTCATAAAACGACTGTCGATCTTAATTATCTTATGAGAAAAAATACGAGTATAATCCGCATTGTGAGATAACTGAATAAATATATGTCGGTCATCAAGTAAGTCAATATTCCAACTACTCAATAGCTTCATAGCATCAAATCTTTTCGAATGATCTCAAGTTTTAGGTGACCATAAAGGAATTTCCTCACCAGGACAAAATGCCAAGAAAACGCTAAATTAGTAGTTTCAACCTCAGAGAGAAAAAGAATAAATTTCACTTTCTTTTACCAAACTTTTTAATGAAAGTGTGATCACCACCACCTTCAAGAGTGTCGTGGAAGGATTGTGAAACATTGCAGAACTTACCGATACCAAAACCAGACTCTAAACCTGAAAGAGGGGCACAAGTAGGATTAAGAAAGTCGCCGGCTGATACACCAAAATAATATGTAGTTTTAAGTATATATTTTATCTTTATTTATGGTGATATTGCACTTTAAAGAATGATATTTTCATGTTTTTGTTGCAAGTATATCAATTTTAGGTATTTGGAGCAAAAGTAGCAAAAATGACGAAATTTGGAGCAAAAACAGCGAATTTTGGGATTCTGACGCATGATGCGCCAACATACAGAGAACTGGCGCAAGATGCGCAGAGCAGCGCTGTCTTCAGCAAATTGGCGCAAGATGCGCCATTTGATAGAAAGTTGGCGCAAAATGCGTCAGAGACGACTTTTTTTGCCGATTAAGACTGTTCGAGATGAATTTTGCGTGAATTTTCAAAAGTATACTTGTTCTAAACAGTCATTGGAGTGATTCAATGCATCTAGACACTTTGGAAAGTTCTTTTATGAAGGGATATGTTTCTTGGATCAATGAACATGTCTTTTGAATTCAAAAGAGTTGACTTTTGGATTGAATTTTGGAGGGAATTTTGAATTCTTTTTGGAAGGAAACAACCTTTTATAAAAGAGAGGGAAGTCTTGGGCTTGAAAAAAGAGGAGTTTGAGTGGCGTGTAAAGTGGGGCGGCAAGAAGAGATAGAGAGAGACAAGTCAAGGGCTTGGATATTTTCTTCAATGATTGTAAGAGGAGAGAGAATATGAGAGATTTTTTCTTCATTACACTTCTAAGAGAGAATTGAAAGTGTTTGTAAAGAGAGAAAAACTTGAGAACTTTTAGGAATTTGCTTGGGAATGATTGTGAGATAAGTTGTCTTTTATTTTTTTTGTTTTGTAAACTTGTTTTTATATATGAAATCCGTATTTTATCATATCATTCTCATGAATTTTGAGTAGTATTCTTTATCATTCTTTCTACTTTGTGATATGATTTTATGAAGAATTGATTTTATTTTATATGGTTTTTAAATGTCAATAATTTGTGATGATTTGGACTCCGATCTTCATTTACTTTTCGATCCGACTAATTGAAATGTTAAAATGTGTTGAGAAACATATGTTCCGAAAGTGATATGATTTCTACAACATGGGGAGAATCACATTTGATTTCATGGGAGAGTATTTCATTCATAGGGTTGAGTGCAAATAAATGGAGAAATATACTTTGTTGAATGCAGAATTGGAGATTTTAAGGTGACAGATTAGCATCTTCAATTTGATCCAGTTGATTGGAAACTGATGCGAGATTGTTAGCCCTCAGGTGAGTGAATAGTGGGAGTTTTGGAGTGGCAGCCGATATCCTTCCAGCCTAACCACGAAATTGCCTAACCACGAAATTAGGGACCAAACTCTGGATTAGTCAATATTTTTTATGCACTCGGAAAAGGGTAAAAAATAAGATTGCTCCTATTTGACACAAAACAGTTTTTATATATATTTTCAAATGATTTTAATTTCTTCACAATCCATATACTAATTGTAAATGAGAATGATGTTTTCTTAAAATTTGAACTTTCCGTCACAAAAATTTTATTAGTTTTTGTAAGTTTACTTTTGAAATTTTATAATTTAGCTTAGTTAATTTTGTCTTTCAACTATATTTTAATAAGCATTCACTTTGTTACTTAATATTCAAATTTCACACTTTACTTTTTGTAGTTTTAAAAATTATACTTTACATTATAATATTAAGAATTTGCTTATAGTCATTTCCAACTTCCTTATGGGTTTGATATCTGGGACTTCATTAGAGTCCTTTATTACTTGAGCGATACGAATATTTGTGTTATTTTTAAAGAGGATTTGGTAGTTTAAAGATTTTTAAAAGGTAAAACTATTTTCACTGAAGTTATTTTTGATAGGATTAATTTGCATATTTGTTATTGTATCTGCCGAGTGTATTTTGTAATTTTNACTATATTATACTTATATTTTTTTACCCTCTTTAATGTTTAATCTCTTATAAAGTTCACTAAGAACAAAATTTTTAGCTTCACAAATTGTTCTCGTATACTTTCTACGGGTCACCTTATATTTTTTCAATTCTTTAAGCTTTTACATTTAAACTAATTTTTATAACACAAATTCTTAGGGTTTAAGGCTTAGGGCTTTTCTTGTACATTATTATTCTATCAACTACTATTTTTATTTATAAAAATTTTTTCTTTTGACTCTCCAAGAACATATTTTGCCACTAGTTTAATTGTGTTTGTTACTTTATCCTACATAGAATTTGTTTCTTCATAAACATCCCAAATCTTGAAATCTTGAAGTTTACTCATAAAAATAATTTTATTTTTGTCTTTTAAGAGCCCTCATTTAATTCTATGACAATAATTCATAATATTTTTTTATCTTAAAATCCATAAATAATAATCCATGTTGAGTACTTAAATTCTCACTTGAAATGACTTTACAAGCTTTAAATTCTCGATGATCTCCTCTTGTCATATAAAAATAACCAATTTATGTTTTATGAAATCCATTCTTATAAGTAATAATATGTTCATTTCTTTTCTTAAAAAAAGTATTAACAATAATAAAATTATACGCTAAAACAAAATCTAATGTGACTGACTTCTTCGTTCATAACTCCAAAACTGTAGCCACCATGAATATTTCTAAAATCTTCTACCATTCTACAACATATCTATTTAATCCTTTTCCAATAAAAAATATTTCTTAAAGAGGTATTATTTGTATTAATTCTTCTAGATCATTCTAGAATTTTTTCTTAGAACTTTTATCTAAACCTACTTAAAGACCATATACACCAGCAACATTTAAAATCTTAGTAGCAACGACAATCTTAAGGGTTATAATTCTATCTCTAATTCTATTAATTTTTTTGATATTATCTTTTAAACTCTTATATATAATTACACTTACATCTTTTTTAGTGTGTCTTGTACCTGAATATCAAAGTTTAAAACCTAAGTTATCAATCTCTTTATTCTTTTCTCCAATTCATTTAGTTTCTTGAATACATAAGATATTTCTCTTTCTATGAATCATCATGTCAACTAATTTCATTAATTTACCTGTTAGAGTACCTATATTTTAATATTATATCCTATTATTAGTTTCATGGACTAACTTCTTTACTTGCATATGTTCGTAATGTGAGAATTCTTGCTTATTTGACACTACACTCGGGCTCTAATGTAGCGGCCCTTGCACATTTTTCACTGTATCCAATTCGTACAACACTTTGTTTCCAGAGGACACCCTAGTATTTTCATGTCATATTTTCTTAACAAATTTTCCACTAGTCATCGTCTACCTAATACAACTCTCTATTTTTCAAATCCGGGACTTGGGATCCAGCAATGACAGTGTTATAAAGGCTCGATTATAAAATTTAAATTTAAAAATTAGACATAATATGTTTCAAAAGAATTTCTTAAATTTATCTTATAAAATTTTAAATATCCTATGATTATAAATTATTCAATTAATTAAGTTAAAGTTTAAATTTTAGAATTAAAATAAGTACATATTTATAAATATTAACTCATTAAAGAGTAAAAAAAATATAAATTGTTACTTACAGGATTAAAGCAGCTTCGACTCCACTTGGCTTCGACGGATAGAATTTTCAAAGCAGGTGTTACAAAGTTTACCTTGGCTTTGATGCAAGGTGTTTGGATTCGCTTCTACGAACAGGTTTTCTTCTACTCAAGTTGCAATAAAAAGTTTATGATTTTTCGTNATTACTTACAGGATTAAAGCAGCTTTGACTCTACTTGGCTTCGACGGATAGAAGTTTCAAAGCAGGTGTTACAAAGTTTACCTTTGGCTTTGATGCAGGGTGTTTGGATTCGTTTCTACGAACAGGTTCTCTTCTACTCAAGTTGCAATAAAAAGTTTATGATTTTCATTNTCGTTTCAGCATGTGCGAGTTCGGCTTCAATGAACAAAAGAGCACTCCAACACTCGACTTTGTTGAATGCAAGATGGGCCTTTGATGCTCAACTTCGACAAATAAATAGGAAACTAATGGATCAAGACTTCAACAAGTATTAGATGCACATTTGATGCTCAATTTTAACAAATGTTAGAGGGAGCTTTGACATGATGAGAGAGGAGGCGAATTCGACTATAATGTATAATTAGGGTTACATGTATATTTATAACTTTCTACTTCTCATGTCTTGTTTTTCCCCAAATAGTATTGAGCCCGTATCCGATGTCGTGTTAAACTATGTTCCAGACTTGTTCGGGTCTAAAAAAATCAAATGTATATTTTGTTGTGTCAAAAAAGTTTCGGGGTGTATTAGAGCCGTATCCGTTTCCGATACGTGTCCGACACGGGTACTTCACGTTTTTAGAAGTGTTAGTCCTACATGTTACTTGCTCAAAGTAGGAGTTTCATTTCTCAGCAAGGTTATTTTTTGCTTCACTTATATTTAATATCACTTGATAGAAATCTCTAGATTCCTCTTATCTTACTTTATTATATATATATATATATATATATATATCAAGGATGTTTCGGCTAGGGCAAGGAGGTGATCTGGGGTTTTCGACAATTTCGGCGTGAATGGCTTTCCTTTCCTCTTCTCCGATTTCTGGTGAGATCTCTCCATTTTTTTCTTGTTTGTTTGCATTTTTGTGGCTCTTGATCTTCTTTTCAGGATTTTTTATGGCCAAAAGTTTTGTGGAAGCTTTGGCAGGTTCCGCTCCGATTGGTCGTACAGGGCTTTTTTCTACTGCTTTTCATGAAGCTTTGGTTTTAGATGGTGATTATAACTTTATTAAGAAGCCTAGTAAGAAGAATGGGAAGTTTGCTTGATTTGTTTCAGAGAGGAAACTAATATTCTTGCTTCATCTTGTAAACATGTATTGGTAGGGAAAATTGCTTTTGGTCTTCCTAAGCTTGAAATTATTAAGAGAGAATTTGAATCTTTGAAATTTACCGGTTTTTGGCAAATCGACCCCTTGGATGAGAGGCATATTTTGATTCAGCTCTCTAATGATGAAGATTATACACGTCTTTTTGCTCGTCATTTTCTTCGAATTGATGATGTTTTCATGAAAATTTTAAAATGAATGGTTGATTTCGATCCTAAATCGGAACCGCCCACAATCACGGTGTGGATACGTTTTCCCGGTTTGATGTTTCACCTCTTTAATCATGAAGTTTTGTTTTCTTTAGCTTCTGCATATGACAAGCCTTTAAAAATGGATAGCCCTACATTGAATTTATCTCGCCCATCTGAGGCCCGTATTTTAGTGGAACGTGGTATTACGCTTCCTTTTTGTGATGAAATCTGGATTGGTTCGGCGCATCATGGTTTTTGGCAGAAAGTTGAAATCGAAATGCACTCTACTTACTGTTCTCATTGTCATATGTTTGGGCACACCCCCTCGCATTGCTATCGTCTACATCCTCAACTTAAAAAAGATTTTAATCGTCCGTTACATGCCTCTGATGCCCCACTTAATGACATTCTGATTGTTAATGGTTTTGTTCCCTTAAATACTCATCCAAAGGCTGATGCATCTCCTATTAATGTTGTAGGTAATGATGTTATGAACCACAATAGTCCTCAAATTGAAATCGTGATGGCGAGAAATGCTAATACATTACCTACTAATGTGGTTGATGACGTGGATCATCCTATTTCTCCTATTTTGGAGGAAGTTGGTGTGGTTATTATTGTTGAAAAGGACCCACACTATGTTGGTTCTACATCCATTGCGAAGGAAGGCGAGCTTCCCTTAGATAACGACTCCACAATTTCTTTAAATGATAAATTTTTTCTTGCTGCGGATATTTCAGCAGCACAAATGCTATTGAGGAGGAATGGATGGTTCAAAAAGCTAGCAGGAAGAAAGATAAACGTAACAATGAACTTATACATCTTGATATGGATAATATTATTCTTGATGAAAGAGCTCATTCAGATGGAGAACAAGTCATCACCTCTTCTAGGTCCTCTAGGAGAGGTCACATGAGGAGTAATGTTTAACATTCTGTGTTGGAATATTAGGGGAGTGGCAGACTCTTCCTCTCTTAATAGGCTGAAACATTTATGTAGGGTCCACAAGGTTTTCATTTTTGCAATTCTTGAGCCTCTTGTTTCTACTAACAAAGACCGGATTTGCAGGAGATTTAAGAAGTACAAAGTGTTTTTCAATAAAAATAATAAAATTTGGATTTTTTGGAAGCATAACATTGATCTTACTATTCTGGAGGATGAGGAACAATTTGTTTTGCTTCATTTTAAGCTGGATATCTCCTCTGCGTGGGTCACTTTTGTGTATGCTAGCTCTTTACTTCAAGATAAATACTATCTTTGGTATAAACTAGCTCTTATGGGGGATGCTATTCGTGATAATTGGTTTGTGGGGGGAGATTTTAATATGATTATGACACCTTTTGAAAGAAAAGGTGAAGGGAGATGCAACTTTAGTTTGATCAATCGTTTTTGTGATAAGATCAATGAAGTGGGTCTCTTTGATATGGGATTTATGGGTACTCCTTTTACTTGGCGAAGGGGAACCCTTGCCCAGAGGTTGGATCGTTTTTTTAGTAATCAACACTTCCTCAACTATTTCCATCTCTCTAGAATTCTTCATCTAAATCACACTGCCTCTGATCATAACCCCATTTTTCTTTCGCTTGCGTTCACCGTTAAGCCTGTTTCTTATCACTTTAAATTTCTTAATATATGGATAACTCATGATTCTTTTTTGAATCTGATTAAACAAGAGTGAAAAATTGAGTGTGCAGGTAACCCTTGGTACATTTTGTGGCAACTTCATAAAAAGATTGCCACACAATTGTGAAAATGGAATTTAAATGTGTTTGGTAATGTTCATAAGAAGGTCCAAAAGGCGCAAAGGATTGTTGATAATCTCGAGGAACAGGTTGTTTGCTCCCGACAGCTTGTTGATGAGTTGGACTCTGCTCACTCTAATCTTTTGGAGACTATCTCATTAGAAGAAGGTTTTCTTCAACAGAAAGTGAATGACATTTAGGGCTGTCAAAATGGCTCGTTGTTCGCGAACAACTCGTGTTCGGCTCGTTAAGAAGCTTGTGTTCAACTCGTTAATTTTGTTCGATAAGTTAACGAGCCGAACACAAACTAAGATGTGTTTGTTCGTGTTCGGCTCGTTTTGGCTCGAAATACTACTCATCAAGTTTATATATATATACATATATACATATATATATATCTNTTATTTATTTTATTTTATTTTTTTAAAGCCAACTGTTGATTTTATTGAAATATAAAAGGATACATAAAGGTTGTATGAGAAGAGCCCAAAGAAGCACCCTACCCATACGGTACAAGTACATTAAAACTTCAACAAAAGGTACTGATAGACTCAAATAAAACTAAAGACAAATTTAAAACATGCAGAAAACAGTAGCTAGGGACGAGCCAGTTTAGTCCCGTCTCTTCCTCTAGTTTTAGGATCGGAACCAGATAACAAGCTTTGAAGAGTCGTGTCATTGTTAGGAGTCACCAAAGTATTATCCATTAAGTTTCCAAGTTGGAGTGAGCCCTCAGGCTTCTTCTTCCGCCGAGAAGTGTAAACCTGTCATTCTTCATCTGTCATTCTTCATCTGAAGAATGACTCATATGATCCTCGATCTGATTTGATGTTAGAACTGCAGTAGGAGAAAAGATAGTCGTTGCCACCACGATAGGATCCAGTGTATATGAAGTGTAAATTGTTACATCTGCACCTGATGCTTCTTAAATAGGAGCTGCGACACTATCCAGATTTTCTGTTCGAATATTATCCATTGTAGTATGGTTAGGAGAAAGGATCCCAGGAGCATACACCAACTCCTGTCTTGTGGTATTTCCCTCAGGTTGGCTGTCATCAGGTTTGCTAAGAGTGCGTTCAAGCACATGGGGTGCGCTAACAGCGTGTTCCTGATTTTGACTACTGTTTCTCAACTGTGGTTGCAATTTGAAACATTTCTCCTGTGGGTGTCCAAACATCTTGCAGTGCTTGCAGTAGTATGGTTTTTGTTCCATAATGATTTTTTTGTCAATAACCAGTGTGAGCAGATCCAAACCATACTTCTTCTACATCTAGTAGTGTAATATCTCGTTCAATCAAAATCCTTGCAATAGAGGGTCTTGAGAAATGAACTGTAGGTAACTCTACCTACAAAGGTTTTCCAAGGATAGTCTCATCTGCATATAAGATAGGTAGATCAAAGAAATGAAGCTTGAGTTCAGGTAATAAGAACCAGATAGGTGCAATTGGGGGTTCTTGACTGGGATCAAAATTTGGAGTCCATTTGAGCAATTTCATATGTTTGTCCTCAATTGTGATGAATTTTTTTGAGAAAATCCTCGTGTAATCATCTTATGTGCCCAGCTGTATCATAACATGCCCTCCGTCGAAATGACCCACCTGTCAATCCCCAATCAGTTTGAAGTCTTCAAAAACCTTCTTGATGATCTTCATCTTAGGGCAACCTAATTGGAACTTTCCAACCAGTGTAAATTTGTATTTTGCAGCACGAGTTGAAATTTCAGCAACATAAAAGAAAATTGCTGGTTTACTCGCTTTTTTCTCTACTTTTTTTATGAGATTGCAATCACCATTTCCTGCAACAGAATCATGATAAACCTGCAGAAATACCGCACTATCTGCGAGGTGAAAGGGGGAGCTGCGTTTGTGAACCACTGTAGCATAAGAGGGTTTGGCGGGGTTATCACTGGCGAGGGCGGCGACGTAGGAAAGCCCTGAGGCCATTACCGCAGCCAGTATCAACCTGCAGCACAGTGAGAAGCTTCACAAGTGTCAAGCGGCTCTTTCACGCCTATGGCAGAGTTGAGTAGAAGAAGCTCTGTCTGTCGCAGACGAAGAAGTTTTATCTTTCGCAGACGAGAAGCAGCAGACGAGACGCAGTAGACGAGCGGCTCTGTCTGTCGCAAGCTGTTGAGCGGCTCTGTCGCAGGAGACGTGGCTNGTTCGGGTCTAAAAAATCAAATGTATATTTTGTTGTTTCAAAAAAGTTTTGGGGTGTATTAGAGCCGTGTTTGTTTCTGATACGTGTCCGACACAAGTACTTCACGTTTTTAGAAGTGTTAGTGCTACATGTTACTTGCTCAAAGTAGGAGTTCCATTTCTCAACAAGGTTATTTTTGGCTNTTTCGGGTCTAAAAAATCAAATGTATATTTTGTTGTTTCAAAAAATTTTTGGGGTGTATTAGAGCCGTGTTTGTTTCTGATACGTGTCCGACACAAGTACTTCATGTTCTTAGAAGTGTTAGTGCTACATGTTACTTGCTCAAAGTAGGAGTTCCATTTCTCAACAAGGTTATTTTTGGCTTCACTTATATTTAATATCACTTGATAGAAATCTCTAGATCCCTCTTATCTTACTTTATATATATATCAAGGATGTTTCGACTAGGGCAAGGAGGTGCTCTGGGGTTTTCGGCGATTTCGACGTGAATGGCTCTCCTTTCCTCTTCTCCGATTTCTGGTGAGTTCTCTCCATTTTTTCCTGTTTGTTTGCATTTTTGTAGCTCTTGATCTTCTTTTCAGAATTTTTTATGGACAAAAGTTTTGCGGAAGCTTTGGCGGGTTCTGCTCCGATTGGTCGTACAGGGCTTTTCCCTACTGCTTTTCATGAAGCTTTGGTTTTAGATGGTGATTATAACTTTATTAAGAAGCCTAGTAAGAAGATTGGGAAGTTTGCTTGGTTTGTTTCAGAGGAGGAAACTGATATTCTTGCTTCATCTTGTAAACATATATTGGTAGGGAAAATTGCTTTTGGTTTTCCTAAGCTTGAAATTATTAGGAGATAATTTGAATCTTTGAAATTTACCGGTTTTTGGCAAATCGACCCCTTGGATGGGAGGCATATTTTGATTCAGCTCTCTAATGATGAAGATTATACACGTTTTTTTGCTCGTTGTTTCTTTGAATTGATGATGTTTTCATGAAAATTTTAAAATGAACGGTTGATTTCGATCCCAAATCGGAACTANCCTAATGATGAAGATTATACACGTTTTTTTGCTCATTGTTTTCTTTGAATTGATGATGTTTTCATGAAAATTTTAAAATGAACGGTTGATTTCGATCCCAAATCGGAACCGCTCACAATCCCGGTGTAGATACGTTTTCCCGGTTTGAAGTTTCACCTCTTTAATCATGAAGTTTTGTTTTCTTTAGCTTCTGCAGATGACAAGCCTTTAAAAATGGATGACCCTACATTGAATTTATCTCGCCCATCTGAGGCCCGTATTTTAGTGGAACGTGATATTACGCTTCCTTTTTGTGATGAAATCTGGATTGGTTCGGCACATCATGGTTTTTGGCATAAAGTTGAAATCGAAAGGCACTCTCATTACTGTTCTCATTGTCATATGTTTGGGCACACCCCCTTGCATTGCTATCGTCTACATCCTCAACTTAAAAAAGATTTTTATCATCCGTTACATGCCTCTGATGCCCCACTTAATGACATTCTGATTGTTAATGGTTATGTTCCCTTAAATACTCANTATTGGTTCGGGACATCATGGTTTTTGGCATAAAGTTGAAATCGAAAGGCACTCTCATTACTGTTCTCATTGTCATATGTTTGGGCACACCCCCTCGCATTGCTATCGTCTACATCCTCAACTTAAAAAGATTTTTATCGTCCGTTACATGCCTCTGATGCCCCACTTAATGACATTCTGATTGTTAATGGTTATGTTCCCTTAAATACTCATCCAAAGGCTAATGCATCTTCTATTAATGTTGTAGGTAATGATGTTATGAACCATAATAGTCCTCAAATTGAAATCGTGATTGCGAGAAATGTTAATACATTACCCACTAATGTGGTTGATGACGTGGATCATCCCATTTCTCCTATTTTGGAGGGAGTTGGTGGGGTTATTATTGTTGAAAAGGACCCACACTATGTTGGTTCTACATCCATTGCGAAGGAAGGCAAGCTTCCCTTAGATAACGACTCCACAATTTCTTTAAATGATAATTTTTTTCCTGCTACGGATATTTCAGCAGCCACAAATGCTATTGAGGAGG
>JXCR01140550.1:58908-94281 GCA_002079205.1 Phalaenopsis hybrid cultivar
ATAGTGTATGCTTTATTTTTAAGCTCTACTAAAACTATACAATAATCTTCTTATTAGTATTTGAATTTGGTTCAAATAAATCTCATGGTGTCAACTCAAAATAAGCATTTTCTGTACTTACTAATGATTAACTTGGACATATTAGATTGAATTTTTTTTCAAATCCTTTTTGATAAAGATGAATTATGTCATCATCATGATATTACATATTAGGCATGAGCAACTGATCTTATTTGGTGATACATCTTAATTTCCCGAGAATGAAAAATTTGTGAACTCCACACCACTAATAGAATCAGTACATAGGTGACCGTTCCTATATAAATGATGATACATTCATTGTCTATCACCGGGCTTGTCTTCTATTTTAATTAAAAGTAAAAGAAATTGATAATGTCAGTCATCAAAAAGTCACACTAATAAATTTATAGTGGTTTCAATTAGCTTGGCCTACATATGCCCTGAAAATAGATAATTTCCATATTAGCCTATACTACTTGTCTAAAAATAAACTGTAGTTTAATGAAAATGCCTCATCAGTCTAACCAAATTATGAATCTTACAATTGATGATTAAGGGAAACTATAATCTCTGCCACATATTATCTCAAAAACTTGAACTTCAACATATGTATTTGTATTGCATGTACTTTTCATGTCATCATAACCTATCACTGAGCATCAAAGGAAAAATATGACATATGTAGCTAGAGCATTATTTTTTGAAGGATTAATTAAGGCAAGTACTTGGTTATCTTTATCATATATTTTTAATCATTGTAGTTAAGTTTCTTTAGGCAAAACTAATGATTATAGTAATTTCAAGTTCATGTATTAATGAAAACAAATCTAGAAAATTAAAATCTCAGTAAAAATTTTAATTTTTTTTTTTTGTTCACTTCATGCATTACACCTTGTTACATATATATAATAATTGAAAGAAAACAAAATAGGAATCCCTCCAAAATTTAGGAAGCAATAGGAAATTTCTAATAAAGGAAATATAATAGTGAAATATATTTCGAGGAAAGGAAATAAATTCCTTCATAATGCGGATTGACACTTTCCAATACTTCCCATCAACCCGGGTTGTATATATTATATTTTAGCTTCAATTCATCATGATCGACTATTAGTAATGCTTTGGTGAGAATATCACCAGTTTGAAGCCATGTGGGAATATATCTGAGCTGAGCAATTCCATTGTTAACCTTTTCTGAGCTGAAGTGTGGCCAATCTCAATGTGATTTGTTCTGTCATGATGCACATGATTTTTAACTATATTAATAGTTGCTTGACTATCTCTAAATATCTTAATTGTGTTATTCATCTCAACCTTAAGTTCCCTTAATAGGCTTTGAATCCACAATTCCTCACATATTCTTAGTGAAAGAGCAAGATATTCAGATTTTGCAATACTCTAAGAGACAGCAGCTTGTTTTTTTACTTATTCACATGACAAGATTCCCTCAAACATATGAACAGTATCCAATGGTTGATTTTATTTGAGTTGTCTCTTCTACCCAGCTTCCATATGTGTATATCTCAATCTCACATTTTTTTTCAGATTTTTTGAAGAGCAAACCATATTCAAGGTTCATCGTCAAGTATCTTTGGATTCTCTTCATCACTTTGAAATGATATTTATTTGGATTATTCATATGCTGACTTACTACATTTACTGGTATGCAATATTGGGTCTTGTGTGTGAATGATAAAGTAGTTTGCTCACAAGTTTTTTATATCTTCATTTATCAATTGTACTGCTTTCTTCACTTATGTTTAGCATTTTGTTAGAATCCATGAGTGTATTAGCAGGTTTACACCCAAGGATGCCAATTTCACTTAATAAGTCTAAGATCTACTTCCAGCGGGACATGATAATTTGTTTTTTTAGACCGACCCGCCTCCATTTTTAGAAAATATCAAAGATTCCCGATGTCCTTGATTTCAAATTCTGTTGCAAGCATTTTTTTATTTCGATAATTTCTCTAAATTTTCATCTATTAAGATAATATCATTTATATACACTATGAGAATAAATAGTGTGATTAGCTTGACTCTAATGATGTCCTTTTGTAATCAGTCTTAGTAAACTTGTCAAATCAAGTATGAGCAGATTGCTTCAAGCCTTATAAGGACGTCTTCAGTTCACAAACTAACCTATTGTTTGACCTTTTTTCAAAACTCGGAGTTGTAGTTATGTAGACTTTTTCATCAAAGTCCTCATTCAGAAAGGCATTTTTGATATCCAGTTGGTATGGATGTTAGTTTTGATTTATTGCAAGAGATAGTAGAACCCAAACAATATTGAGCTTGACAACAGGTGTCAAGATTTCCTGTTAATCAATCCATCTCTTTTGTATTTAATCATGAATATTCATTTGTAGCTTATAGGATTTCTTCCATGAGGCAGCTTTGTAAGGCCCAAGTGTTATTATTTTCTTGAGCCTAAATATCTTCATAAACTGTCGGTTTACATGCTAGAACCTTTAGAGCCTTATGAATAGAGTTTGGAACTTGCACACTATTTTGTAACAAAAATCATGTAAGTTCGTAACAATTTTCCATAAGGTTATATATCTTTCAATTAGATGATTATTACATCTTCAAACATGATAAGGAATCCATATCATTATGATTATTAGTTGTTTGACTTGGTTCAGATTCTTGACAATTCTTAATCTACATGGTGTCCTCTACATGCTTAGTGGTCCTCTTTCTTCTGGTATAAACACGACGCTCCTGATCACTAGTGTCATGCTGAGCTGAAATAGAGACAAGTGGGGCAATTTCAGTGACAATTTGGTTTTTAATGTGGAGCTGGTTGAGTGGTAGGATTTCGTTCAGTTGTTTGAGTGACTAGATTTGATTCAATTTGAGTGTGTTGGAGAATGTTCCAAATTTCATATTCCCTCAAGTTCTACCCCTTTATTTTAGATTTATGAAAGTAAGAATGATTGTCAATGAAGGTGATATCCATGGAGTTATATATATTTTTAGTAATTTGAGAGTAGCATTTGTATCCTTTTTTGTTGGAGTAACTGAGGAAGATAGTTTTGAGAGGTTTGGGATCAAGTTTAGTGCAGTGTTGTTGGTGGATATGGGCAAAGACCGAAAAATCAAAGACTTTCAATGGTAAGTTGAAAGAAAAGTAGCAAATAGGTGGATAGAATTCCATAAGTACATTATGAGAAGTGTGAAAATTTAGGATAAGACTGGGTATTCTATTGATAAGATATGTGATTGAGTATGATTTTCCAGCAAATGTGTTTAGGCACATGATTAAATATTATAATAGCATGAGCCACTTCAAGTAAATGTTTGTTTGTCCTCTCAACGACTTCATCATGTTGAGCACCGTCACAAGAACTTATATGGATGATACATTGCTTGAAATGATAAGGACGAAGAATGGAATTAAAATATTTCTTAGCATTAATAGTCTTAAGAGCTTTAATTTTGTTTTAGAATTGAGTAAGGATCATGAAATGAAAGGATTGAAATATGGTGGCGCATTCAGATTTTTATTTCATAAGGAATATTTAAGTTGTTCTAGTATGATCATCTATGAATGATTGAATTCATTGTGCTCTGTTTATATTTTTTACTTGGGAGGGTACCCAGATATCACTATGAATTACAATAAAAAAATTGAGGGCTGTTACTGTAGTTTAGAATATACATGTATTTTATGCGTTGCAAGTTGACACATTTAAAATTGATAGAAATCAGATTTTTTATTGATAAACTGATTTGATTTTTTTTCAATATAACCAAAATTTGGATGATCAATACGATAATACCTTAACATGACTTGATTTTCAACTAAAACAAACTTAGAATTATAAACTAGAAATAAAATTTGAACTAAACACAAAAATACAATTTGATGGATGAACAACCGATGAGATTATTATTATTATTTTTTTTTTTTTGAGCAAATATAGATCATCATGCATCTTAGCACTGACAATCATTTTCCTCTAATCCACTGCCTAAAAATCACAAAAGTTGGAATAAAATTTAGTCGCACAATATAAGTCATGAGTAATTTTGATGATTGAGAGCAGTTTGTTGTCTAATTTTGGAACATAAAGTACAAAGCGAAGGAAAGATCTTTTGTCAATTTGACTGATTCAGTTTCTGCTACTTTAAAGAAAGAATGGTCAGCTGCTCGAACTGCAGAGTGACTAGTGCATGGGTTGTAATTTTTGAAGGCATTGATGCCCTCCGTAATATGATATGAGGATGCGGAGTCAAATATCCAAGCTTTTAGTTTATTGCTTTGAACAATAAGGGTATAGGGTAAGATACCTTGGTGTGCGAACAAACTGATCTGTTGCACGATAGAGGATTGTGGTATTTGTCCAGAACTATAACCACAACTTAAAATTTTTTGCAGTGCCTCAATTTGCACCTTAATGAATGGACTGAATTCTTCATTGTTGTTTGTTATGACAACCGTATTTNAAGTTTTGCTTAACTCATTACTCTTTTTTGCAAGAATTCTAACTTTTTTATAATTATCGTGAACCTCAATGGTACTCAATGTTTTGCCCCTTTAGAAGTACATATTTGTTTTTTTTTTTTGTTTCATAATTTTTTGTACTTACTCCATCAAATCTCTTTGATAGTGTATGCTTTATTTTTAAGCTCTACTAAAACTATACAATAATCTTCTTATTAGTATTTGAATTTGGTTCAAATAAATCTCATGGTGTCAACTCAAAATAAGCATTTTCTGTACTTACTAATGATTAACTTGGACATATTAGATTGAATTTTTTTTCAAATCCTTTTTGATAAAGATGAATTATGTCATCATCATGATATTACATATTAGGCATGAGCAACTGATCTTATTTGGTGATACATCTTAATTTCCCGAGAATGAAAAATTTGTGAACTCCACACCACTAATAGAATCAGTACATAGGTGACCGTTCCTATATAAATGATGATACATTCATTGTCTATCACCGGGCTTGTCTTCTATTTTAATTAAAAGTAAAAGAAATTGATAATGTCAGTCATCAAAAAGTCACACTAATAAATTTATAGTGGTTTCAATTAGCTTGGCCTACATATGCCCTGAAAATAGATAATTTCCATATTAGCCTATACTACTTGTCTAAAAATAAAATGTAGTTTAATGAAAACGCCTCATCAGTCTAACCAAATTATGAATCTTACAATTGATGATTAAGGGAAACTATAATCTCTGCCACATATTATCTCAAAAACTTGAACTTCAACATATGTATTTGTATTGCATGTATTTTTCATGTCATCATAACCTATCACTGAGCATCAAAGGAAAAATATGACATAAGTAGCTAGAGCATTATTTTTTGAAGGATTAATTAAGGCAAGTACTTGGTTATCTTTATCATATATTTTTAATCATTGTAGTTAAGTTTCTTTAGGCAAAACTAATGATTATAGTAATTTCAAGTTCATGTATTAATGAAAACAAATCTAGAAAATTAAAATCTCAGTAAAAATTTTGATTTTTGTTTTTTTTGCTCACTTCATGCATTACACCTTGTTACATATATATGATAATTGAAAGGAAACAAAATAGGAACCCCTCCAAAATTTAGGAAACAATAGGAAATATCTAATAAAGGAAATATAATAGTGAAATATATTTCGAGGAAAAGAAATAAATTCTTTCATAATGCGGACTGACACTTTCCAATACTTCCCATCAGCCCGGGTTGTATATATTATATTTTAGCTTCAATTCATCATGATTGACTATTAGTAATGCTTTGGTGAGAATATCACCAGTTTGAAGCCATGTAGGAATATATCTGAGCTGAGCAATTCCATTGTTAACCTTTTTTGAGCTGAAGTGTGGTCAATCTCAATGTAATTTGTTTTGTCATGATGCACATGATTTTTAACTATATTAATAGATGCTTGACTATCACTAAATATCTTAATTGTGTTATTCATCTCAACCTTAAGTTCCCTTAAGAGGCTTTGAATCCACAGTTCCTCACATATTCTTAGTGAAAGAGCAAGATATTCAGATTTTGCAATACTCTAAGAGATGGCAGCTTGTTTTTTGACTTATTCACATGACAAGATTCCCTCAAACATATGAACAGTATCCAATGGTTGATTTTATTTGAGTTGCCTCTCCTACCCAGCTTCCATATGTGTATATCTCAATCTCACTTTTTTTAGATTTTTTGAAGAGCAAACCATATTCAAGGTTCATCGTCAAGTATATCTAGATTCTCTTCATCACTTTGAAATGATATTTATTTGGATTATTCATATGTTGACTTACTACACTTACTGGTATGCAATATTGGGTCTTGTGTGTGAATGATAAAGTAGTTTGCTCATAAGTTTTTGATATCTTCCTTTATCAATTGTACTGCTTTCTTCACTTATGTTTAGCATTTTGGTAGAATCCATGAGTGTATTAGCAGGTTTTCACCCAAGGATGCCAATTTCACTTAATAAGTCTAAGATCTACTTCCAGCGGGAGATGATACATTGCTTTTTTAGACCGACCCGCCTCCATTTTTAGAAAATATCAAAGATTCCCGATGTTCGTGATTTCAAATTATGTTGCAAGCATTTTTTTTAGTTCGATAATTTCTCTAAATCATTTATTAAGATAATATCATTTATATACACTATGAGAATAAATAGTGTGATTAGCTTGACTCTAATAATGTCCTTTCGTAATCACAGTCTTAGTAAACTTGTCAAATCAAGTATGAGCAGATTGCTTCAAGCCTTATAAGGACTTCTTCAGTTCACAAACTAACCTATTGTTTGACCTTTTTTCAACACTCGGAGGTATAGTTATGTATACTTTTTCATCAAAGTCCTCATTCAGAAAGACATTTTTTATATCCAGTTGGTATGGATACTAATCTTGATTTATTGCAAGAGATAGTAGAACCCAAACAATATTGAGCTTGACAATAGGTTCCAAGATTTCCTGGTAATCAATCTCAATACTTCCATCTCTTTTGTATTTAATCATGAATATTCATTTGTAGCTTATAGGATTTCTTCCATGAGGCAGCTTTGTAAGGCCCAAGTGTTATTATTTTCTTGAGCCTAAATATCTTCATAAACTGTCGGTTTACATGCTAGAACCTTTAGAGCCTTATGAATAGAGTTTGGAACTTGCACACTATTTTGTAACAAAAATCATGTAAGTTCGTAACAATTTTCCATAAGGCTATATATCTTTCAATTAGATGATTATTACAGCTTCAAACATGATAAGGAATCCATATCATTATGATTATTAGTTGTTTGACTTGGTTCGGATTCTTGATCGTTTCTAATCTACATGGTGTCCTCTACATGCTTAGTGGTCCTCTTTCTTCTAGTATAGACACGACACTCCCGATCACTAGTGTCATGCTGAGCTGAAATAGAGACAAGTGGGGCAATTTCAGTGACAGTTTGGTTTTTAATGTGGAGCTGGTTGAGTGGTAGGATTTTGTTCAGTTGTTTGAGTGACTAGATTTGATTCAATTTAAGTGTCTTGGAGAATGTTCCAAATTTCATATTCCCTCAAGTTCTACCCCTTTATTTTAGATTTATGAAAGTAAGAATGATTGTCAATAAAGGTGATGTCCATATAGTTATATATATTTTTAGTAATTTGAGAGTAGCATTTGTATCCTTTTTGGTTGGAGTAACTGAGGAAGATAGTTTTGAGAGGTTTGGATCAAGTTTAGTGAGTGTTGTTGGTGGATATGAGCAAAGACCGAAAAATCAAAGACTTTCAATGGTAAGTTGAAAGAAAAGTAGCAAATAGGTGGATAGAATTCCATAAGTACATTATGAGAAGTGTGAAAATTTAGGATAAGACTGGGTATTCTATTGATAAGATATGTGATTGAGTATGATTTTCCAGCAAATGTGTTTAGGCACATGATTAAATATTATAATAGCATGAGCCACTTCAAGTAAATGTTTGTTTGTCCTCTCAACAACCTCATTTTGTTGAGCATCGTCACAAGAACTTATATGGATGATACATTGCTTGAAATGATAAGGACGAAGAATGGAATTAAAATACTTCTTAGCATTAATAGTCTTAAGAGCTTTAATTTTGTTTTAGAATTGAGTAAGGATCATGAAATGAAAGGATTGAAATATGGTGGCGCATTCAGATTTTTATTTCATAAGGAATATTTAAGTTGTTCTAGTATGATCATGTATGAATGATTGAATTCATTGTGCTCTGTTTATATTTTTTACTTGGGAGGGTACCCAGATATCACTATGAATTACAATAAAAAAATTGAGGGCTGTTACTGTAGTTTAGAATATACATGTATTTTATGCGTTGCAAGTTGACACATTTAAAATTGATAGAAATCAGATTTTTTATTGATAAACTGATTTGATTTTTTTTCAATATAACCAAAATTTGGATGATCAATACGATAATACCTTAACATGACTTGATTTTCAACTAAAACAAACTTAGAATTATAAACTAGAAATAAAATTTGAACTAAACACAAAAATACAATTTGATGGATGAACAACCGATGAGATTATTATTATTATTTTTTTTTTTTTGAGCAAATATAGATCATCATGCATCTTAGCACTGACAATCATTTTCCTCTAATCCACTGCCTAAAAATCACAAAAGTTGGAATAAAATTTAGTCGCACAATATAAGTCATGAGTAATTTTGATGATTGAGAGCAGTTTGTTGTCTAATTTTGGAACATAAAGTACAAAGCGAAGGAAAGATCTTTTGTCAATTTGACTGATTCAGTTTCTGCTACTTTAAAGAAAGAATGGTCAGCTGCTCGAACTGCAGAGTGACTAGTGCATGGGTTGTAATTTTTGAAGGCATTGATGCCCTCCGTAATATGATATGAGGATGCGGAGTCAAATATCCAAGCTTTTAGTTTATTGCTTTGAACAATAAGGGTATAGGGTAAGATACCTTGGTGTGCGAACAAACTGATCTGTTGCACGATAGAGGATTGTGGTATTTGTCCAGAACTATAACCACAACTTAAAATTTTTTGCAGTGCCTCAATTTGCACCTTAATGAATGGACTGAATTCTTCATTGTTGTTTGTTATGACAACCGTATTTGCACAATTCTTTTTATGTTGCCTTCCATTGTATGACTTCCAATCTGTAGGTTTTATGTGTAATTTTCAACATATTTGCTTCACATGATCAGGTTTCTTACAATGATCGCACCACAGTCTTGAGTTTATTATTTTGAGAGGAGTTATGAGTGTACAGGGTTGACCCTTCAATAGATGGTTTGGTGTGATTATCTGTCACCATTAACTTCTTTCTATTTTTCTATCTTTGAACTTTTGTAAATGTTGCACGGATGGTATGAAGGGGTTTATTAAGGCTAAGAAGGAATTTGATTGTCCTCATTTATTCAATAATTTTCTAATACAAAGTAAAGTCATCAATGCATTTCCGGGAATGAACCTCATACGTGTTCAGTTGCAGCCAACAACATGTGAGTATTTAACTATTGAGTAACACTTAGTTCCCAATATCATAGATCATTTAGTCTGTTCTTAATCTCAAATAATGCTTGAGGGGTTCTTAGTGCTAAAGTAGGTTTCATTTGCAATCTCCTATATCTCCTTATATATTTTATAAAGCAGAAAGTTTTTTCCAATCTTTATGATCTTGTAATCTATTAACCATGACATAACCAAATTGTTGTTTGTTTTTCAGGCCCGAAATCAGAATCTGTCATTTATGGAGCTGAAATTTCTCCTATAAGACGTCTATCTTTTCCTTTGTCGCATATGTACATGAAGGCAAACTGTAATCATTGAAGAAAATTCTGGCCATGTAATTTATGGTTAGTGACTAGGTGGGATGAGTTATCAGGTATGATAGGTACCGAAGATGTAGGCTTAAATCTAAAGGTGACTTTCTGGGGAAGAAGATTGTGAGGCCATGCTGTATTTGACCATGATAAGGTTGTGATGCCTGCTAGAATCAAAGCGAGAGGAGTTTTCTTAGTTCTACTTCTTGATTGGACAAGCAAACAGGAACTAGATAGAGGACTTTTAGTTCGACTGTTTGGCTAAGCAAGCGAACAAGAACTAGAGGGAGGTGTGTGGCGCTCGGTTTTTATGAGTTTGACACTGGTGAGAGGTCTGGGCTGTTTGTAAGTAGGAGACTTGTGAGACGGAGGCTAGGGCAAGCTGAATCATTTGCTGCTTTAGCAAACCAGAGGAGATCTGTGGTATGTTTAAACAGAAAGTTGATGTGCGGTCTATTCAAACGGAAGAGCGTTCCGTGGCTTGTGTATTCAAAAAAGAAGAAAAAAAAGAGCATAGTGTAATTATTGAAGTAAAGTTGTGCCAAACTAATTTGCTACTAAAATTTTTTTTAAGTTAAATCTGAACTAAATTAAGTAATAAATTAATCTTAAACTAACAGATAATCTAAATTTGCTAAACTAAATCTAACTTAAAGCTAAAGTTAATTCTATGTTAAACTAAACTATACCCTAAAATTCATTAACCTATTGCTAATGTTAAATTTGTGTTTAAGCAAGAATGTAACCTAAATTTACGTTAAGCCTAAATCTAACATAAACCCATTTTAATTAAAGTATTATTATTGTTATTATTTTAAACTTTAGCTTTAGGGTGACAAGAGGAGTGACAAGAGGTGGCAACCGTTAGGTGTAGAAGGTCTTGGAGAGGTCGACAGAATGGAGGGATAGGAAGGGGAGTGGAGGAGATGAGTAGGGGGATACGAGGTGGTGTGGGTTCCCATGATTTCAACCAAGAAGGCTCAGAGAAAGTGAGAGGCAAGAGGTAAGATGATAAAGTGCCTCATGGGGCAGAGACATGCACATCAGTTGTCAAAATAGTGGGGAGAAAAAATGGGTATTAGAGCATGGGTGGTTGTTTTATTATACTTTGTGAGCGATCTCGATACCAGCTGCAATTAATAGGTAGCTTTTAGTGTCTTTTGAATGCTTCACTTACTCATTTTGCTGAATAAAGTTTGTGTTAGCTTGTCCTTTGAAAATAGGTTTCATAGGAGTGGGCAAATGTATTCCTGGAAAACATATATTAAAGCCATGTCCGTTGGCATATGTTGAAGACTGAGTCTTATGGAAACTCTTTCACCAAGTTTTTAACAAGATGAGCATTGTCTTTTAGAGGCTTGATTAGGATAAACAAAGGACCATCTTGCTGGTATAATCAGCATTAAAAAAACTTCGTGCTTAGCTATGCAGTATTGTTTTTCATGGTCCTTTCCGGTCGACCTACTGAGTACCTAATGTTTGGCTAAGCATCAAATATTGAATTAGTAGATAACCATACCTACCAAGAACTTAATCTGCTTACAAGATACACTTATTTTGATGAAGATATGTTTTCGTTATTAATCTTAATTCATTTGTATGTATTTTTTTTTTCCCCAGACATGCATTGTTTAGCAGTTCATCAGAGGAGGAGACACTGCCCTATAATTTTTTCCAGCAAGAAATTGATTAAAGTTGTACAGGCTTCTGTTATCCCAATTTCACCTTCTTTGCTAGCTAATGATGTTCAAAGAATTGATATGTGCAAAACTTATGGCTTTATGAAAATTGGGGAAGCAGTTCCCAATAATGTAACTCTCAAAGACATCATTAAAACCCTCCCGAAAAAGGTTAGTTAACATAATAAATTTTAACATCTTTGATCAATCTATGCCGACCCAAAAAGTTGGGATCTGGCTAAGGATGATCTTGAGCCAGTCTAACGGAAAGTCTTCTTTGAAGGTATTTGAGATTGATGATATTAAAGCATGGAGGTCTGTTTTGGTATCAGTTGTTTCTTATGTTTTGGGAATTTTGATGATTGCAAAAGCTCCATGGTACTTGCTCCTGCTTGCATGGGCATGGACTGGAACTGCTGTTACGGGGGTTAGTTTCTCTCAGCATTTTATTTATTAAAATTATGGAGCAATTACAGTTTAGATCATTATGCATTTCTTCATAACCACAGCTCTACAAGTTATTCTTTTCTGCTCTTTTTGTTTTTCATTTAATTTAATATATATTTGTGTACAGCTTTTGTGATTGGTCATGATTGTTTCATAAATAGTTATTTACCTTTTTTTCTTAAAATTTTTTAATAATACTATTACTATAGTTTTTTGTGATAGGCCATGATTGTGCGCATAGGTCCTTCTCAAGGAATAAATTGGTGGAAGACATAGTTGGAACTCTGGCTTTTTTACCTCTCATTTATCCATATGAGTCTTGGCGCTTCAAACATGACAAACATCATGCCAAAACAAACATGTTTGTCTCGTCTGCTCGTTATTTATTTATTTACTTTGTCGTTTTTTTTATTTTTCGGATAGAAGGTTCTCATATTCTACATCCTTAAACATGTCCATCTTGTATGTGATAATCTTTGGATTGTTTAGATGGTAGGGTAAAATTGATTCTATCTGATCTTCCAGGTTATTAGAGGATACTGCCTGGCATCCAATTTTTAAAGAGGAAGTTGATGCATCCCCGTTGCTGAGGAAGTCACTAATCTTCGGTTATGGTCCGCTTAGACCTTGGATGTCAATAGCTCATTGGTATCTAGCCAACTGCCATCTTGTTGAAATTGTATATGTTTTATAAGATTTCATATCTTAAATTGCTCCATCAAATATTCACAGAATATTCATTGATTTTAATTTATTATCGAGGGCAATGTTAGGTTGATGTGGCACTTCGATTTGAAGAAGTTCAAACCAAATGAAGTAGGACGTGTCAAGATAAGCTTGGCATGTGTCTTTGCTTTTATTGCAATTGGGTGGCCGTTGATTATTTATAAAACTGGCATTGTAGGATGGATCAAGTTTTGGCTCATGCCATGGCTAGTTTATCACTTCTGGGTATATACGTCCTGTTTTTCAAGTTCTATTTTTTTTTTTTTTTCATTTTGAATAAAACATAATAGTTTTAGAAGTCCACAATTACTTATCTTGATATTTCCTGATTTCGTAGATGAGTACTTTCACTATGGTCCATCACACTGCTCCTCACATACCATTCAAAGCATCGGATGAGTGGAATGCTGCCCAAGCCCAGCTCAATGGAACCGTCCATTGTAATTACCCTCGTTGGTGTGTCTTCGAGACTTTCTCCATCACTTTGCTGCTTATATCATGCTGACCTGGTCTTTTATTCGACTGATCAAAATTGAATTTTCTGAAAAGCAATGTCTTGCAGGATAGAGGTGCTGTGCCATGATATTAATGTGCATATTCCCCATCACATTTCCCCAAGAATTCCATCCTACAACCTTCGTGAGGCACATCTTTCACTCCAACAAGATTGGGGCAAGGTGCGTTTAATATTTTAATACCTATTTGGTTCTACATACATTAAAAAAAAAAAGAAAATGGGTTTTCACTGGCATGCCATTAGAAATATTCGCTTTTACATGCAACTAAGATATGGCATGTAGCATATTTGATATTCTGAGAAACGAGATACTGTTTCAGTAACATATTCTAACACGGAAATTTTTATTGTTGGAACCCACATGAAGTATCTGAATGAAGCTAACTGGAACTGGCGTTTGATGAAAACGATAATGACCACTTGCCATGTATATAACAAGGAAAAGTACTACATTCCCTTCGACGAGATTGCGCCCGATGAGTCGCAGCCACTTGCGTTCCTCAGGAATTTCATGCCGGATCATGCATAGTCTGTTCCATTCTTTGATGCCAGCATGGGATAAGCACGGGTTATTTACAAGACGATTCAAGGAATATCATACACAATTGTTTTTTTATTTCTTTTTTTTTTCCTTTTTTTTTGGGTATAATTTCACAATTTTTATTGTTTAGCCCAGACGCTTCTGACCTGAGATTAATCCACAAATTTTATTCTATTATTATTATTATTATTATTATTATTATTATTTGTACATGTTTGGATATTTTAGAGTTAAGAAAGGCGGAAGTATACCAAAAATGTCTTGGGCATATTGTATAAATAATCATCTTAATCTATTAGAATTAAATGAAAATACGACGCTAAATAGGACACAATAGAGAAAAATGATTCATGTAACCTACCCCACTTAGTGGGATAAAGGCTTGTTGTTGTATTATTATTGTTATTATACACAAAACAAAAATGTCAGCTGATTTTAAAGAGATTTAACGGTTTAAAAGGGAAGAGCGAGGCTAGTTCATTGCAAGAAGATCGTATGGCTCACTTAGCAAGACAAACAAAGTCATATAAGGTGAGCCAACAAGGCTAAAACTGATCGGGCCAGAAAAAAAAAAGAGAAAATGACTATATGATCCGAACAGACCATTCACCCAAAAACGAGACAAAAGAATATCCAAACCAATTGCTACAGAAAATTCGACTAGATGTGATAGCCTACCTTTAAGAAGATCTGATCTAAGGGAAGATCCAGTTACACGGTATCTCCAACTATCTCATGGATGCCTCAAAGGCTCACTAAAGATCAAGGATTAACAACTAGATTATGTTTGTCGGTCGACCCATATCTACCAAGCTCGGCCGATCGAGCTGATCCCGTCGATAAGAAGATAATTAAGCTTAGTCGATCGAGTGAGAAAGTAGTTGGATGATAAATTATACATGCAAAATACCAAAAATATCACTTTATGACACCCCATTGATTTTTATCGCATTATATTTAGGATTTAGAGTTTAGGGTTTAGTCCACTACATGAATTTAGTTTATTACCAACGGTCTAATACCGTCGGTAATAATATTTAAACCGTCGGTAATATATTTACCGACAGTCTCACTACAATTTATTCGACATAGTAAAAATGTTTGTTAGTAATAAAATTACATATGGATTTATCGATGGTTTATATTTATCGACGGTTATCTGATGTGTAGTAATCGTCATTGTTGATCTAAAACTATACCATGTTTAACCGTAGCTTTACCGTCGTTAACATAACTGACACATCTATCCTTAGGAAAAGTTGCACTTTTGTTAGAAAAATGTCGCATCTTTGTCAGTAAAGTATAGCATAATCATCGGTTAATCATGAAAATTTATTGTCGGATGTATCTGTAGCAAAAGTGCAACATTCTATTTAAACGTCGCTTGTTGGCTCGTCTGAAAACTATCGACACATAATTGAAGAGTCATAAAACCGTCGGCAAGCTGTCGAAAATCTGTAACATTAGGAAAAAAATTTAATGCTCTACTTCAACACTATAATTTACACACCTGGAATTGTAACAGTACAATCTACACACAGCACAACACGGTAATGAAACAAACTAACATATAAACCATATGCATAAATAAAAGAAAAAATATTGCATTAAACAAAAAAAAATGAACAATTGTCCTATATTGTTCGTGACCCATAAGTTGTTTAACATAAACAAACATACAAATAACCACTCAACTCATCCTCCTCTGTTTGCTTGCCTTTTCTACAATTCAGAACACAACATCTCTTAGATCTCTACTTTCATCTTCTGCTCTATCTCTGATCTCATGGTGGCTAGGTGAGTGGAGACCTTGGCAACAACCTGGTGACAAATCTCCTTCTCATGTGCAATGGAAGTAGATGCACCAGATGTGCTAGAGGTTGGGCAGACATCATAGGTCGGCGCCTAGGACACCAACCCTTAAATATTGACATTCTTCCTGTTGCCGACAACCTCCCTCCACAGGTCGTACTCATAAGAATAGTGAGATATGTCAAACCACTGCCAAACTGTTGGGATCGACTCTCCTTGAGCCTCTTGAAGGCCTCCCACAAAAATTATAATTAATGAAAGTTGGAGACTAAATAAACTTTGTTAGTTATATGAACTTAGTACCAATTAATCTTGTGAATTACTTTGTCACCTGGGATCTGTTGTTCACCCTTGACTGATCTGACTACTGCTTATGAGTGCACTTGTGTAACTCTGCAACGGTTGGCTCTCATCCTTTCTCTAGAGTCTGTCAATGTAATGAAATAGTTACCATAAATTTAATGTAAAATAACATTTAATGTAGAAATAAATATCACTAGCCTCATCTTGTACTTCTTATGTGAAAGCGCTCCACCAATATACAGACCTTCATGCCCCCGCAGTCAGAGCAATGATTCTGATTTGCCTGCTCACTTTTCTTCTGATACTTAGGAGATTATCAAGCCCTAAGTAGAGCAGCAAGCACATCCTCACCAAGCCACAAGGAGCTCTCATGTGTCTAGTGTATGTCGTTGAACTGGTCGCAAAGACGATCACTCCCCTTGTGCTCGAAGTTCCTCCGGATGTGTGCCTCCTCCTCAAGGGGCTAGGACCACTATTTCTGTAATTTGAATTAGAAGATGTTAAGAGTCATAAAAATAAATACATAAATGAAATTATTGTGTTCAGAGTTTACCGCAAATTCCCTAAATTACCATATATCCCGAACTGTCATCGGGATCTCCCTCCAGGATAAGTATGGGCGATCATACTTACTCTGAATAATGTCTCTGATGGAATGGATGGTCTGTGTGGGGGGAGTAAATATGAAAAAAAAATGGTTCCATATTAAATTAAAAATAACATAAAATAGAAATGTCAGTATTAAATTAGAACTTACGTGTTCCCCACGACCCAGAGCTGATGATGTATGCTCATGCTGCTCGAACTAGAACGCACATCAAGATAAGTTGATGGTAATAGTGTTGGTTGTGTCATGGTCGCAGTTGGTGGCGATGGTGGTGTTATGGTCATGACTGGTGGTAGTGGTGGTGACATGGTCGTAACTGATGGAGGTGGTGCTAGTGGTGTTGCAACTAGAGGTGGTATTGATGTGGTGGGAGTATAGGTGGAGGCATGCCGGTGCGTGTCTAGTGCAAGGCTTGCCTCCATAACACCACGCCCACGACCTTGTCTGCTGACAGACTTTCGCAAGGTGCCACGTCCCTCGACAGGGGGGAAACCACCCATCTGACACGCCTAAAAATGTGTTATCTTTTTATATACATTTTATTTTTATTTTTAATGATATTTCACTTTAATGGAAGGTATTTTGTGTGTTTTTTGTTTCAGGTACAAGAGATGGAGTTTTAGAGAAAATGGAGCAAAAATGGTGCAATTTGGAGTCAAATGAAGCAATGAAGAAAAAATTGACCTAACGCATTTTGATGTCTTTCATTAATTTTTATGCTTAATTTCTCTTACATTTATCACATGTATTTGAATGAAATTGCACTTTAATAAAATGTTGTTTTCATGTTTATCTTGCAAATATAACACTTGGAGCGGTTTGGAGCTGAAACGAGGCAAAATGGGAGCAAACGGGGGGTTGTCCGTAGGATGTGCCTAGGCGCCAGTCCTCACTTAAAAAATAGCAAAGATGACGCCATGGCGCCACTTTCTGATGCTTATGTGCCAGAAATGATTATGGACAGGTTCTAGACGCCTTAAGGAGTTATTAGGCAGATTTTGGCTCTTGGAATGACAGAATTTCTAATTTCAAACTTCTGGAATCTCTAGGAATGTCGAGAGGTCAAGATAGGAGTAGAAAATGTAGATTTCTACCTTTTTTAAAGAGATTGGTGAGGGATTTTGAGAGATATTTGTAAGGAACTGTATGAGCAGTGCAAGGATCAACATGAGACTTTGTTGGAGGGATTTTCATCTTTCTTACAAGGGGAAAAAAGTTAAGTATTGTGTTCTTCATTATCTTACAATTGTTGTAAACACTTATCTAGTGGATTTGCTTTGATTTAAATGAAGTTTTCTGTTGTGTTTTCTTCATGCTTAGTGAGTAGTATTCCTTACTCTTTCCTCCCGTTATGAAGTAGTGGCATAAGTGGAAAATTTTGTTTTATGATAGAATAATTTTAATTACTATGTGATGAGTAATATTTTTGTTACTTCCTTGACATAATATGCTGGCATATATCATGTTAAAATTTGTTGTAAGTTAAACTAAGACTCGGAAGAGCGGTGACTTCACAACTTGAGTGCACTCATATTGTCCGATTGGCTATGGTGAAGTAGTTTAAGTGACAATATAATTTTTAAATAAAATATACTTCATGATATGTTTCTATTAGGAGCTTCTAGGTGACAATTGATGTATGTATTGGGATCCTTACCAAGAGTTGTAAGGCTTTCTTTTTACCCACCTTCATGTCTCTTCTAGTTGTGTAAAGCTAGTAGAATACTAAGCATACCTATACACTCGGAAGAGGGTAGGTAGTCATATGTTCCTTGTTGGCACAATAATTATCACATAATTATATCAATTCTTCTACTCCTTATTTCATTATCTTCATTTTACTTTTCTTTTGCAATGAATTGGATGAATGTTTTTGAATTTAGATCTGCTTAGAAATACTCTTATTTCATAAATGTGATGGTATTTCATTTGAACTTCATTTACATTGCAATTAGGTCAGTTGTGATGTTAAAATTTGTTGTAATTGCATTAGCATCTGGAAGAGCGGTGTAATTCTCAACTAAGTAGTACCACATTGAATTTTTGGATGAAGGTAAGTAGTCCAGAGATTTAATGCAATGTTAGGGAAATATTCATTGATGAGTGTAAATTGTTGTTTCTAGGGTGACGGGCTAGATTCCTACCAATTTGATATAGGAATTCATTCCTTAAACCTGAGATTGAGCCAATTAGAGGGCTATTGGAGTAGGAGACTCTAGGGCGATGGATAGAGTATCACCGTGATAATCTAGTTGCTTTAAGAAATCGACTCTAGGTTAGCCAATATTCTTTATGCACTCGGAAGAGGGTAAACAATAGGTTTGCTCCTATTTTCACTGGCCACATTAGATTCTAAGTATTCCATTTCTACACTTTTTTTAAGTCGCCGCATGAGAAAGATAGTTTTTACATCTCATAATTTCCTAAACTAATTTATATAGTTAGGTTTATCTTTAGATTTGGGGTTTCATTTAGGAGTAGTTGTTAGAAAAACACCATTAATCGACATTCCAAACTAAAATCTGATAGTAATATACTAGAATTAGTCTAAGGGATTTCTTACTTTGTTTCTCTGTGGGATCAATACTCTGGGTCTTAAAGAAAAATTTATATTACTTGAAATGATACGTGCAATTGTGTAGAACCCCTAGTTTGTAAACTATAAATCAAATTCTAAACTCTATAACATATTCGTTTTACGCACTAGCTGCATGAAGAAACTGGGTAAAGTTTTGGGCCAGGAAACTAAATAAATGCATAATTGCGGGATCAGGTCAAGTTTTTTGTGTCGTTGTTGGGGAAGCTATGGTAAGCACTTTAGGAGAATTTTAGCTGAACCTGGAAGAGGTATATTTGGAATTCGTATTGTTATTATTTAATGTGTTTATTTATTATGAGTCTATTTAAAAAAAACTAAAATACCAAAAATATTTTAAGTGTTTGAAGAATTGTATATCTGTTATATTAGTTAAGTCTTTAGATTTGAATGCGTAATTCAGGAGCTGCGGACCTTGAGCCATACGACTAAAAACAAGGGAGAACTTTTCGAAGGATTAGAAAACCCCAAGGAGAAAATTGGTGTGCAAGTGAAATATGTATAACCTTGGGGTTCGTCGAGCCGACGATGTTAAACCAAACGTTTTATGGGAGGCAACCCATAGGTTATCTGTGTTGATGTGTTTGTGAGTTGTATTTGTTTGAGTTGTGATGTGTTTATTTTAGTGTGGATTAATCTGTTTGATTGATGTTAATGGATGTTTAGATTGTTAGTGGATTGATTTGATCTGTGTGTGTGTGTCATGAGTGAGGTGATTTCATTACTTCTCGTTGTGACTAGACTTGTATATGCTCTCTGGTAGTAGTTGGATTAAAAGTACATTACGATTCGGATATAAACTAGACTTGAGGATTAACTAGAGATATTATCAGTTTGGACATAGAACAGGTCCATCTAAATTATTTTACTTCATTTATTTGACCTTATTTTCTTCAATATGGTTTAATAAACCAGTTGATGAATAACCCAAGGATGATTTTACACTACCCTTATAACTGTTAGAGGTACATACTTTAAGGGATATGGTGATACCTGAGGTTGGTATTCGCAAACCAATATATCAGGATAATCATATCCATGGGGCTAGACCCAATAAAAATAATTAGAAGTACTCAATTGATTCGTGAAGTGATTCTGTTAGAATAGAAAGTAAAGAATGGAGGTGTGATGACATGGAGAAAGATTTGACCTCATTTATCAAGTGTGTTTGTGTATGTGTTACAAAAATATAGAGGACTTGGGATCACTTAAATATATTTCTATAATGATATATGTTATGCTAGTTAGACTTTTCTTTAGTTTAATTTCATTTCAATATATTTCAGTTTAGATTTACTTTCAACTGCACACTGTTCTGTCATATATATATTTGCAAATGTTTTGATTGACACCCGTGGTAGATTGTACTTTTGGACTGTGACTTTTTTTATTTTTATATTTTCTGTACTTAATATTATACATATTAAAAATCAAGTTTGAGGGGAAGAAAAATATTTTTAAAACTTAACTTTATTTGTCCTCAGTAGCCTATATTTAGTTTGATATAATTTTAAATTGACTTGTGGTATGTAGTGTTATCTTTAGGTTATTATAATTTTGATTTTAAGAATGTTGGAAAAAAAAACTTATTTAGGATCCTTTGTGAAGAAAAATGTTCTAGAGTTAAGATATTTTGTATGAAACATTAGAAAAATGATTTTGCTATTTATGGTAGAAAGGAGTTGAATATTTGAAAAATTTAGATTCTTAGATTTATACTTTATGAAAATTGAGTCTTTATTGAGAACTTTTTGAAACTAATACTTATACTTTTAAAAAGTGAGAGAAAGTTTTGAGCTTTGAACTTTAGAAAGTGGATAGTGAAATTCAAAATTATTAAGGCATATCCAGATAAAGTAATCCTCACATGAGAATAGTAAAGATTAAAAAGATCCTAAAAGAAAAAAGAAGAAGAAGAAAAAGAGAGTAAAAAAGAAATGAAACGTGAGAAGAAGCTTAGGAGATGCCTAATCAAAAATTTGTTTCACTTGAATCTTTTTAAATGAAAAGATTTAGAAACAATCCTAAGTTTATTCTTATTTCAAACAATTATCGGTCAAATTGGTATAAATATGGTTTTTAAATTCTATTTTAAAACTTTCTAAGAATCTTTAGTTTGACAAGTTTCAATAACTTTTGAAGTAAATAGAAAATCAAGATTCTTACATTGAATATGAGATATTCTTACATCCTAGTACTTTGTTTATTTGCTAGAATTTCTCCTAATTTACACTATAACATTTCTGAGACAAAATTATAGGAAATTCTACTAATACCCACTACCTCAAATCAACAAATTTGGTTTTTAAAGTTATAGTACTACTTGAGGACAAGTAACATTTAAGTTTGAGGGAATTGACACGTCTAAAAATGCGCTACTTTTTATATGCAATTTATTCTCATTTTTAATGATATTGCACTTTAATGGAACGTATCTTACGTGTTTTGGGTTTTAGGTGCAAGAGATAAAGTTTTGGAGAACATAGAACAAAAATTGTGCAATTTGGAATCAAATGGAGCAAGGAAGAAAATTTTGACCAGCCGCATTTTGATGTCTTTCTTTCTTTTTTATGCTTAATTTCCCTTACATTTATCACATGCTTTTGAATAAAATTGCACTTTACAGAAAAGTTATTTTCATGTTTGTCTTGTAGGTATAACACTTGGAGCGGATTGGAACTGAAACGAGACGAAATGGAATGAAATGGGAGCAAACGGGGTGCTGCCAGCAGGGTGGCGCCTAGGCGCCAATGCCCGTCCAGAAAACAACAAAGATAGCACCATGACACCACGTTTGTGAACAGGTTCTAGACGCCCCAAGGAGTTATTAGGCGGATTTTGGTCCTTGGAAAGGCACTTTTTTGCATTTCGAACTCCTAGAATCCCCAAGAACGTCGAAAGGTCGCAGCTCCCAACTTTGGCCTCTATGGCCTACAAACATCGTCACAGCTCACCATTATATCCTACATGACCAATTACGACTTACATGGTTCACAACTCGTGCAGCTCTTGACTTCAGCCACCACACACTATGAACATCGCCATAACTCGCCACTACAACCTACATGACAAACTCTAATCTATGTGGTTCATAGCTCGTGTAGCTCCCAACTCCAGCCCCCACAACCTACAAATGTCGTCACAACATATCACTGCAGCCTATGTGACTAACTACAGCCTATGTGTTTCACAACTAGTGCAACTCCCATTTCCAGCCCCTAATGCCTGCGACCATTGTCACAACTCACCACTATAGCCTACGTGACCAATTCAGACCTGCGGTCCACAACTCGTGCAGCTCTTGACTTCAACCACTACGACCTACATATGATGTCACAAATCACCACTACAACCTACAAAAACAACTATGGCCAATAATTTGCAGCCCATGCAACTCACGATTTCGACCACCACGACCTATGAATATTGTCGAAGCCTACGACCTACGTGGCTATCTATAGCCTACGTGCTTAACAACTACTGCAACCCCCGACTCCGTCCCCTACTGCCTACAGACAGCATCACAGCTCAACACTACATCTCATGTGACCAAGTGTGGCCTCTGTGACTCATAGCTCTTAGAACATTCTACTAAGGCATCTATGGCCAAATGACAATCCTGAAGCAACCGTTTGCAGCCCACATGGCCAAGTAATACCATGGTTTTTTATTACAACATATACGACAAGTTGGCATTATGACCATCGTCTACAATATTCATAACGAACTACTACCTCCGTAGCAATTGGCTATGGCCCTTGCAGTCTGCTATCATCTTGAACTACATTCGTTGCAGTCAGACTGCGATTATTACCAATGAACCACTGTTGTACATTTACAATGATTATCTTTTTAAGTCCATATTCTCTAAATAAGGAGAAGAGTGGATTTGCTTACTCAACATTCATAATGATTATTTCAACTGGGCTAAGTCCCGTAGTTTTTTTTTTTTCCTTTTTAAGGTTTTTCACGTTAAAAATTGAGGTGTCTTTTTTTGTCTCTCTTTTTTTATCTGAGTGTGTGTTGGATCCTCGTACAACGCTAACATGTTAAATAATCACTTTATTGTCGTGGAATTTTCAACACGCATCAAATACATACATATAATATGTATACTTTGAGTCATATCTACCTACAAATTTATAATTATTACATTTTCACAAAGCATTGTCGACCTTCATATGCATTCAAGTTGTATTGGCTATCAATAGAAGGGAAATCAAACATAATAAATAATTTGGAGGTGCTCACCTAACATTAGAAATAATTTCCCTTGAGTTTCTTGGAGAAGGATGATTGCGATATTTTATGGTGTCTCCTTCCAAAGTCAATCTCTTCAAACTACTCCATAAGATCAACATCAAATGGTCCTATCTTGTCATTGATCAATCAATTCATGAATTTGAAGCCATGTATTTACATAACCATGATAACATCATCTAATTATTCCTTATTTTGCTGCCTTGCCATACATTGAGGCCTTATGTGCTTGTATCTTCGTCTACCTTTTAATAATTCACTTACTAGAGATAAAATCTAAGATTTTTTTCATCCTTCAAAATGATAAAATTAAATATATTTTCTACACACAAACCACCTTCAAATCATACACCTTTCAAATGTAGGGCTTCTTTAATGGTGAGTGTGCACCCATTGGAAGAGTTTAATGAAGGAGAACTTCATAACTAAGTTCCTATCATAAAATTCATCTTCAAATTATCATTACTACCTTATTAAACATATTAACTCCTTGCGACAAGATCTTTTTAAATGCTTTTTATGAATTCCATCGCAATATTAAAACCAGGAATCTTACGTAGGTTAATATAATACTTTGTTAATCTCATCATTCAACTTGTTCTCCAGANTATAAAATCTAAGATTTTTTTCATACACCTTCAAATCATACACCTCTCAAATGTAGGGCTTCTTTAATGAGTGGGTGTGCACCCATTGGAAGAATTTAATGAAGGAGAACTTCATAACTAAGTTCCTATCATAAAAGTCATCTTCAAATTATCATTACTACCTTATTAAACATATTAACTCCCTTGCGACAAGATCTTTTTAAATGCTTTTTATGAATTCCTTCGCAATATTAAAACGAGGAATCTTACGTAGGTTAATATAATACTTTGTTAATCTCATCATTCAACTTGTTCTCCAGATTCAACCTGGGGGATTGTCGCAATATTGTTGGGTAAATATGGCTCGCGTTGGACACATTTGACAAATTTGAAATGGAGGTCAAACGGATCGCTCTGATCACAAAACAACCATTATTTAATTTTTACTATTTTCTTTGTAAAAAGCATATTTTGTGGAATGCGTTTGCACAGCACATTTTTAATATATACTTGGAATAATTATGATTTTGTTTTGGACGACAGAACAGAATAAAAGCATAAGATTATCAAATTAAGACTATAATACTCTTTTGAGGCCTATGCGGCAGTCTATTGAAATACCAGATATCAACACCTTCATTAAACATAGTTTTGTCCCAGCGTCCAGCAAAGCAATGTAGTAAAAACATTTTCCCATTTATCTGATTAAAAGAAAAGATGCAGGAAACTGCATTCAATGATTTTGCCTCAATTTTCATTCTTATTTCTTGTTTCATGAGGATGAGGGAATAAAACAGGGTAGAGCAGGTATATATACAAAAAACCAATAGAAGGGGAAATCAAACAACGCAGAGGGTCCACAACATTTTTGTTTTTTTTTAATCATCTACATTTGAGCAAGAAGCTCTCTCATCTCTGACACTGGAGGGACACTCTCTCCTGGGTATATCTTATTTACCAGCTTGACAAAGCTTCCATACTTGTCTAGAAAGTCCTTCTGCAACATCCAAATATCAATTCAATTGTGCGGGACAAAAAAAAAATGTCAGAAAAAATAAGGATTAGAAAAAGACATTTATATCATTAGATGTCCACCTACTACGAGGCTTATATGTGTCAAGTTCAAATTGAACCTAGAGGACCCAACATGACAGTATTAGGGCAACCAACTTGTGACTAAAAAAAAATCATGCTTGCTGAGGTTGATGCAACAAATTAATAGCAGCTTGAGAGAAATTTTCATAAAAGCAACTGCAACCGGACCATAATACTCATATGAACCTGGAGGCTACAACAACAACCCACCATCCAACTCTCTATGGCAGGCAACAAGTGCACTCCGTTTCCAGCAAGTCTTTCTTCCAGTGACTGAAACGGAACCTTCGCTATAACTGTTTTGATTGTTTTATTGTTTCTGAATTAATTGTTGTTCCCTGCGGACATCTTTTCTAAAATTGGTAGAGCTAAGTGGTCTGGAGTTTTAAATGAAAAATGGGAGAGATGAAACAAAAAAGATGAAAATGTGAGGATTGATGGCTACGATAGCAAGAGATGCTTCAGGACTAGCTTTAATAAAGAAAATTCAATCTATTGGAGTCAAACTCTGCTTCAATGGATCAAAAAATACAACTTTGGACTGAAAAGCATAGGAGTTATACCAGTCACTGATGAAATTGCCTTTAACATATTGCCCTAGAAGAACACAATTTTTTTTTTCAAAAAAAAAAAAAGGAATGGCCAGAGGCTACTATACGAGCCTCCAGCCACCCTAACAAAACACAATATGGTGATGACAACTTTAGCAAATATGCACAAAAAATCTTCTATAGTCAAAAAGAGAAATTTTAATAATAAGATGTACTTCCAGAAAAATATTTGAAATTTGTCCTGTATCTTGAAAGAAAACAAACCTTGCATTTGTCCCATAAAGAAGGAAACAATTCTTCTGAAGTCAGATTCTTCTGTAACTTCTTATACATAGCATTAATTGTCTTGTCAAGCTGCGAACGAGAATAAAGAATTTTACCATAAAAAGAAAAGAAAAACAAATAAGAAAAAAGCGAGTATTTTCTTTGTACTCTCGATAAGCTGAACTTCAGCATTTTCTGGAGGTCAGCTTTTGACATCCCAACCTGAAACTGTATCTGTAGATTACAAAGCGTACTGTCAGCAACCACATAAATAGCTGCACTTCAATAAGAAAGCAATATTTTTTTCTATCTTTACTTTCCTCTCTCTATTAATCGAATCAAGATAGCATTTGAGANACAAATGAAATTTTTTAATAATTGTTGGGTAGATAGTCTACAAGGAAAAAAAGTAACGGAAATAGCAGCTAGTAACATCCAAGAAAAAAAGAGGATAAATATTATCAATGAGAATAAACGGGAAAGAAAGCTAAGAAAACTATACATACAATAAAAATAACCATGTTGATGTGACGCGTACAAGCTTGATCATAAGATTCACTGGCTTGATGATAATATTTTGCTAGTATTGGCACAACAGTAGCTAAATCATAAAGACTGCAGCCCGAAAAATAATACTCATCAGAAAATAATTTTTTTATTCTTCAATTAAAGAAATAATAAAACTTTATGGAATATTAAAAAATCGTTAAAACAATAAAAGGATGTCATAGGAGATTAAACATAGCCATGACCTATAGCCATAAGCTATAATGTCGAGAACAACTGTTTTAGTATAACAGAACTTATACCTGTTCTGAAAAGCTGCATAGTTCTCTAGAAGTACAATGTCAGAATACTTTGGGTCCATTTGTGCAGTTCTCTCCAAGCACACAAACATTATGCTAACCTGTGGCAGTTTATAAAAATACTCTTAATTTACAAGGGTTTCAAAACTAAAGCCAAAAAATTCTGCTACTGCAGTACTGTAAGGAAGACATCCAAGCTGATTTTTCAGGAAAAAAAATTTATGATAATTGTCATTTGAATTTCCTATTTGCGTAATGTTCTCATATGAACAAACCAGAACGACATTCTTGCAAAAATGGAGTTCACACTCAGTAGTAGTACATAATTATAAATGCTTACGATTTTGCTATACGCCTGGTCGACTATATCTCTAAATTGGCCCTGGATGTATTGCTCCATGCGAGTAGCTAGGTTGGCAAATCTGGGCAACCAAACATTAAACTTGTATTAATCAAATAAAATACTTGGATAACTGTTAAAATTTTGTTATCCGTCTACAGAAATAATTGCAACTACAAACAGCAAAGCACAACATAAAATAAATCGTAGATGATTATAATAAACTTAAACTCAGTTGTATCAAATAAGAAAAGAATAACAAAACTTGTGCGTCCAGTGCTGATCAGTTATCCCTAATAAAATTGAGGAACTCAATCTATTACAAATGATAATTGATGAGAACGAGTAATCAACCTCAAAATATATGGCAGAACTCCCAATTGGCATGCATTTCGTTCAGTCTTCTCAATCACATATATACAGTCATCAACAAACTGCACATGAAATGAAAATTAAACAAGACAATCAACATTATACATTGGAATAAAAGATGAAGAAAATCGAAAAGAACTGACCCTGCCAAAATGCATTGATATTCTAGCTTCCAAGTCATCCAGTAGTAAACGGACAAATCCAGTTGTATTAGCTTTCTGACCAGAAAGAAAGCGCTTTGTTATACCATGCATTGAAATGCACCTCAAAGGATCATATTTGAACGCCCAATCCAACAAGGCATAGAAATCCTCCTACGATCAAAAGATCAAAAACAAGAACCAAAAACCCATTACTCCAAAATCCAGATGATAGTATTTGCTGAACAATTCAATTTCGATGAAAAAAGCATAATGGATCATTTTTGGAGTATTTACGAAATCAGAGAGATTCATTTACACGGTGCAAAAAACACTGTGATGTTTAAGGAAATAACTTGAGGCAGCACATTTAAAAATGAGGTTTCCATTAAAAACATTTAACCACCTAGCAATCAATCACCTAGAACAAATTTGTTGATTAGATGCAGAAATTTCACCTGAATACCATCAAGTAATTCTCGAAGAGATTCATTTAAAACACACAACTCAGTAGTGCTGCCCCCTAAATAAGCAAATAAACCAACAACATTTCAGTTTAGACAAATTTTCATGATATGAAGAATGCAAAGGCAAGCATTGTATTAAGCAATTAAGTACTGGAAACAGTTTTTAAACAATATGCATTTTACAGTAGTATAAATTGACATCATCTTAAACATCTTTCGCACCAGAAGCTACACATTCTTGATCATCATCAGTTTTTCCATTGCCATCAGAGCAACTATTGCTGCCGTTAGCCAAAGTAGGTATATCAAAGCACATGAAGTGTCCAAAGAAAGAACTCTGAAAAAAATTTAGAAGCCAAGTCACATCATTTTGTCAAAAATTCCATTCACTCAAGGGATGTGCCATGAAACATGAGTAAACCTCATCTACTAGAAGAGGGATGAAAATTGTAAGCATTTTAGAATATGCTTCAGACAAGACAACAGTTTCTGCACTATTTGCTGTCTGGCCTGAACTTGCATGAGATTCAAACCATGCTGCAGGAGCTTTTCCAACTTTAGTACTAGCACGGAGTTCATTTGCAAATTCACGAGCCTGAAAAAAGAACTTCCTGATTTAAGAATAAAATTATGCATTATTGCATCATTCAATTTTGAGAACCCAAGCCTAGTAAAGTAAATCTAAGAAGAAACAATCCATGAGCTATGAGTTCTTTCGAAAATGTAGCAACTTTAATATAGTAAGATATTCTTGGCAAATCTGAACATAAAAATCATTGACTTTATAGACATTAGAAGGCAAGTTGGCTGAGAAAGAGAAAGTAAAAACAGCCAGTCCTGCATACAATTATAATAAACAGTAGGGGCCTGGAGGTGCTTAATTCAAACGCAACAGAGTTTGGGAACAACATAAGTAATGAAAGTATACTATAGCAACGAAAGAAACTACTAAAACATGAACACTATCTAACTCAAATATGATTATTATTATTATTATTATTATTATTATTTGGAAAATCAATGCAAAACTATAACGATTTGTGAAAAGATCAACTAAGAAAGCATTCCAAGTTAAGCTCGCTAACATATTTTCTTTTCGGGTGGGGGAGATGTTTGCGGAGGTGCATGTCCAAGCAAAGCCATAACATTTATTTTTTTTTCCTCTATTTAGGTAAGTATTTACACATTACTTCATCAAAATAAAAGGAGCATTAAAAAGAGGGGTGTGGGGTGGGAGTGTTTGCGGAGGCACATGTCCAAGCAAAGCCATAACATTTCTTTTTTTTTATTTATTTAGGTTAAGTATTTACACATTACTTCATCAAAATAAAAGGAGCATTAAAAAAGGAAAGACCAAGAAATATATGCATGCAAATTATGGATAGAGCTACGGTACAGCCATGGTGACGCGGGAGCAATCCAAGTGGGATTTTTTTATCATTGCTACAACACCGAGATTTCTTGTGAGCGAGGCCAGCTTGGACTGGCCCAGGAGGGCCCATTAACCATTCCCTCAAGTGAAATTTCCTCCTATTATGTGTGGGGTCCTCTCCTATTTACCCTAAGTCTATAATATATTGTTTTATTATTTTTAGGGAGTTTTGGCTCAGATTTTTGTCAGGACAGCCGCTGGCATACGTTTCTCCCTTTGAGCGCTACATCTGAGGATTTAGGTGGTGCTCCGGTTGTATCCCTCTCCCAAGGAGGCTTTTATCTTCCCTACTCTCCTTTTGAATCCTCCCTACACCGCTACCCGTCGCCATTTTCTGCTTGAGCAGCTCGAAATAGTTGTCGACATTATTCTTCCCACAATTTCTGCATTCCACCCAACATTTCCTACCATTCCAGTGCTCCCACTTGTTGTCATCGTTGTTCCAACCACCATAAATCCCCTCCCCTTCCCACCACCAACTGTTCTAGTCATCCCGGATCACATCCCTGCCATCGCTATCCCAGCCCTCCTGCACTGCCTACCTGCCATATATCCAAACCCAGATTCCACCCTACTGCCGCCCAGGAAAGCAAGGACATAATGTTCCGTTGTCATATCCACCCACTTACTCCACACTCCCATCTTACCGCCTCCTTCCAAACCCCCTCTAATCACCACCACCACCACGAGATCCCACCCTACTTTAATTATTTGTGTCGTGTATGTTGTTATTTCAGATTTTCTGGTGTCATGTTATATTTTTCTTTTCAAGTGTGTTGATTGTAACCACCTATTTACTTCAAGTAATAATATTTGCTTTTATATTATAATTTGGGTTAACACAAGTATCATTTGATATCAGATCTAGCCAAATTCTGATCTTATCCTAGGAGCATCCACTAATACCCAACCCTATCTCCACCAAAAATTTCTCTCTCACCCTACATCACCCTTACATCACCCTTACACAACTTATTATTCCTGCAGTTTCTGCATTCCAGCCAACATTTCCTACTATTCCAGTGCTCCCACTTGTTGTAATCGTTATTCCAACCACCATAAATCCCCTCCCCTTCCCACCACCAACCATTCCAGTCATCCCGGATCACGTCCCTGCTACCGCTATCCCAGCCCTCCTGCACTGCCTCCCTGCCATATATCCGAACCCAGATTCCACACTACTGCCGCCCAGGATAGCAAGGACATAATGTGTCATTGTCATATCCACCCACTTACTCCACACTCCCATCTTACCGCCTCCTTCCAAACCCCCTCTGATCACCACCACCACCCCGAGATCCCACCCTACTTTGATTATTTGTGTTGTGTATGTTGTTATTTCATATTTTATAGTGTCATGCTATATTTTTCTTTTCAAGTGTGTTGATTGTAATCATCTATTTGTTTCAAGTAATAATATTTGCGTTTCTATTATAGTTTGGGTTAACACAGGTATTATTTGATATCAGTCTAGCCAAATTCTGATCTTATCCTAGAGTTTCTAGAACCCACTAATACCCAACCCTATCTCCACTAAAAATTTTTCTTTCTCACCCTACATCACCCTTACACAACTCATTCCACCTAGCCACAACGGTGACTTGATGGATCAAAGGAATGGAGTAATCTTTTCCACCAATGCAGATTTCAGGGATGACGGGCCTCTACCTCGAAGATATGACATGAAATATTGCGAAGCCTAAATTTTGAAATAAAGATGGATTTGTCATATTTTTACAACCACATGGATCAGGACGAGTTCGTCGAGCGGCTCTAGACCTTGGAAAGTGTCTTTGAGTTTCTGGATGTCCCACCAGACGGAATGGTGAAACTAGTTGCCAGCAAGTTAAAGAAGAGTTCATTATTTTGGTGAAAAATTTTGAAATAGATACATCAATGTGAAGGAAAAGACACTACCAGGTCCAAGATGAAACAAGAGATGCGGTGACAATACCTACCAGCTCACTACAGACTGAAGGTTCAAACCTCGAGTTCAAAAGTGAAGAGAACATATCACCGGGCGACCCCCACATCTTACAGGCAAGGTTCAACCCCACAATCTTATAGCCAAAGTACACTCAATGAAACATCTAAGCCGACCTTGCCTGAGAACGCACTAGGTCAGAGTGGAGAGCAGTTGGAACCAATCCATAGTTTCAAATCTGCTCAGCCAGGAAGTGTTTCAAATGTAATATATTTGGGCAAACCGTATCAAATTGCATGACTATGAGAAAGATCTCTTTCAGGGATCAGGGAACGGTTGAAGAGATAAACAATGATCCAGTAGAAGATAAAAATTTCAGAGAGACTTCTCAACTTCTAGCTTAAGAGAAAGAAATGTCAACGATTCCAATTCAACCCACGAGAGAGGCACCAACTGAGTTGACAACAGTTATTTTAAAAGATAGTAAGTCTGGTGTAATGAGCGTTCATACAGAGTATGAGGTCTTGGTGTCTCAAACTACATTTTTGCAGGCGTTCGGAGAAGCGTCAACATAATTGACAATGGTTGTCCAAAATTGCCATAAGTTTGAGGGGTTGATACTAGACACAAAGCAACTTCAGATAAAAGGAACTCAGACGATTCAGATATATAGTCCTGCCCCTAAGTTTCCCTTACTGAGAAAGATCCAACTTTTCAGAGATGATAAGAATTTGAGTTACTTCTAGAAGACAATAGGGAGTCATTTAAGTATTAAATTCAGTTCAATAGTGTACCCTCTCCAAAAGATTATCAGAGAGACTGAATGAATCACGGTGTTAGGGATCACCCAGAATCTTCCTACCAGAGAAGAAGAAATTGTTATTATTGAGTGGTTGCTAATGAGAGTGTCTCAGTCTGCCATAGATTTCATCCTAGAGTTGATTTCTCCTCATATGTTTTTTCTATCACATATATTTAGCTGAATAGGAAGATTGAGAGAAGCAAATTATAGATTTACTTGCTTGAGATTGGGCTCGCGAAAAATTATGCCATTATGCAGCTCTAGCTCAAGTTGTGTCAAAAGTGGAATGATACTTATTATATCAGGATGTATTTTGGAATGACAATGCCTACACGACGGACTTGTCAGGAGCTTGCAACATTTTCACTACTTGCAACAGGATCGACCTGACTATCATGAGGAAACAAAAAACTTCAACAGATGAGGTCTAACCTCCCCTAATCCTAGGAGACTGACACGAGAGAGACCTAGGAGGGATTTTTCCTATCATTGCTACAATACCGCTACAATACACAAACACCCGGAGCAAGGGCAGCTTGGACCGATCCAAGAGGGTCGGCCGACCATTCTTTTAAGTGGACTTCCCTCCTATTGGGAGTGGGCTCCGATCCTATTTACCCTAAGTCTATAATATGTTGTTTGTTTTTAGGGATTTTTTGGTCAGATTTTAGTTAGGACAGCTGCCAGCATCCGTTTCTCACTTCGAGAGCTATATTTGAGGGGTACCTTGCATGGTGTGCCGACTATATCCCTTTCCCGAGGTGGAGTTTATCTTCCCGAATCTCCTTCCACATCCTCCCCAAACTGCTCTCCACCGCCATTTCCTACTACAACCACTCGGAACAGTCGCCAATGCTATTTTTCTTGCAGTTTCTGCACTCCAGCCCATATTTCCTACGATTCTAGCACTCCCGCTTGCTGTCATCCTTGTTCCAGCCACCATAAATTCCTCCCCTTCCCACCAACTGTTGTTTCAGTCATCCCATAACACGTCCCTGCCACCTAACCACTGTCCCAGTCCTCTTGCACCACTTCTCTGCCATATATATGTTGTTCCAACCCTCGAGAATCGGAATTCTACCCTACTGCCGCCAGAACAACAAGAACATGTTCCATTATCATATCCGCGCACTTGCTCTACGTTCCTATCTTACTGCTACCTTGCAAAGCCCCGCGTATCACTACCACCACCCTGAGATTCCACCCTAGTTTGATTGTTTGTGTTGTGTCTGTTGCTATTTCAGAATTTTCCAGGTGTCTTGTAGTTGTATTTTTCCTTTCAAGTGTGTTGATTGTAACCGTCTATTTGCTACAAATAATAATAGGAAAACTAAACACTAAAAAGGTAAGGTTGTGTCTAGAAAAGAGTAAAATTCTTTTTCTTTTTTTTGTAACAAAATAATTTGTATGAAAAATCAGTATAAGAACTATTTTTTTGGCAAATAATGAATATAAAATCTATAATAAATGAACCCTTTCTCCCTTCATCACTTGATTTTGCATTGCATAAATGATCTTATCAAATGCAAGGTGCTTGTAGATCACATTAAGTTTAATGATACCTATTTTTTTGATATTTTATGAGATGAAACTTGTACTTACATGAATCATATAGGTTAGTGTTCTTTCTTCCCATTTTATAAACAAGTATATTGAGTTTTCAAAAATCAGTGCATATAGATTAGTATTCCCACACACACAAACACAAATACACACACACACACACACTTTCTGAATAGAAGCAAATCAGCATATTAAATTACAGAAAAGAAGCCAGTTATTTCAAGCAATTCTTTTACATCCTGACCTCTAGACAAAGCAGCACGTTAAGGGAATGACAGTATACTTTTCGTAAAGTGTCCAAACTATTCTTGTCAAGACTCTGAAAAGTTTAAATATAGTGCAAAACAAAGAATTAGAAGACGCGCTCAGCACAATGAATTTGTTCAAAGAAGTTTATTATCAAACACATGCCTTTAAGTGTTGAAGAAGTCGTGCATAGGTTCTGCACTTGTATCTCAAATCAGTATGGTCAGGCCTTTTCAATGATCCTCGCTTCAAGAAATCAAAGATAGATTCAAATTAATTTTGTATTTACCGCAACAGCTATAGCTACACTTTTGTAATTAGAAATTCACCTGAGAAAAATAATTCTTGTCGCTCATCATGAAATCCACCAAACTAGTGAAGTAGTTTCTCAAGAACTCGGATGCACGTCGAACAAACGTAATTTTTAAATTCTCTAATTCCACACGTCTCTCCTTAACCTGTACAGTTACTTACCGATTATTTTCATATCCATAAATCTAACAAAACACAAGGAAAGGTTATTTACATCAAGGAAAAAAAACAAACAATTATTCAAAAACAAGAAAATTTGTATGTATAATTTTTAATCTATCTATTTTAACTAACCTTAACAAACATTCTCAGCTCAGCCTAAATTTCTCATATATGGTTCACAAATCTACTAACAGAAAGTTAGCAAACTTCAAGTGGGACATATATACAACTAGTGATGTGATAATGGTACTAGAACCTCTACAGTGTCGCAAAATTTTTAAACACTTAAAAAGCTAACAGATGAAGTACAGCTTGCATAATTGCATAAGATGGATCCAAATTTGGCACTTGCAGATGACGTATTGCCCCAATTAACCATTCACAAGCTTCAATGCTTTTCACCACATGAGGTTCATCAAATGAACCACCCCTTAGAGATGCTGCAAACTGTCATTTAGAAGATCCACAAAACAAATGATAATAAATTTAGCGCCAACTAGTTCATTGGAATATGCTCTAACACAACTAGCAGATAAAATAAATATACCTTAGGAGGGATATGTAACCGTCCAACTAGCTTATCCAGCTCCTCCATTAGTTTTTTATGGTTTGCAGAGTGCAATTCTAACTTGTTGTTGCGAGCTTCTATCTGCATTGCTTAACAATGAAAGTACATAGAAGAATAATACTGGGTGTAATCATACAACATCAAAATAAATAAATAAAGTTTTTCCGGGCATTAACATTCTCGAAATTTGATTTCTTCACATAAAAAACCAGTTCAGCAACTACCCCCATAACAACGCAATAAAACAAATCCAAAATGCAATCTTCAAGTCAGCTCATAATAAAACACAACTCAGACAAATAACCTCCCAAAAAATCGCACCAACAGCTAAACCATAAGTTTCGCCTAATATGGGATGAGATGGTCCAACTTGGATAATACCTCATATAGTATTGAGTTGGGATCATTATAACTCTTAATCATATTGTCGAGTCA
>JXCR01140550.1:96800-113590 GCA_002079205.1 Phalaenopsis hybrid cultivar
ATATATATATATATATATATTATAATAGCGATTTCGGTCGTTGCTAGGGTTTTGAATGGCGATTTTGGTCGTCAATGATTCAGTCGCATATGATTCAGAAGCAATCGAAGGAAAAGGGCTTGCATCTTATCGGTCCTCAACTGCGTTTGTTTCGTCTGTTCGCCTGTTTCGACGTCGAGCGTCTCCTTTGTCGACTCACGTTTTTAGCTTCGTCGTCTGTTTTGACGCTAAGCTTCTACGACTTCTTCCTCATCTTCCACTGACACACTCAAACACAACCGATCTCGTCTCCTCCGGTTCTCCTCGTTCGCACGACTCGACAGCTTTAACAGCAACACGCAAGGCTCGCAGTTACGGCTCCTCTCCTCTCGACAGAGCCGCAGAACTCCTCCCTCTCCTTCCTCCCTCATTGCAGGTAGAGTTTTTCCCTGTTGGATGGGTGAGTTCCCTCCTCCATTTGAACCTGGCAAAGCCGCCTTCGCCCACGTGGTGAGTAATCATCGGGTGGAGTTAGTTGTTGTCTTCCCCTCAAGCTATAAGGAATGTACTGGTGATTGCTCTTTTGTTAGGAAGGCAAGTAGAAAAGGTGGGACACCCACCTATGAATGTAATCGGAAAGAGTTTTGATAATCTCAAACTTATAGGCAAGTGGAAAGTGGGTCTCTTTGATGGGAGACATGTGTTGATTCAGTTAACCATGGCTGAAGACCACGCTCGGGTTTTCTCAAAAAAATATCTTAATATTTCAGGAAATCCAATGAAGTTACTCAACTGGACTCTTGATTTTGATCCAAACCTTGAACCTCCCACTGTACTAGTAGGGTTTAGTTTATCTGGTCTCAAGCTACACTTTTTTAATCATCAGGTTATTTACTCTATTGGGGTCATACTCGGGGATCCTATGAAGCTTGATCTATCTACCTTCAATCTAATCAGGACTTTTGTTGCCAGAATACTTGTGGAACGGGATATCATTTTACTTGATATTATAGAAGTCCGGCTGGGCACAACACATAATGGATATTGGCAACAAATTGTCATGGAACATAAACCTTTCTATTGTACCCACTATAAGATGTTTGGGCATATCCTTGATCAATGCCACAGGCTCCATCCTAACTTGAAATCTACAGCTCAAACGGATAAGAATGGGTCTAACCCCACTGTTTTGGACACATTGACCCCACCTGTGAAAGAAATTACCACAAGACAGGAATTGGTGTCTGATTTAATTGCTCCTGGGGACCCCCCTAGCAATATTGTTTTTGTTTCTACAATTGACGTGTTATCAGATGGCTCAGCTGAGCAACCTACACCTTCAAAAATTATTGAAAACAATACTAAAGCATGCTTACTTATAAAGGAAAATGTTCGAACGGATAATCAGGAGAGTCTTGCAGCTCCTCATCCCCAGGCAGTATCTGGTATAGGCAACAATTCATACTTTACATACACTAGAATCTAATGTGGTCACAACGGTTAATAATCCTTCTACCGCAGTTCTACCACCTTATCTAAACGAGCAAGTTGTTACTGTTAGTCAGGCGTAAGTGATTCAGCAACTTATATATGTCTGACAATCTGTTGACCAACAAACGGATCAGATGAGCAAGTCTCCAGACGAGGAATGACAGGTTTACACATCCAGGAGGAAGAAGAAGAAGAATAGTGATCTATTTGAGCTCAGAAATTTAATGGATGACACATTAGTTACTCTGGGTAATGGCACGCAACTCACCAATTTGCTAGTTGGCTCCCTTCCTAGAAGTAGAGGCAAAGGCAGGACTAAATTGAGTGGTCACAAAGCGTTTTGGTGGTTTTGACTCTTTTTGGTATTACATGCATCTCTACAACCTATCTGTATCTTTTCCATTTTAATATATTAGCCCTTGGACTTTTAAAAGCTCGAGGGCAATATATTAAAAAAAAAGGATACAAATGGGTTGTATGAGTGAGCCCAAAAAGGCATCCTACTAACACGATACAACACAAACAAAAAAATAAAGATATGTCCCTAACTTTTTGCGTGTTTTTTGTGATTTTGATCACACACACACACACACACACACACACACACACACACCTATATATATACACACACACACACCTATATATATACACACACCTGGTCTCAAGCTGCATTTTTTTTCACCATCAGGTTTTCTACTTTATTGGGGTCATTCTTGGAGATCCTCTAAAACTAGATCTGCCTACTTTCAACCTAATCAGACCCTCGGTGGCCAAAATACTTGTGGAAAGAGATATTACTTTACCTGATATTACTAAAGTCTGGTTGGGCACAACCCATAATGGTTATTGGCAACAAATCTTCATGGAACACAAACCTCCATATTGTACCCACTGTAAGATGTTTGGTCATATCCTTGCTAAATGTCACAAACGTCATCCTAATTTGAAATCTAAGGTTCAAGTGAATAAGGATGGGTTTAACCCTACTGCTGTGGACATTTTAGTTCCACCTGAGGATGATACTATAACATAAGGTGTTTGTTGCCCCTGAGGATCTCCCCCATGAAACTATTGTTACTGCTACTGCGAGTGATGAGATGTTGCACCTACAAAATCCATACAAAACAATATTGATGGACTCTTACCTATAAATGATGGAGTTCAGACTGATAATCAGGAGAGCCTCACAGCTCCAATTCTTCAAGAAGTATCCGGTGTAGCGGGAACTCATACTTCACACATTCCAAAACTTACTGTGGGTACTACTGTTGGTAATTCTTCAGCTCTACCCCATCAGGCTGATTCTCCGGAGGAGGAATGACAGGTTTACACTTCCAAGAGGAAGAAGAAGAATGGGGATCTACTAGAGCTCAGGAGTCTTATGGATGATACTTTGGTTACTACGGGTAATGGTCAACACCTTACCAATCTGCTAGTTGGATCCCTACTAAGAACTAAAGCTAGAGGCAAGTCTAGATTGAGATGACCCACACTTTTTCAGCGACTGGGTGGTTTTTTTATTTTTTTCTTTTATTTCTATATGTACCCATCTCTTACTTTTTTTTATGTGTGTTGTACCGTATGGGTTGGGTGTTTAGGCCCACCCATACAAACATATCTGTATTTTTATCTTTAATATATGAGCTCTTGGGCTTTTTTAAATATATATATATATATATATATATATATATATATATACACACACACATATATATAGCTCAATTCATGTATATATAAAATGGAGTCGGCAGCGGGCTCTGCTAGTGTTTCGTCGGATGGCAATTCTCGGCGTTGAATCTCTCGGCTTAACTCCTTCGTCATCTCCCAAGACAGTTTTCACGTACGTCCTCGGGTCCTGTCTCTCAGTCAACGACGATTGCTCGTAGGTCGTCTTCGACGTCTGACGGCTAGCCCGAAGAGGACGACGACGGTCTCGCACGTCGTAGACGGTTTCCTCTAGCAGTTTGATGCGCCCGGGCCTCCTCGCATTGCCCCAAATTGACGCGGCTGTCTGCACGCACCCGACAGACGACTCGCACGCGACTCGCTGATACACCTAAAAAATGTTCAATTTTTCATATGCTTTTAATGCCTATATTTGGTGATTTTCAATAATATTGCACTTCAAAAGAAGATATTTTGTATATTTTTGGTTTCAGGTACAAAAAATAGAGTTTTGGAGAAAAAGAAGCAAAAATGATGCAATTTGGAGCAAAAACGAGCAAGAAAGAAAATTTTGTCCTAGCACATTTCGATGTCTTTCTATGTTTAATCTCATTTACACTTCTCACACATTTTTAAATGAAATTACACTTTAAATAAAGATTATTTTTATGTTTATTTTGTAGGTCTATTCGTTAGGAACGCAACGCAACTGAAATGGGGCGAAACGAAGCTAAAACGAAGCCAAATAAAGCAAAATGGTGGAGTTGCGCAGAGCCAGCGCCGACAGCGCCAGAGCTGACGCGGCAGCGCCAGAGACCAGAAAACAACGTCAAAACGGCTCCGACGGTGCCCGAGACGGTTTGGACGCGATGCTTGGCGAATTTCTAGAATATTCAATGTATTTGGATGCTTTTTGGAGGGTTGTTGGAGGCATCTCTTGGGAAATTCGTCCCTAAATTATAATAGAGTGCTTTTATGTCAAAAAAAGTGGTGTGTGTGAGTGAGAAAATGTGGAGAATGTTTAGAGATCTTAGAATAGGAGTAGAAATGTAGATTTCTACCTTTTTGGAGAGATTGGTGAAGAGATTTTGAGAGAATATCTAAGGGAATGTTCTAACATTGCATGGATCAGCGGGAAACTTTATGAGAGTGATTTTCATCTTTCTTTCAAGGGAAAAAAACTAAGTATTGTGTTATTCATTATTTTATGATTTTGTAAACACTTATCTAATGGATTTGCTTTGATTTAATGAAATTTTCCGTTGTGTTTTCATCTTGCTTTGTGATGTGTTTCTCTTACTTTCTTTTTTTTTGGAAATAGTGGCATGAGAAGATTATGTCGTTATTTTCCTTTTACTTTTCTTTCGCAATGAGAAAGATTTATGTTTAGGATATTGGGATGCATGATAGAAGAAACTTTAATTATAAATTGTGATAGTGTTTCAACTCCCCTCTTAATTTAATTTTCGATCTGGCCAATTAAATTGTTAAAATATGTTGTGAAACATATGATTCAGGAAATGGAGTATGAGTTCTACAACAGAGTGAGAATCACATTTAAGTCCATGAAGGAGTATTTCATTCATGGAATTAAGTGCAAATAAATAAAGAAATATACTTTATTAGGTGTAGAATTAGAGATTTATAGGGTGATAGACTAAAAATCCCAATTCAATCTTAGTGTTTAAAAAATAAAGCGAGAGTTAGCCTTCAGGGGAAGGGAAGTGAGAGCTCTGGAGTGGGAGTCAGTATCCTCCTAGCCTAGCCACGGATTTAGGGAGATTAGTCAATGATTTTCTATAACGCTGAATTAGGGTAGAGAATTAAAATTGCTTCTATTTGGCACATACAATATTTAATGTATCTCATTCCTTTACACTCGCTACATAAGAATAATAGTTTTTAACATCTTAAAGTTCTACAAATCAACTCATCCAAAAAGAGTTATCTTTAGAATTAATATTTACATTTAGAAATAGTTACTATCCTTACATTTAACATTCGCATTTAGGAGTAGTTGTTAGATAAAACACCATTTTAATCGACTACTAAGGACTAATAGTAGTAGAATGTAATTTGACTAAGAATATCTTTCCTCACTTTCTCGTGGGATCAATATTCGGGGCTTAATCAGAAAGTCTTATATTACTTAAAGCGATACGTGCACTTGTGTAGAACCCATAGTGTGCGAACTATTTGCTATATTTTATAATATTATATAATATTTCAATTTTGTATATTAGCTGCTAAATTAAATTGGGTCAAGTTTTTTACCGTCTTTTGAAAGCTAAATTATCGCGTAATTATAGGTCAGGTCAAGTTTTTGGCACCATCTCAGGGGAATTGAATTGACATAAAACACGCAGAAATATAACACACGCTAGGGGCGCATCACTCGCCAAGCGCATAGCCTTGCTGATTGATTCGGTTGTCTGCTCCTTTTGACGGCTCGCCTAGCCGCTCTGGAGATAGCCTCGACGATGCGTTCCTATGCCACTGCACTTATCGGCAACTTTCTTATTCCTACTCATGCTCCTCTTTCAGGTTCAGAGTCTGATTTTCATATTGGTAAGTCTTGTAATGTTCTACAATCTTTCCACGACACTCTTGAAGGTGGTGGTGATCATACTTTCATTAAAAAGTTTGGTAAAAAAAATGGGAAGTCTGTTCTTATTCTCACTGAGATTGAAATCAGTACTCTCACATCCTCTTGGCATTTTGCTCTAGTGAGTAAATTCCTTTATGGTCACCCAAAACTTGAGATCATTCGGAAAGATTTTGATGCTATGAAGTTATTAGGCGGTTGGAATATTAGAATTCTTGACGATCGACATATATTTATTCAATTATCTCACGATACTGATTACACTCTCATTTTTTCTCAAAAGTTATCAAGATCGACAGTCATTTTATGAAAATAATGAAGTGCTGTCGATTTTGATTCAAAAGCGGAGTCCCCTATCAATCCTATTTGGATAAAATTTTCAGGGTTAAAATTACATATGTTCAACTTGAAAATTCTCTACTGCTTAGCAACTGCTTAAAGTAAGTCTCATAAGGTTGATAGTCCTACGCTTACCGTCACCAAATCCCTTGTGCTTTGTGTGTTAGTTGATAGAGATAACACTCAACCAGCTCCGGATGAGATATGGATTGGCACCACTCACAACAGGTATTGGCAAAAGGTTGAAATAGAACCACAACCTCCTTATTGCTCTCATTGTAGTATGTTCGGTCACATTTCTATTATTTGTTATAGCTTGCATCCTCATCTAAGGTCGGATACCGCTAAAGATCAGCCACCTACCATCCCTGCCGAGAAGGTGCAACACGATCCTCTTTCCAACATCGCAGTTCCTGATGAAGAACATCATACTACAGGTACAGATCCAAATGTGTTTATACTACTCACTGTTATTGAAGAAGGTCCACTTACATGTCAATACAAACGAGAGTGCTTCTTCGATCCGATTAAAGATCAACTGGTACAACAAATAGTTGTTTCTAATGTTCAACACCCTACACATGTCCGACACACTTTAGATCAATCCACTGATCAGGTGAATCAATCTTCAAATGAGAAATGACAGGTCTATTCCAAGAAGAAGAAGAAGAATGGAGGCAGAGGCACTCATTTTACCAATTTATTAGATGACACATTGGTTACCACTGGCAATGACAGTCATCTTACGAATTTATTAGTTGGCTCCTTAGAATTAGAGGCAGATGCAAAACAAAATTGGGTCACTCTTTAGCTACCTGATACTCCGTATTCTGACACTTTTTGATTTTTTTTTCTCATGTTTTTTTTTTTGTATTTTCTCTTTTTGGAACCATTTGAATGTAGTGGTTATCGTGTGGTCAAGCTTTCATGATTGGGTCCTTCCACACAATCTATCTGTAACCTACTTTCTATTTAATATATTAGTCATTGGGCTTTCTCAAATATTAAGTTGTATATACTAGCTGGCATGGTGTCGTTCCCCTCTGCTAGGGTTTCGCCTCATGGCAAACCCTAGCTTTCTGCTACACGGATCTCCTATCTGCTACAAGAATCTCTCTCGCGTTTCTATTTCCCTACTGTCTTCGTCGACGTCGATGCTCGCGTCGTCGCGTTGTTGTTGACCTCATTTTTAGTGAGGTCTAGTCTTCCGCTTAGGGTTTAGGATCTAGCCTTAGGGGTCTCCCTTCGACTATCTTAGAACCTTAGAAATGAGACCCGCCTCATTTTAAAAAAAATTCAACCCGCTTCTGTACTCTTTTGTGGTTTTGCGTGTGTGATATCGACTTCTAACACTTGGAAGGATGAAACCAACATGAGGAACCCAAAAGGGATTCCTACAGAACCTTTTGAGCCTAAGGGTGGCCTTCTGCACAATTCGCACTCCCGCACGCATAAACTTCGCAATTCGGAGAGNATCTCTCTCGTGTTTCTATTCCCTGCTTCGTCTTCATCGACGGGTGCTCGCGTTGTCGCACCTTTTAGACGACGAGGCAGGCCGAGTTTCAGCATTTTTTTCCAAACGACGTCCTTATATGTCCAGGACGCCTCCTTCGCAGTCCTCGCGTCGTCTCGCTCTGACGACAGAGCTGCTGATCTGGTCGCTTGGTCGCGTTTGTCGCACTGCTCTGCTCGCGTTTTTGCATTTCCTTTCAAATGACGTCTCTTCGCTTCCTGTCCGACATAATCTTGTCGGCAGAGATGGCTATCCGTTCCTATGCTACTGCACTTGTCGGCGACCTCTCGATTCATACTCGTGCTCCTCTTTCAGAATCAGTGACTGGTTTTCGTATAGGCAAAACTTGCAATTTTTCTCAATCTTTTCACAATGTTCTTGAAGGTGGTGATCACACCTTCATAAAAAGATTGAGGAAAAAAAATGGGAAGCCTACTCTTATTCTCACGGATGTTGAAACTAGTACTCTCATGTCCTCTTGGCGTTTTGCTCTAGTGGGAAAATTTCTTGATGGTAACCCAAAATTGGAGATCATTCGGAAAGAGTTTGAGACTATGAAGCTATTGAGTAGTTGAAATATTGGTTTACTCGACGGTCGACACATACTGATTCAGTTATCTCATGATGTTGATTATACCCGCATTTTTTCTCGGAAAGTTGTCAAGATTGACACTGTTATATAAAAATTCTGAAGTAGACTGTTGGTTTCGACCCAAAGGCGGAGTCTCCTATCATTCCAGTTTGGATAAAATTTCCGGGCATCTGTTCAATTTGGAAATTCTCTACTCCTTAGCAACTGCTTACGGTAAGTCTCTCAGGGTTGATAGTCCTACGTTTGCTGTCACCAGACCCTCTGTGGCTTGTGTGTTAGTTGAGAGGGATATCACTCAACCAGCTCCGGATGAGGTGTGGATTGAAACCACTCACAATGGGTATTGGTAAAATGTTGAAATCGAACCACACCCTCATTATTGCTCTCATTGTAGTATGTTTGGTCACAACTCTACTATTTGCTATCGTTTGCATCTTCATCTAAGGCTGAATATCACTAAAGAACAACCACATATTATCTTTGTTGAGAAGATGCAGCCTCTTCCCAACACCGCAGTTCCTGAAGAAGAACAACATACTACAGCTACAGATCCAGTTGTGCTTATACAGCTATAGATCCAATTGTGCTTATACCACCCACTGTTATTGAAAAAGACTCTCTTACATGCCAAGACACACGAGAGTGCTCCTTTGATCTAATAACAGATCAACCGGTACAACATGTTGTTGCTTCTAATGTTTAACAATCTGCATATCTCCAACACACGTTAGACCAAGATCAGGTGAATCAATCTTCGGAAGATAATGACAAGTCTATTCCAGGAGGAAGAAGAAGAAGAATGGAGGTCGACTCCAGCTAGGGAACATATTGAATATACATTGGTTACTACTATGAATGACAATCATCTTACCAACTTATTAGTTTGCTCCTTCTCTAGAGCCAGAGGCAAAGACAAAACCAAATTGGGTTGCTCTCTAGCCACCTGATACTTTGTCTTTCAGCATTTTTAGGCTTTTCCTTTATGTATTTACTGTATTGTCCTGTATTTTCTAGTTTTGGAACCACTTGTGGTTTTGGTGTGAACAGGGTGCCATGTTTGGACCCTTCAACACATTTTATCTGTATCTTTCTTTCTAGTTAATATATTAGCCTTAATATATATATATATATATATATATATATATATATNAGCTAGAATCCTGAGGGGAATGATGGATCTTGTTGAACATGTAACGTAGTTTGAGTTATCAACCATGTAGCTCAACATCAACTAGACCCCGAAACGCCATATATTTTTCATCAAATTCAAGAAATAACCTATTGGATGGCTCTCACACCATTCCATTTGGATATTCACCTCTTTCACCAAGTTCAAAAAAAGGTTCATCGCCCAATTCATCACCACCCATCATTGGGAAATTTACATACCTAGCACATAATTCCTATGTACTTACATATCTCACACCTAAACTTTTATTTGACATAGACAACAATTTGATGCTTTAAACCTATACATGAGAAGGTGTATTTCACTTTTAAAAAGTGGTATTAGTGCTAACTTTGATATGATACTAAAGATTTGAGTGGTATATATGTAAATATGAAATTTTGGGTGTGAGATAAGAAAATCATTAGAATTGTGTGTTATGTATGTATTTGCNGCTTCCTGCGGCTTTTCCTGGTTCGAAATATATGCTATAAGAGAGCTTATTTGATTTGGAAAATGTTGTAGAGTGTTTTGTGGGGCTTGGTTTAGCTCCTCATGAGGCACCACCCCTGTTCAAATATCTGTTGGAACTGTTTCATGCTTGGAATATTTAGATATGCAGGTTGTTTTTTGGCTTTGGACGGCTCGGTTTTTGCCTACAGGTGGTGGGAACTTTAATTTCTATCAAAATATGAATTTATATCAATGTTTGGGCCTGTTTTTTAATCTTGTCGAGCTCTGGCTTTGGTTTTGGTTCTTGTCGAGTTCGGCTTTGGCTTTAGCTCTTCTTGGACTGGTTCTGGCTTTATCTTTTAGTTGGGGACTGGCTTTGGCTTTGTCTCTTGTTGGGCTGGTTCTGGCTTTATTTTTAGTTGAGGACTGACTTTGGCTTTGTCTCTTGTTGAGCTGATTCTGGCTTTATTTTTAGTTTGGGACTGGCTTTGGCTTTGTCTCTTGTTGGGTTGATTCTGGCTTTATTTCTACTTGAGGGCTGGCTTTGGCTTTGGTTCCTACTCCTTACCCATGAGGTCCATTGCTGATCTTTGGGTGTGACTTGGCTTTCTCTGCTAAGCTTGGATTGACTTGAGTGTTGTGGATGAATCAAGTTTGCCATCCAAAAAGAAAATCATATTTATTTCAGTTATCCCTTCATTTAATTAGGGAGGCATAGCTGCCTTTTGGAGGTCCTTTTGTTGGCATCGGCCGTGAGCCCCTTGTGCTTTGGATGGCTTCTGGTTATGGGCCTTTGTAGTTGGTCTTTGTCACCTTAAACTGTGAGCTCTATTAATTCTTTTGGGCCCCTTTATTATCCTAACTATAAGCCTCATTTATTGTCTTATATACTGCCTTTGGTTATGGAGTTTGGTAGCCATTCCTTGCTCTAGCCGTGAGCCCCCCTATCCCCATCCCTGGTTGTGACCCAGAGCCTTGTAGGTTGTTTCCTCTTTTCTGCTGATCCTTGGCCGTGAGTCCTACCTGCTGTTCATCTCTTTGTGATAACCCCGATCGTGAGCATGTCTGTGGTTTGATGGGAAGATTTTTGTGCTTGCTTAATATATGGAGTTATGGATTGAGTTGGAAGAATTTCGAATTTAGTACGGGTTTGGAAGTATTGACAGTNCCTTTGTTCGTGTTCGACTCATTAACTCAACGAATGAGCCAAACACGAACTTCTTAACGAGCCGAACACGAGTTGTTTGTGAACAACGAGCCGTTTTGACAACCCTAGAAAACACCTACACAGTCTCACCACCTACTCCATCTAGCTCTCCTATCTTAGTTGAAGATGTCCAACAAACCCAAAAAATCGAACATAAAGTCCATAACAAAGAACTTCGTGTGTACACAAAAAAGAACAAAAAACCTTGAGCAAGTGGAAGGCAACTTGCAAGGACTGAACTGCTCAAACCAAAACTCGAGTATGCATTTACCTAAAATTTTGGGTAAGAAGTCTAGTACTTATGAGTTATCCCATTCCTCTTCTGATGTTGGTGACAAGAAAAGTTGCATTATATATACAATTTAGGAGTATGTAGCTCATGAGAAGCTATGCTCATCCCACAAAACTTTTATTTCTAACCTTGATAATATGCAGATTCCTAAATCCATTCATGAAGCTCTTAAAAATTCAGAATTGTGGAAAGCAATTCAAGATGAGATTCGGGCACTAAAACATAATGTTACATGAATTCTTACTAAACTCTCTCAAGATAAAAAGTTTGTAGAATGTAAATGAGTGTTCAATATCAAATACAAAACTAATGGGGGTAGTGAGATATTTCAAACTAGACTTGCTGCAAAAGGTTTCGCTCAAGCTTATGGGATCGACTATCAGGAGACCTTAACACCGGTTGTCAAATTTAACACTGACAATTTTTCTTTCAGTAGCAATGAATAAGGAATGGGGACTGCATCAACTTTGCAATAAAAAATGCATTCCTAAATGGAGATCTGAATGAAGTGTATATGGAGATACTATCAGAACTTGAGAATGATTCCAACAGACACTTAGTTTGGAAACTGAGAAAGTCTCTCTATAGGCTTAAGCAATCACCAAGAGCATGGTTTGAAAGGTTTGTTAAAACTATGAGATCTAATGGGTATTCTCAAAGTCAAGCTAATCATACTTTATTTGTAAAACATATTTATAGAAATAAGATTGTTGCATAGATATTATATATTGATGATATGATTCTTACTGGTGATGATAAAAGATAGATTCTCAAGTTCAAAGAAGTGCTTGCCTCGGAGTTTAAAATCAAATACCAAGTAGCTATGAGATATTTTCTAGGTATGGAAGTAGCAAGTTCTAAGAAAGGTAACATTATATCACAGAGGGAATACATCATGATTGGATGTAAGAGTGCTGATATTCCAATGGATCTCAACTAGAAGTCAAAGTGGGAAGAAAAAAGCGTCTCTATGGATAAAGGAATATATCAAAGGTTGGTAGAAAAACACATCTATCTGTCATGTATGAAATCAGATATTACATATTCTATCAGTATTGTGAGCGAACACAATAATAGCCCAAACGAAGAGCATTTGGAGATGATGTACAGGATTTTGAGGTTTCTCAAGAAGATTCTTGATTATGGATTAATTTTTGAGAAAATCAAGAATACAGGGATGGAAGTTTATATTGATGCTAGTTGGGTGGGGAACTCACTAACAGAAGGTTCGCCACAGGTTGTACTACTCCTATGTATGAAGAAATTTGGCAACATATAGAAGTAAGAAACAAGCAGTTGTTTCTAAAAGCAGTGCAGAATCATAGTATGAGGCACTCGCCAAGGGAATATGTAAAGGGATATGGATTCAAAAATTGTTTAGGAAATTGGGATGTATCTCCAATACACCTATACAAATATTTTGTGATATTCAAGCAGCTATCAATATTGTCAAGAATTTATGTATCATGACAAGACCAAACATACTGAAATTGATAAACATTTCATCTCTGAAAAAGTTAATGCGAGAATCATATAGCTAAACTACATCCCGACATACCAATAAGTTTTTAATGTATTCACCAAAGCTCTTCCTATAAACACCTTCTCAAGATTCAATATCAAGCTTGGTCGCTACAATATTTATGACCCAACTTAAGGAAGAGTGAAAATTTGAGAAGATAGAGGAAATTTGAAAAGATCCGTGAGGAAATCTGAGAAGATCTTGTAGAATTTGACAACTTAAGAAACTCTTGATTAGTTTATTCACTTCCCATTCTATACTATTTTATTTTTTATTTCAAAATTATTTCCTTTCCTGATTTAGCTTATATATATTTGGTAATTTTATAAATTAGGATAAAATGGATTAGAACAATAGGCTGATATAAAACAGAACAATTAGAAAAACATATTTAAGCACAGCAGGTAAGATAGTTATATCAAACAGAACTGCCTCAAATCCAAGAGGCAAGAGTCTCTATAGAAATTACTACAACGGGGCATTTATATACCTACCACCCAATTCCTATACATATACATATCTAACACCTAAACTTTGTTTTTTAATATTTGTACAACCCAAATCGTTTCCATCACATAAAAAATACCACTATTTATACTCTTAAAAAGTGAAATACAGCTTCTCATGCTTAGGTAAAGTGACACATATGCAAAAGTTGAAGTTTAGGTGTTACATATGTAAATACATAAGAATTGAGTTGTATGTAAATCAATATTTCTACAACTTACGGAAGAATAATGTCTTACCAAATAGTATGTAGGCATATTGTCGAGTTCCTTAGTGTAGCTTGAATTCAACTTGAATCTCATCATGTATATAACCCAAATTGTTGAAAATAAAGTCAGCAGATCAAGAACAGTATGAACATCCTTCTCAATGATGACACTGCAATAAAACCTCACAGCCAAAAATATTGCTGTAAGCTCTTGAGACTTTAAGGAAAGGCCTACAAAACGGTGAAGACAATTAATACGTCAAAACTGTGATCTGTAGTTTGCAAGAAAAAACAATATCATAGAAAAAATAGTGGATTCAACAGAAAACATAAAAAGAAAGGAGAACAGGCTTTGTAATCAAAGATGATGTCTGCTGAAAAAGGAAAATAAAAGAAAGACGGTGGAACCAGAAAATAAAAAAGGGAAATTTACATACATACCACGCAATTCTTATGGATTTACATACCTAACACCATAAGTTTCATATTTACATTCATAACACATTTGTGCTATAAACCTATGCATAAAAAGGTGCATTTGACATTCAAAAAATTTGTTAAGTAGTGTTTTATATGACGTTAAAGATTTGATTGTAATGTAAATTTTTGGTGTTAGATATGTTAATACATAATAATTGTGTGGTATGAATGTAAATGCCCCTAATAAAAATTTAAGAAGGCATATTTCGGACAAAGAAAGTAACATCTTATTTAATCATATATCCAAATATGTCAAAAGCTCGATTCAGTTAGGTTAGATTCGGCTCAAGGCAACAAATAAGAAGGCAGATTCACCAGAGACAAAAGTGCACTCGCCAAGAACTGGACTGACTCACCAGGTCCCTCTCCCTTAGTTTGAAGGCCTTGTAAGTCTTGCAAGTAGAATTTTAACATCAACATTAATAAATCTGGATAGATCCTGAAAAGTGCGATAGGTGTGGAGGCATTTACATACATACCACAAAATTCCTATCTATTTATATATCCAACACCCAAACTTTTACTTTTTACATTTATACCACCAAAATCTTTCATATCACATTAAAAATACCATCTTTTTGACTTCTAAAAAGTGAAATACAAATTTCATGCATAGTTAAGGTTGTATGTATGTAAAAATTAAATTTTAGGTGTTAAATATGTACATACATAGGAATGGAGTGGTATGTATGTAAATTTCCAAATCAAAAACTAAGTGATGCGAGAAGTAAAGCAGTAGAACATAGAAAGAAAGATCCGTGACAAAAGAGAACCGGGAGTTTATGATTAGAAAGCTTGCAAAAAATGGAAAAATGAGGATGATCAAGAGGGCTTTGGAATAAGCTCCCAAAACCATTTATAGGTTAAAAATGCCAAAAAGCTCTTCAGATTCTCTAATTAAAAGGNAACTTGAATATAGTAAAGTGTGCAAGGGTCGCTACATCAACGTCCGGGTGTATTGTCAAATAAACAAGGGTTCCCACATTATAGACGGATGCAAGCATAAACTTTAGTCCAAAAATTAATATTAGTATAGAATCTTTAAATATATGTTCTCTCACATGTAAATTAATGTAATTAGTAGATATTATGATTCATAGGAAGATAAATATTTTATGCATTCAAGATACTTAGTGTGTTGTAGAAAAGGCCAAGGAGATTGATAGCTTATGTTTTAAATTTTGGTATTCAGGTAGGAGTCATACTAGAAATGGTATATGTATAATTTTAGATAAAAGTTTGAAAGATAATATTGTAAAAATTAATAGAATTAAAGAATTATAATCCTAAAGATTATTGTTGATACTAAGATTTTTAATGTTGGTGCTTATTCTTCTCAAGAAGNGAGAAAGAATTATAATCCTAAAGATTATTGTTGATACTAAGATTTTTAATGTTGGTGCTTATTCTTCTCAAGAAGGTTTAGATATAGGTTCAAAAATAAAAAATGAATGACTTAGAAGAATTAATATAAATAATACCTCTTGAAAGAATTTTTACTGAAAGAGATTTAAACTAATATGTAAGTAAAGTGATAGAAGATCTTAAAAATGTTTATGGTGGCTAAAGTTTTTGGAGTGATCAATGAAGAAGCTAGAACCATATTAGATTTTGTTTTAGCTTATGATTTTGTTATTGTTAATATTTTTTTTAAAAAAGAGAGACGAGCATAATAATACTTATAAGAATGGATCTAATAAAACACAAGTTGATTTTTTTCTTATGAGAAAAAGAGATTTTCGATAATTTAAAGATTATAAGTTCATTCAAAGTGAAAATTTAAGTATTCATCATGGATTATTAGTTCTGGATTTTTAGATGAGAATTTGTAAGAAAAAAAGTACAACGAAACATTGTCTTAGAATTAATGGGGGTATCTAAAAGACAAATAAAATAATTTTTAATAGTTAACTTCAAGATTTCAAGATTTGGGAGGCTCAGGAAGAAGCTAATTCTATGCGGAATACAATAACAAGCTCTATTAAACAAGTGACAGAAAATGACTTGGAGAATCGAAATGAAGTTTTTTTAAGTAACAATAGTTAATGGTAGAATAATAATGTGCAAGAAAAGATACACTTATATTTGTGATAAAAATTGTTTTAAATGTAAATACTTAGAGAACTGGGAATAATATAAGGTGGGCCTATAGAGGAGTCTAAGGAAACAATTTGTGACGCCATGAATTATGGTTTAGTGATCTTTATAATTTATTAGATAGTAACGATTTTTATAATAGATTAGATACTAAAAAGGGTAAAAAAAAATATATGTATAAGCTAGCCAAACAAAGAGAAAAGAAAAATAAAGATTTTATTCAAGTAAAAAATANAATAGTAACGATTTTTATAATAGATTAGATACTAAAAAGGGTAAAAAAAATATATGTATAAGCTAGCCAAACAAAGAGAAAAGAAAAATAAAGATTTTATTCAAGTAAAAAATATAGATAAAAAGCAAAAAATGTTTTACTTGGAGGAAGATATTCATCATAGGTGGGTGAGATATTTTGATAAACTTTTTAAGGAAGTTTTTGAAAATATGATTAATCTTAGTGATCTTAATATCGTTAATAATAATAAAAAAATTCTTTTGATTGTCGCATTAGTAAAAATGAAGTTGATATTTTAAGGAAACCGAAAGATGGAAAATCAGTAGGACTTGATGATATTATTTTAAAAACTAAAAAGAAGCCTAAGGAGCAGATGCCAAGTATTTTGGTTCCCATTTTTGAGAATAAATGTGTTGCACAGTGGGTGACGGTATTTT
>JXCR01140550.1:118694-140527 GCA_002079205.1 Phalaenopsis hybrid cultivar
TATATATATATATATATATCTAATATACCCAGGGGCTGAACCAACCTCTTTTTAAAGGGGATAAATTATCCCCCTAGACCCAACATGAGGAGCTAAGACAACGAAAAACAAAATGATATTTTAGAAGAGTCAAAAGTGATATTTCAAGGAGAAAAAGACCAAATTACCCACATAAGCCTCGCCTATTTTTTTTAATAATTTAAATAAGAAAAGTTTAAGTCAGGCACAACCAAGAATATATTAATCGAATAAAAAATAAACACTATTCACTAGTAATTTCGAACACGAATTAATATGAAATAAAATTAATTTTGAATGAGTAAAATATGAGCCAAGCTTGAGCTCGCTCAAGCTCAAGCAATCAACAATGATAAAGAAGTTTCTTCAGACAATCTTTATAACAAATTACTTAACATAGATATTAGGTGGCAGAAGTTGCAATACTAGCAACTGTAGCCACTTAAATTAAAAGCGAAAATAAGAACAGGCTCTTAACAATAAATAGTGCTGCGCAAAGAACCCTCTGCTAACTAGAGCCAATAAAACAGATCAGAAATAGCAGGAAGTAAAAATCATTCCGAACATCCTGCTAAAGAAAACGACATCCATTTTACATGATAAGTCAAGTGAATTCATGCAGGATTCTTCCTGCAAACAATATATATAACCATCAACTAAAGAATCCTCATTTTACGTATTACCTAAGGTACTAACATTCATCTAGTTAGATATCTCTCATTCCATGTGCTGAAGGCAATCGCATCAGTTGGCCAAGCATGGCGCTGCAAACACAAGAACATGGAGTTAAACCAAGCTAGAGCAAAAAATTCAAACTCTTAACGAGAAAAAGTGTCGAAATAGTCCCCCCACTTTTTGTAGAGAGTTATTTTAATCTCAAAATTTATACAAGTGCCGATTTAGTCCAGTGTCTTCTTTAAAATAGGCTGAAATAGTTCCCATAGAAGACGATTTCAATTTCAATTTAAAAAGTCTGGGGACTAATTTGACACTTTTATACTCTAGGACTAAAATGATCTCATGTAAACAATCAGAAGACTATATTGACACTTTACATCTCTTAATTTAGTAGCAGCAGAAATCAAGCAATATCTATTTCAAACTCAATTTAACTTGTTTGACGACTAATTTAACACTTTTCTAGACTCTAGAACTAAAGTGACGCCATGTAAATAATGAGGAGACTATTTTGGCACTTTACACACCTCTTAATATAGTAGTAGCAAAAATCAGCCAAGATTAGTGTCTGNTAAGACTATTTTGACACTTTACATCTCTTAATTTAGTAGCAGCAGAAATCAAGCAATATCAATTTCAGACTCAATTTAACTTGTCTGACGACTAATTTAACACTTTTCTAGACTCTAGAACTAAAGTGACGTCATGTAAATAATGAGGAGACTATTTTGGCACCTTACACACCTCTTAATATAGTAGTAGCAAAAATCAGCCAAGATTAGTGTCTGAACGAGTTCTGCAATGAGGACGGCCGGAGTCCAGAAAACCGCAGATGATGAGCCAGTCAGGAAAGATCCACCGGTATCAACAACCTATCAATCATAATTTCATATGCACTGCTCCTGTTAGCCTCAAGATAAATATCATAAGATATGGATCAGTTTTCTAATGGAATTCAATAAATTCATATTTATTAGGGGTATTTACATGTGTACCACCTAATTCCTATGTATTTATGTACTAAGACTTAACTTTATTTTTATTCATTTATACCACCCAAATCTTTCATATCACATAAAAAATACCACTATTTTAACTTTTAAAAGTAAAATACACCTTTTTCATGCATTAGTCGAGATGGCATGTAAATGTAAAAATTAAAGTTTGGGTGTTAGATATGTAAATACATGAGAATTGAGCAGTATGCATGTAAATCTTCCTATTTATTAATTAATGGCAGCAAAAGCTCACACTTGACATGGGGTAGAAAAAATTGAACGACTAAGGCACCAGACATGTATGCTTCACAACAAGAACAGAAAATAAAGTTTGAGAATTGATACACAGAACCCTCATGATTCTCTGCAGCATATAGAGGTGAGAAAAATATGCTAATGATGATGAAAATAAACTTCTACATTCAAATTAGGGGTGCACCTCAGCCAAGCCAACTTGTGAGCCGGTTCAAGCTTGGGTTCGACTCAATAAATACCCACGAGCTGAGCTAGATAAGCTAACAAGCCAAACTTGAGCTAATCCCATTTCAACTCGCTAGCTCACGTACTGGTTCCTTCTAAAAATATATTAATATACAATACACTTAAAATATATTAAAAATCAAAAGTGTGAGCATAAATCATTAAAAATATTTAAAAATTACACTTTATTTTAGTAAATTAAGTATTTTTTATCATTTCCCCTCAAATAGATCATTCTCTTTTTATTATTTTATAATAATAGCATTTTGAATAAAAATTATTTTTTTCTTTTTCATAAAAAAAGAGCCTGATTGTAAGCCAACTAGAACTTGTAGGACTAAGCTCGAGCTAAAGCATGAACTCAATTAAATTAAGCAAGCTCAACTCTGGGGTGGCTTGAGCTAGGCTCAACTCGTTTACACCCTATGTTCACCATAAAATACTATAGCATAAAATCTTCCAAACAATCCAGGAAAATCAAGTAGACAATGCAAACTGAAAACAATATATAATCAAGTTTAAAAACAAAGTAAAACTTGTTTAGCTATTATCAGATAGCATTACGGAACATTCGCCACCTAAACAAGGAAAAAAATGGGGAAATTTCAATATTTAGAACACATTTCTTATGAATTCACATATCTCACACCTAAAATTTCATATTTGCATACAACACACGTTACTTATGCATGAAAAAGGCGTATTTCACTTTTTAAAGTTTTAATGGTCTTTTTTTTTATGTGATATGAAAGATTTACATGGTAAAAATGTAAAAATAAAATCTAGNATCAGCCAAACCAACTTGCGAGCTGGTTCAAGCTTGGGTTCGACTCAATAAATACCCACGAGCTGAACTCAATAAGCTAACAAGCCAAACTTGAGCTAATCCAATTTCGAGTCGTTAGCTCACGTACTGGTTCCTTCTAAAAAAATATTAATATAAAATACACTTAAAATATATTAAAAATCAAAAGTGTGAGCATAAATCATTAAAAATATTTAAAAATTACACTTTATTTTAGTAAATTAAGTGTTTTTTATCATTTCCCCTCAAATAGATCATTCTCTTTTTATTATTTTATAATAATAGCATTTTGAATCAAAATTATTTTTTTCTTTTTCATAAAAAAAGAGCCTGATTGTAAGCCAACTAGAACTTGTAGAACTAAGCTCGAGCTAAAGCATGAACTCAATTAAATTAAGCAAGCTCAACTCTGGGGTGGCTTGAGCTTGGCTCAACTCGTTTACACCCTATGTTCACCATAAAATACTATAGCATAAAAGCTTCCAAACAATCCAGGAAAATCAAGTAGACAATGCAAACTGAAAACAATATATAATCAAGTTTAAAAACCAAGTAAAACTTGTTTAGCTATTATCATATAGCATTACGGAACATTCGCCACCTAAACAAGAAAAAAATGGGGAAATTTCAATATGTAGAACACAATTCTTATGAATTCACATATCTCACACCTAAAATTTCATATTTGCATACAAACACACGTTACTTGTGCATGAAAAAGGCGTATTTCACTTTTTAAAAGTTTTAATGGTCTTTTTTTTATGTGATATGAAAGATTTACATGGTAAAAATGTAAAAATAAAATCTAGGTGTTTGGTATGTAAATAGATAAGAATTGGATGGTATGTATGTAAATGCCACAAAAAAAAAAGAATGTACCTTAATTATCCAATGAGCAGAATTCAAGAATCTAGCAACGCCCAGTGCAAATACATAATGGGCTGTAAAAGGCTCCACCATCTGCAAAATGTACCTTAAAAATTTTAATTCCTGCGTTATCATTGGAATCAATGCAGTCAAATTAGAGCAAAAAGACCATCTAACCTTTGNCAAAAGAAAGAATGTACCTTAATTATCCAATGAGCAGAATTCAAGAATCTAGCAACGCCCAGGGCAAATACATAATGGGCTGTAAAAGGCTCCACCATCTGCAAAATGTACCTTAAAATTTTAATTCCTGCGTTATCATTGGAATCAATGCAGTCAAATTAGAGCAAAAAGACCATCTAACCTTTGCATTTTGCATCAATCTGAGTTGAGGAAGCACAGACACAGATTCCAGGTACACAGAAAAGGCCCAAAGAAATCTGCTGTGGTGCTTATACAGGAAAGGGTGGACAAATATGGCAAGCACAATAGATGGAACCAACTGCAAGAAGACATGAAAACCATTTGAGATTTAAAAATGTACAGGGGCATTGCATATACCACCCAATTCTTATGTACTTACATATCGAACACATAAACTTTGCTTTTTTTTACATTTTTATCATCCAAATCTTTCATATCATGTAAATATTACTGCCATTTTAATTTTTAAAAAGTGAAATACATATTTTATTACATAGTTAAAGCAGCAAATATGAAAAAATTAGATTTTAGGTGTTAGATATGTGAATACATTGGAATTAAGTGATATATATATAAATCTTTCAATAGTAAATTGGAAGAAACTATTTATAATAGCAAGGTTTGAATTGCAGAAAGCTTTATTTCCAGATTTTCTTTTCTTCATAAACAAGGTTATAGAATGGTAGTTCCTGAAAGAGTAGGCAATCAAAGATTAGAAGAGGCTCAATATGAGGAACATGAAAGGAAAGGAAATCTTGTTGTCAAATTAANGTGAAAACCATTTGAAATTTAAAAATGTACAGGGCCATTGCATATACCACCCAATTCTTATGTATTTACATATCTAACACATAAACTTTGCTTTTTTTTTTTTTACATTTTTATCATCCAAATCTTTCATATCATGTAAATATTACTGCTATTTTAACTTTTAAAAAGTGAAATACATATTTTCTTGCATAGTTAAAGCAGCAAATATGAAAAAATTGGAGTTTAGGTGTTGGATATGTGAATACATTGGAATTAAGTGATATATATATAAATGTTTCAATTGTAAATTGGAAGAAACTATTTATAATAGCAAGGTTTGAATTGCAGAAAACTTTATTTCCAAATTTTCTTTTCTTCATAAACAAGGTTATAAAATGGTAGTTCCTGAAAGAATAGGCAATCAAAGATTAGAAGAGGCTCAATATGAGGAACATGAAAGGAAGGGAAATCTTGTTGTCAAATTAAAGTAATGCTACAATGGGTTATCAATGTAAAATCTTTTTTAGGAAATTTGCATACATACCACAAAATTCTTATGTATTTACATGTGTAACAAACAAGGTTTGATTTTGTACCCTTATAACGTTTTTTGTGTCAAAAACCTATACATGAAAAAAATGTATTTCAATTCTAAAAAAGATGGTGGTGGTGATATTTTTTATGAGAGGTTGAAGATTTGGATGGCATGCATGTAAATATGAATGCTTAGGTGGTAGGTATGTAAATAGATAAGTATAGTGTGGCATATATGTAAAAGCTTTTTTTTTTCACACCTAAAAGTTCGTAAAGTGGGAGTTAATTATTATATTGGCAAGGATTGAGCCCAAGACCTTGGCAACAACTTCCAAGACTAGTAAATACTCATGCTCAATATAAAAAGATCCTATTTGGCTCCAACTTTCATTTTGATCCAAGTTATTTGTGAATAGAATGCTCATATACAACAGGGGTTCATCAGTGTACATATCTGTGGAAAACTGAGAAGATCTTCGAGGATTTGATGGGGACAAACATAAGAAACTTTTGATAGTTTATTCCCTTCCAATTCTATCTGTTTAATTTTTTTATTTCAGAATTATTTCCTTTCCTAATTAGGTTAGATATATTTCGTAAGTTTATAAATTAGGAGGATTGTCTTCCCCATATATATGTACCCTACATGTGAATAATTCATGAGAATTATTTCAATCTATTATCCAAGGTCAAATTCTTTTATTGTTAACAAGATAGGAGGATATGATACTTCAATCTATTATCAATGTTAAATATATGCATCCTTGGGTCCTACCTTGCATCCCTGTATAAGAGATTGAAGTGCTGAAATATGATACTTCAGTCTATCATCAAGAGATTTATTTCAATCTATCATCCAAGGTCGAATTATTTTATTGTCAACACTGAGGACATTCATGCTCTCATCAATAAACAAGAGATCACCAACCCCAATATGTTTAACTTGCTGATGTATCTCACTCTAGGATTGTAGGATCGTTGAGAAAGGAGATGTGAAAGTCTCCGAAGATATTCAGTTTCTTCAGTGATATATGTTCCCAAATTAAATTGCAACATACTTTCTATTAGCAACATTACTCATGACCTGAAATGTTTTTACTAAATTCCATTCTAGTTTTTGTGAATTTCAGACGGTGGATTTGGGGAAGGTGATTGGTAGTGTTAAAATACATCAAAGACTATACCTACTCAAGAAAAATCTCTCCAAATACACAAATGATCTCATCTATATTTTTTGTTGAGTTCATGTCTATTGAAAATCAAGTCTTGTTATGGCATTGTCGCCTAAATAATCTTAATTTCAATTATATTGCTAAGGCGTATCTTCATTTGTTTATCAATAAAAACCTAACTTTTATCAATGTGAGATTTATCAAATTGTCAAACAAACTAAAAATAGCTATCCTCAAACCCAGTACAAATCCTTACACCCTTTTGTCATTATCCACAATGATATTTGAGGACCTTCAAATGTGAAAACCCAAAGTCAGGTCAGATGGTTTATTTCATTTATTGAAGATCATACTAGAACTACCTGAGTATTCCTAGTGAAGAAGAAATTTGAAATAGCTCAATTCTTCCAAACTTCCATGATATGATTCAAACTCAATTTCAATGCAAAATTTAGATCCTCAAAACTAATAATGCAAAGAAATATTTCAACTCCATCCTTAGGTCCTATTTTTCAAAACAATGAATCATCCATGTGAGTTCATGAATTGATATCCCACAATAAAATGAGATAGCTGTGAGAAAAAACATACATCTCCCCGACTACGATGTCCAATCAAGCTCATAAACATTCTAGGGCAAAGCCGTTTTACTGCAACATACTTTATCAATCGAATGCATAGTTAGATACTAAACCTCAAAACATCTCTTCATATTTTGATGGTTATTTATCCTCACATCAGAGCTTTCTATTTTATTATTCCAATTAAAATATTTGGGTGTGTATACTTTGTTCAAGATGATTCCCAAAATTGNCTCACCCAAGCCAACTTGCAAGCTGGTCGACTCAATAAATAATCACGAGCTGAACTCAATAAGCTAACAAGCCAAACTTGAGCTAATCCAATTTCGACTCGTTAGCACACGTACTGGTTCCTTCTAAAAAATTTTTTAATATAAAATACACTTAAAATATATTAAAAATCAAAAGTGTGACCATAAATCATTAAAAATATTTAAAAATTACACTTTATTTTAGTAAATTAAGTATTTTTTATCATTTCCCCTCAAATAGATCATTCTTTTTTTATTATTTTATAATAATAGCAGTTTGAATCAAAGTTATCTTTTTCTTTTTCATGAAAAAAGAGCCAGATTGGAAGCCAACTTGAACTCATAGAACTAAGCTCGAGCAGAAGCATGAATTCAATTAAATTAAGCAAGCTCAACACTGGGGTGGCTCGGCTCAACTCGTTCACACCTTATGTTCACCATAAAATACTATAGCATAAAATCTTCCAAATAATCCAGGAAAATCAGTTAGACAAGGCAAACTGAAAAACAATAATATACTCAAGTTTAAAAACCAAGTAAAACTTGTTTAGCTATTATCAGATAGCATTACGGAACATTCGCCACCTAAACAAGGAAAAAAATGGGGAAATTTCAATATGTAGAACACAATTCTTATGAATTCACATATCTCACACCTAAAATTTCATATTTGCATACAACACACGTTACTTATGCATGAAAAAGGCGTATTTCACTTTTTAAAAGTTTTAATGGTCTTTTTTTTTATGTGATATGAAAGATTTACATGGTAAAAATGTAAAAATAAAATCTGGGTGTTTGGTATGTAAATAGATAAGAATTGGATGGTATGTATGTAAATGCCACCAAAAAAAAAGAATGTACCTTAATTATCCAATGAGCAGAATTCAAGAATCTAGCAACGCCCAGGGCAAATACATAATGGGCTGTAAAAGGCTCCACCATCTGCAAAATGTACCTTTAAATTTTAATTCCTGAGTTATCATTGGAATCAAAGCAGTCAAATTAGAGCAAAAAAGACCATCTAACCTTTGCATTTTGCATCAATCTGAGTTGAGGAAGCACAGACACAGATTCAAGGTACACAGAAAAGGCCCAAAGAAATCTGCTGTGGTGCTTATACAGGAAAGGATGGACAAATATGGCAAGCACAATAGATGGAACCAACTGCAAGAAGACATGAAAACCATTTGAGATTTAGAAATGTACAGGGGCATTGCATATACCCCCCAATTCTTATGTATTTACATATCTAACACATAAACTTTGCTTTTTTTTACATTTTTATCATCCAAATCTTTCATATCATGTAAATATTACTGCTATTTTAATTTTTAAAAAGTGAAATACATATTTTCTTGCATAGTTAAAGCAGCAAATATGAAAAAAATGGAGTTTAGGTGTTGGATATGTGAATACATTGGAATTAAGTGATATATATATAAATCTTTCAATTGTAAATTGGAAGAAACTATTTATAATAGCAAGGTTTGAATTGCAGAAAACTTTGTTTCCAGATTTTCTTTTCTTCATAAACAAGGTTATAGAATGGTAGTTCCTGAAAGAATAGGCAATCAAAGATTAGAAGAGGCTCAATATGAGGAACATGAAAGGAAAGGAAATCTTGTTGTCAAATTAAAGTAATGCTACAATGGGTTCCTCAATATAAAATCTTTTTTAGGAAATTTGCATACATACCACAAAATTCTTATGTATTTACATGTGTAACAAACAAGGTTTGATTTTGTACCCTTATAACGCTTTTGTGTCAAAAACCTATACATGAAAAAAATGTATTTCAATTCTAAAAAAGATGGTGATGGTGATATTTTTTTATGTGAGGTTGAAGATTTGAATGGCATGCATGTAAATATGAATGCTTAGGTGGTAGGTATGTAAATAGATAAGTATAGTGTGGCATATATGTAAAAGTTTTTTTTTTTTTCACACCTAAAAGTTCGTAAAGTGGGAGTTAATTATTATATTGGCAAGAATTGAGCCCAAGACCTTGGCAACAACTTCCAAGACTAGTTAATACTCATGCTCAATATAAAAAGATCCTATTTGGCTCCAACTTTCATTTTGATCGAAGTTATTTGTGAATAGAATGCTCAGATACAACAGGGGTTCATCAGTGAATATATCTGTGGAAATCTGAGAAGATCTTGGAGGATTTGATTGGGACAAACATAAGAAACTTTTGATAGTTTATTCCCTTCCAATTCTATCTGTTTAATTTTTTTATTTCAGAATTATTTCCTTTCCTAATTAGGTTAGATATATTTTGTAAGTTTATAAATTAGGAGGATTGTCTTCCCCATATATATGTACCCTACATGTGAATAAATCATGAGAATTATTTCAATCTATTATCCAAGGTCAAATTCTTTTATTGTTAACAAGATAGGAGGATATGATACTTCAATCTATTATCAATGTAAAATATATGCATCCTTAGGTCCTACCTTGCATCCCTGGATAAGAGATGAAGTGCTGAAATATGATACTTCAGTCTATCATCAAGAGATTTATTTCAATCTATCATCCAAGGTCGAATTATTTTATTGTCAACACTGAAAACATTCATGCTCTCATCAATAAACAAGAGATCACCAACCACAATATGTTTAGCTTGCTGATGTATCTCACTTTAGGATCATTGAGAAAGGAGATGTGAAAGTTTCCAAAGATATTCAGTTTCTTCAGTGCTACATGTTCCCAAACTAAATTGCAACATACTTTCTATTAACAAGATTACTCATGACCTGAAATGTTTTTACTAAATTCAATTCGAGTTTTTGTGAATTTCAGACGTTGGATTCGGGGAAGGTGATTGGTAGTGTTAAAATACATCAAAGATTATACCTACTCAAGAAAAATCTCTCCAAATACACAAATGATATCATCTCTATTTTTTTGTTGAGTTCATGTCTATTGAAAATCAAGTCTTGTTATGGCATTGTCGCCTAAATAATCTTAATTTCAATTATATTGCTAAGGGGTATCTTTATTTGTTTATCAATAAAAACTTAATTTTTATCAATGTGAGATTTATTAAATTGCCAAACACACTAAAAATAGCTATCCTCAAACCCAGTACAAATCCTTAACACCCTTTTGTCATTATCCACAATGATATTTGGGGACCTTCAAATGTGAAAACCCAAAGTCAGGTCAGATGGTTTATTTCATTTATTGAAGATCATACTAGAACTACCTGAGTATTCCTAGTGAAGAAGAAATTTGAAATAGCTCAATTCTTCCAAACTTCCATGATATGATTCAAACTCAATTCCAATGCAAAATTTAAATCCTCAAAACTGATAATGCAAAGAAATATTTCAACTCCATCCTTAGGTCCTATTTTTCAAAACAATGAATCACCCATGTGAGTTTATGAATTGATATCCCACAATAAAATGAGATAGCTGAGAAAAAAAACATACATCTCCTCGAGGTATCCCACTCAATTACGATGACCAATCAAGCTCATAAACATTTTAGGGTGAAGCAGTTTTACTGCAACATACTTTATCAATCGAATGCATAGTTAGATACTAAACTTCAAACATCTCTTCATATTTTGATGGTTATTTATCCTCACGTCAGAGCTTTCTATTTTATTATTCCAATTAAAATATTTGAGTGTGTATACTTTGTTCAAGATGATTCCCAAAATTACAGAAAACTTGACTAACAATTTTTTTATTAATAATAATAAGCGGTGTGATACAAAAAGAACTCTTTTCTTTGTTAGTCTTATCTCTAATGGGAGAGCATATGAAAAATATAATTGATTCTTCCAATCCGCTGGAAGTTTTGAGTTTAATTTCTACTTCTACTTTTATTATATTACCATACTAAACTTTGTTTTTATCTTTTTTCACTAAAATCTATCGGGTCGAAGTAGCTAAAAGTTTTCAATGGAATTCAGAATATTACTGAATTGTCAAAACTACTTTGATAGATTGTTTTTCCTTTCTAGCTGATGTAAATAAATATGTATACAGTTTTAGTCATTGTGTTTCATTGTTTATAAATTTTCTATTTTTTCTCTATCATTCAATTCACAATCAAAGATAAAATAGAAAAAAGACTTATATGGGAAATCCATCTAAATGCAGTGGGCTAGGAAAAAAAAGAGATAGGGGTTATTACTATTTAACTAGTAAATAACATATATTTTTTCCTTCCATAACATAAATCACCTGCATTTTTTATTGATACTCATAGGTGTTACATATATATGACCTCCAACCCTTCTTTATTTTCCAAATTCTGCAATATCATATATACATTCTTGCAGCTATTTACATTCTCTTCTTAGTATAATTGCAAACCTTCTGCTTCCAAAAAATACTACAATTCCATGGATGCCACATTTTTTAAAATCAATCATACTGCCCCAAATCTAATATTCAAAGGGAAAGTGCAAATGAACATCAATTTTGGGATGCACTTGAAAACACCAGGCTCTGGGCTCGGCTTGTGTTCGACTCATTTATATTTCGAGCTTAAAAAGTGTGTTTGTGTTCAGCTCATTTGCTTAAAGAGTCGAACACGAGTCGTTCAAGAACTAAGAGTCGTTTTCACAACTCTAATAACGTAGGCATAAGATGTTAAGGATTTGGGCAAGATTTTAAAATTATTGTTTATATTAAAACATTATTTGAATCTAATTTAATAACTTTTATTTAATTTTCTTAATTAATAATTTTAATTGATTATAAATCTTCGTAGCCTTGTAATTAATTATTTTTTTAAAACTCATCAATTATATATATATATATATATATATATATATATATATATATATATATATATATATCACCGGCTTGGTGTCGTTCCCCTCTGCTAGGGTTTCGCCTCATGGCGAACCCTAACTTTCTGCTAAACATCTATCTCGTGTTTCTATTCCCTACTTCGTCTTCATCGACGGGTGCTCGCGCCGTCGCACCTTCCAGACGACGAGGCAGGCCGAGTTTTCGCATTTTTTTTCCAAACGACGTCCTCGTTTGTCCAGGACGCCTCCTTCGCAGTCCTCGCGTCGTCTCAGTCTGACGGCAGAGCTGCTGATCTGGTCGCTTGGTCGCGTTTGTCGCACTGCTCTGTCCGCGTTTTTGTATTTCCTTTCAAACGACGCTCTTTGCTTCCTGTCCGACAGAATCTTGTCGGCAGAGATGGCTATCCGTTCCTATGCTACTGCACTTGTCGGCGAACTCTCGATTCCTACTTGTGCTTCTCTTTCAAAATCAGAGACTGATTTTTGTATAGGTAAATCTTGCAATGTTCCTCAATCCTTTCACGATGCTCTTGAAGGTGGTGATCAGACCTTCATAAAAAGATTGTGATAAGCCTACTCTTATTCTTATGGAGGTTGAAACCAGTACTCTTGTGTCATCTTGACGTTTTGCTATAGTGGGGAAATTTCTTTATGGTAACCCAAAATTGGAGATCATTCGGAAAGAGTTTGAGACTATGAAGCTATTGGACAGTTGAAATATTGGTTTACTCGACGGTCGGCATATACTGATTCAGTTGTCTCATGATGTTGATTATACCCGCATCTTTTCTCGGAAAGTTATCAAGTTCAACAATTGTTATATAAAAATTCTGAAGTGGACTGTTGGTTTCGACACAAAGGCGGAGTCTCCTATCATTCCAGTTTGGATAAAATTTCCGGGGTTAAAATTACATCTGTTCAATTTGAAAATTCTTTACTCCTTAGCAACTACTTACGGTAAGCCTCTCAGGGTTAATAGTCCTACGCTTGCTGTCACCAGACCATCTGTGGCTTGTGTGTTAGTTGAGAGGGATATCACTCAACCAGCTTCGGATGAGGTGTGGATTAGAACCACTCACAACGGACATTGACAAAATGTTGAAATCGAACCACACCCTCCTTATTGCTCCCATTGTAGTATGTTTGGTCACAACTCTACTATTTGTTATCGTTTGCATCCTCATCTAAAATCGAATATCACTAAAGAACAACCACATATTATTCCTGTTGAGAAGATGCAACCTCTTCCCAACACCGCAGTTCCTAAAGAAGAACAACATACTACAGCTATAGATCCAGTTGTGCTTATACCACCCACTGTTATTGAAAAAGACTCCCTTACATGCCAAGACACACGAGAGTGCTCCTTTGATCCAGTAGCAGATCAACTGATACAACATGTTGCTTCTAATGTTCAACAATCTGCACATCTCCAGCACACGTTAGACCAAGATCAGGTGAGCCAATCTTCGGAAGAGGAATGATAGGTCTATTCCAGGAAGAAGAAAAAGAATGGAGGTCAACTCCAGCTAGGGAACATATAGAATGATACATTGGTTACTACTGGGAATGACAATCATCTTACCAACTTATTAGCTTGCTCCTTCCCTAGAGCCAGAGGCAATGACAAAACCAAATTGGGTTGCTCTCTAGCCACCTGATACTTTGTATTTCAGCATTTTTAGGCTTTTTCTTTATGTATTTACTGTACTTTTTTGTATTTTCTAGTTTTGGAACCACTTGTGGTTTTGGTGTGAACAGCGTGTCATGTTTTGGTCATTCAACACATTTTATCTGTATCTTTCTTTCTAGTTAATATATTAGCCTTAATATATATATATATATATGTATATATATATATATATGTATATATATATATATATGTATATATATATATATATATATATATAAAATTGATGAGTAGTATTTCGAACTAAAACGAGTCGAACACAAAAAAACAAACATTTGTTCGTGTTCGACTCGTTAACTCAACGAATAAACCAAACACGAGCTTCTTAACGAGCCGAACACGAGTTGTTTGTGAACAACAAACCGTTTTGACAACCCTAGAAAACACCTACACTGTCTCACTACCTACTCCAACTAGCTCTCCTATCTTAGTTGAAGATGTCCAACAAACCCAAACAATCGAACGTAAAGTCCATAACAAAGAACTTCGTGCGTACACAAAAAAGAACAAAAAACCTTGAGCAAGTGGAAGGCAACTTGCAAGGACTGAACTGCTCAAAACAAAACTCGAGTATGCATTTACTTGAAATTTTGGGTAAGAAGTTTAGTACTTATGAGTTATCCCATTCCTCTTCTGATGTTGGTGACAACAAAAGCTGCATTATATATACAATTTAGGAGTATATAGCTCATGAGAAGCTATGCTCATCCCACAAAACTTTTATTTCTAACCTTGATAATATGCAGATTCCTAAATCCATTCATGAAGCTCTTAAAAATCCAGAATTGTGGAAAGCAATTCAAGATGAGATTCGGGCACTAAAACATAATGTTACATAAATTCTTACTAAACTATCTCAAGATAAAAAGTTTGTAGAATGTAAATGGGTGTTAAATATCAAATACAAAACTAATGGGGGTAGTGAGATATTTCAAACTAGACTTATTGCAAAAGGTTTCGCTCAAGCTTATGGGATCGACTATCAGGAGACCTTAACATCGATTGTCAAACTTAACACTGACAATTTTTCTTTCAGTAGCAATGAATGAGGAATGGGGACTGCATCAACTTTGCAATAAAAAATGCATTCCTAAATGGAGATACTATCAGAACATGAGAATAATTCCAACAGGCACTTAGTTTGGAAACTGAGACAGTCTCTCTACAGGCTTAAGCAATCACCAAGAGCATGGTTTGAAAGGTTTGTTAAAACTATGAGATCTAATGGATATTCTCAAAGTCAAGCTAATCATACTTTATTTGTAAAACATATTTATAGAAATAAGATTGTTGCATAGATATTATATATTGATGATATGATTCTTACTGGTGATGATAAAAGATAGATTCTCAAGTTCAAAGAAATGCTTGCCACGGAGTTTAAAATCAAATACCAAGTAGCTATGAAATATTTTTTAGATATGGAAGTAGCAAGTTCTAAGAAAGGTAACATATATCACAGAGGGAATACATCATGATTGGATGTAAGACTGCTGATATTCTAATGGATCTCAACTAGAAGTCAAAGTGGGAAGAAGAAAGGGTCTCTATGGATAAAGGAATATATCAAAGGTTGGTAGAAAAACACATCTATCTATCATGTATAAAATCAGATATTGCATATTCTATCATTATTGTGAGCGAACACAATAATAACCCAAACGAAGAGCATTTGGAGATGATGTACAGAATTTTGAGGTTTCTCAAGAAGATTCTTGATTATGGATTAATTTTTGAGAAAATCAAGAACACAGAGATGGAAGTCTATATTGATGCTAGTTGGGTGGGGAACTCACTAACAGAAGGTCCGCCACAGGTTATACTACTCCTATGTATGAAGAAATTTGGCGACATATAGAAGTAAGAAACAAGCAGTTGTTTCTAAAAGCAGTGCAGAATCACAGTATGAGGCACTCGCCAAGGGAATCTGTAAAGGGATCTGGATTCAGAAATTGTTCAGGAAATTGGAATGTATCTCCAATACACCTATACAAATATTTTGTGATATTCAAGCAACTATCAGTATTGCCAGGATTTATGTATCATGACAAGACCAAACATACTGAAATTGATAAACATTTCATCTCTGAAAAAGTTAATGCGAGAATCATATAGCTAAACTACATCCCGACATACCAATAAGTTTTTAATGTATTCACCAAAGCTCTTCCTTTAAACACCTTCTCAAGGTTCAATATCAAGCTTGGTCTCTACAATATTTATGACCCAGCTTAAGGAAGAGTGGAAATCTGAGAAGATAGAGGAAATTTAAAAAGATCCATGAGGAAATCTGAGAAGATCTTGGAGAATTTGACAACTTAAGAAACTCTTGATTAGTTTATTCACTTCCCATTCTATACTATTTTATTTTTTATTTCAAAATGATTTCCTTTCCTAATTTAGCTTATATATATTTGGTAATTTTATAAATTAGGATAAAATAGATTAGGCATAATTAGAAAATAGAAAAGCATATTTAAGCACAGCAGGTAAGATAGTTATATCAAACAGAACTGCCTCAAATCCAAGAGGCAAGAGTCTCTATAGAAATTACTACAACGGGGCATTTATATACCTACCACCCAATTCCTATACATATACATATCTAACACCTAAACTTTGTTTTTTAATATTTGTACAACCCAAATCGTTTCCATCACATAAAAAATACCACAATTTATACTCTTAAAAAGTGAAATACAGCTTCTCATGCTTAGTTAAAGTGACATATATGCAAAAGTTGAAGTTTAGGTGTTATATATGTAAATACATAAGAATTGAGTTGTATGTAAATCAATATTTCTACAACTTACGGAAGAATAATGTCTTACCAAATAGTATGTAGGCATATTGTCGAGTTCCTTAGTGTAGCTTGAATTCAACTTGAATCTCATCATGTATATAACCCAAATTGTTGAAAATAAAGTCAGCAGATCAAGAACAGTATGAACATCCTTCTCAATGATGACACTGCAATAAAACCTCACAGCCAAGAATATTGCTGTAAGCTCTTGAGACTTTAAGGAAAGGCCTACAAAACGATGAAGACAACTAATACGTCAAACTTGTGATCTGTAGTTTGCAAGAAAAGACAATATCATAGAAAAAAATAGTGGATCCAACAGAAAACATAAAAAAAAAGGAGAACAGGCTTTGTAATCAAAGATGATGTGTGCTGAAAAAGGAAAATAAAAGAAAGACGGTGGAACAAGAAAATAAAAAAGGGAAATTTACATACATACCACGCAATTCTTATGGATTTACATACCTAACACCATAAGTTTCATATTTACATTTACAACACGTTTGTGCTATAAACCTATGCATAAAAAGGTGCATTTGACATTCAAAAAGTTAGTTAAGTGGTGTTTTATATGACGTTAAAGATTTGATTGTAATGTAAATATTAAATTTTTGGTGTTAGATATGTTAATACATAAGAATTGTGTGGTATGAATGTAAATGCCCCTAATAAAAATTTAAGAAGGCAGATTTCGGACAAAGAAAGTAACATCTTATTTAATCGTATATCCAAATATGTCAAAAGCTCGATTCAGTTAGGTTAGATTCGGCTCAAGGAAACAAATAAGAAGGCGGATTCACCAGAGACAAAAGTTCACTCGCCAAGAACTGGACTGACTCACCAAGGTCCCTCTCCCTTAGTTTGAAGGCCTTGTAAGTCTTGCAAGTAGAATTTTAACATCAACATCAATAAATCTGGATAGATCCTGAAAAGTGTGATGGGTGTGGAGCAATGCCAAAAATCAAGAGGCATTTACATACATACCACAAAATTCCTATCTATTTATATATCCAACACCCAAACTTTACTTTTTACATTTATAGCACCAAAATCTTTCATATCACATTAAAAATACCATCTTTTTGACTTCTAAAAAGTGAAATACAAATTTCATGCATAGTTAAGGTTGTATGTATGTAAAAATTAAATTTTAGGTGTTAAATATGTACATACATAGGAATGGAGTGGTATGTATGTAAATTTCCAAATCAAAAACTAAGTGATGCGAGAAATAAAGCAGTAGAACATAGAAAGAAAGATCCGTGACAATAGAGAACCGGGAGTTTATGATTAGAAAGCTTGCAAAAAATGGAGAAAAGAATTATGAGGATGATCAAGAGGGCTTTGTAATGAGCTCCCAAAACCATTTATAGGTTAAAAATGCCAAAAAGCTCTTCAGATTCTCTAATTAAAAGGAGACCATCAGGCGCAACAGCATTAACCTATGCACCAATTATTAATGAAATCTACTACCCAACAATAATGAAGAATCCACTCCATCCAAGTGAGTCAAGAGGGGAAGAATGTAACCAAAAAAATGCTACTGCAAAAGCAAAACATTCGATGAATTTCAATATACCATAGCTAGAATCCTGAGGGGAATGATGGATCTTGCTGAACATGTAGCGTAGTTTGAGTTATCAACCATGTAGCTCAACATCAGCTACACCCCGAAATGCCATATATTTTTCATCACATTCAAGAAATAACCTATTGGATGGCTCTCACACCATTCCATTTGGATAATCACCTCTTTCACCAAGTTCAAAAAAATGTTCATCGCCCGCCCAATTCATCACCACCCATCATTGGGAAATTTTCACACCTAGCACATAATTTCTATGTACTTACATATCTCACACCTAAACTTTTTATTTTACATAGACAACAATTTGGTGCTTTAAACCTATAAATGAGAAGGTGTATTTCACTTTTAAAAAGTGGTATTAGTGCTAACTTTGATGTGATACTAAAGATTTGAGTGGCATATATGTAAATATGAAATTTTGGGTGTGAGATAAGAAAATCATTAGAATTGTGTGTTATGTATGTATTTGCCCCTAAGCCATTATAGAGCTAGTAAATCTTTTTGAAAATGAGACAGGAGCTCTGCAAGCCGCCAACAATTTTTATCATAAGATTTCAAAGAAAAATGCTGGAAGTCAAGAACCAGGAGCTTGTATTCATCAAAGCTACCTTCACTTAGGGTTTGCAGAAAGGACCATTCAGGTATACCTTCTGTCTACAACAGCTGAAACATCGGCAGAGTTGTTTAAACTTCTCTCTCTAGAATCTCCCCTTGTCATGTTCTCCTCCAACCTTCTCTTTATTTTCTGTTGTCTATTCTTTGAGATCTTATAAGTCTTGCAAATAGGCTTTTGATATCACCATGCACAAATCTAGATCCAACGTTAACAGTAATTTCTACAATACGTAATGTGCCATAAGATATGCCGCATAAAACCATGATTTTGGGCAGCCTCTAATTAGCTATTAGATAGCATGGATTCTCTTATGTAGATATCAAACATAGAAGAACCACCGCATCAATTCATGAGAAAAAAAAAAAAACTTTTTCTCACAATCACTTTCCCGAATTCCTCTCAAATAGCCATCCAAGGATTAAAAATCCAGNCTTTTTCTCACAATCACTTTCCCGAATTCCTCTCAAATAGCCATCCAAGGATTAAAAATCCAGAATCACATAAGCCCAATTGAGCAAATAAAACCCTCAAACCCTTTCTGGCCGAATCAAATACTAACAACAAATTCGAAAATCACAGCAGAAAAACTCCGATCAATCCGAGCNGCCCTTTCTGGCCGAATCAAATACTAACAACAAATTCGAAAATCACAGCAGAAAAACTCCGATCAATCCGAGCGAGACAGCCGCAACAGAAGAAAGCAAAAGGAAGAAAAAAGGAAGGGGAAGAGAGGAGGTGGTCACCGGAGCATGTCTTCAGGCTAGAGAGCTTGTAGATGAGGACGATGATGCCGGCGGCGTGCACGGCCTCTGAGGCAACGAAGAAGTGGTTGTGGTTGCGGACCAACGCCCACAGCGCGGCGAGAACAACCAAAGCGGCTAAAGCTCCAAGAGCTGTCTTTGCCTTCACCGACTGACCTCGAACCCAGGTGTACACCGCCCCCACCGGACCCTTTGTGCCCCTACGCCGTCCCATTGCGAAGAGAGAGAGAGAGACAGACAGACTGACAGAGAGTAACGCACAGTTGATCTAGTCTCCTGGAGGTGAAGACGTTGCGTAGAAAAGGAAATGAAACGATGGCAGGAAAGTGGCGAGCTTTTTAATGCCGTGCCCGCTCGATCAGCGGTTCATAGGTGGGAGTTGGCGTACTACTCATTTAAGCCATTTTGTTTTTATTTTTTATTATAATATTTGACAAAATGAAATTGTATACATAGCACTATAAACATTTCTATTTATAAATCTAGCATCAGTTGTCATCTCATTTTTNAAGACGTTGCGTAGAAAACGAAATGAAACGATGGCAGGAAAAGTGGCGAGCTTTTTAATGCCGTGCCCGCTCGATCAACGGTGCATTGGTGGGAGTTGGCGTACTACTCATTTAAGCCATTTTGTTTTTATTTTTTATTATCATATTTACAAAATAAATGAAATTATATACATAGCACTATAAACATTTCTATTTATAAATCTAGCATCAGTTGTCATCTCATTTTTCAAATTCTCAGTTAGAAATCGAAATTCCCTCAAATATCCCAAACAAATTCTCAATGTTTTGATTGTGACAAGTTAGGTAATAAAAAAATCATATGTGCTAGTTTTGTCAATAATAATGTTTGAAGTTGTTGCATTCATTTAGGACGTCGGCTCTCATATTGTTCGTGATCTCACATAATCGACAGAGATTTGTGTAAGGAAAGCTAAATAAGATGATTGATCTATTTTAACCAGGCTTGAAGAATATGTTCTAATTTTGGATCCTACTCCGGCGGAGCGAAGAAGGTGATCTAAGGAGAGGGGATAAGAGAGGCNCCGGCTCTCATATTGTTCGTGATCTCACACAATCGACAGAGATTTATGTAAGAAAAGCTCAATAAGATGATTGATCTATTTTATCCAGGCTTGAATAATATGTTCTAATTTTGGATCCTACTCCGGCGGAGCGAAGAAGGTGATCTAAGGAGAGGGGATAAGAGAGGCACCGTGAGAATCACAGCATAAGATCCCCCGAAAGAGGCTCGTAGAGTTGATTCCATCTACAGTCTTTCCCCTCCCTTTTTCCCTTTTTATACATATTCAAGAAAATATTAAAATACAATTCATAACATACAAAATTTATCTGCGGTGTTTCGTTGAAAAGACGGTGATGTTTGTGTCGGTGGCTCATAATTAAGAATGTTGCATATGTGAAGTCAATAATAATTTTTGCGCTATTATAGTCACAAGGATCGTTGGAGCCGAGCTAGGTTGTAGAGTAGAGCCTGATTGGTCATTTCATCAGGTGAAACAGGCATACTAGTTCGACAAGCCAGTTCGCAAAGTCAGTTCGACAGGTCAGCTTGGCTGCATAAGCATGGTAGTTTCTGCGTAGATGGGTCCTACAGACCCACGAGACCTGATGGATATGTGCTTCAACCTAGGAAAGCTAATTTTTATGTATTTTCAGTTCTTCAATTATATATATANCATCATCTACAGTCTTTCCCCTCCCTTTTTATACATATTCTAGAAAATATTAAAATACAATTCATAACATACAAAATTTATCTGCGGTGTTTTGTTGAAAAGACGGTGATGTTTGTGTCGGTGGCTCATAAATAAGAATGTTGCATATGTGAAGTCAATAATAATTTTTGCGCTATTATAGTCACAAGGATCGTTGGAACTGAGCTAGGTTGTAGAGCCTGATTGGTCATTTCATCAGGTGAAACGGGCATACTAGTTCGACAAGCCAGTTCGCAAAGTCAGTTCGACAGGTCAACTTGGCTGCATAAGCATGGTAGTTTCTGCGTAGATGGGCGCTACAGACCCACGAAACCTGATGGATATGTGCTTCAACCTAGGAAAGCTAATTTTTATGTATTTTCAGTTCTTCAATTCTTTTGTTACACTAATAGGTTATTGCGAGAAGAATAAGAGAATATATATATATATATATATATATATATATATATATATATATATATATATATATATATATATATATATATATCTCTCTCTTATACACATATATAT
>JXCR01140550.1:141350-158149 GCA_002079205.1 Phalaenopsis hybrid cultivar
TGTTGCTTTAGAAGATACACGGTGAAAAGAGGCACAATGGCTTGAGCAAGAGACTATCGATGAGGAGTTAATCTAGATATATCAATCATGGTTCCTACTATTCATGTTTATTAAGGGATATCGATGCTTGTTGATGAAACACAATTCCTACCATCCTGCCAATAGGCACTTCTGACGAGCAGGAAGTGAGTTTCTTTAAGTCATAGGGTGGCCTGGAGGATAGACTGATTAATGTGGAATAAAATCCTCAAGAAGCCTGTGAGTGTATTAATAATATTGAGGTTAGAGGGATCACTGATAATTTAAATTCTAGAAAAAGGGTTGTCGAGTTAGAGGCTACACTGGAAGAGAGCTTAAAGGCCATTGATGAGACTCCTCAATGATTAAAAGAGATAAATGATAAACTATATATATTTCAACCAAGCTTATAACTAAATCAATAGCATCAGTTTGAGTCGGTGGGTAATTCTACAATGACTTCTTTGCTCCAACAAGATTAATTTGAACGATATAATGGAGCAAAATTTCCATTTCTTTCATTTTGATCATTTTAATTTTGGTTGATGTCTTTGTATCTGATATAGTATAATGAATGTATGGTGGTTATCCTGTAAGTTTTGATTCATCCCGTCACTTTATTTCTCATTTCATTTGAAAGCACTCTCTTATTTAGATGCATATGTGTGCATTTATGAAAAAATGTCCACTCATTTTTATCTCTTGTATATAAATGATTATATAATTGGTCAAGTTTTGTTTCTTTTGTCTTTTTGATAACATTTATCAAGAGAATTTTAGTATTTGATTGCTTTATTGAGAGATATGTGTGTATTTATTTACATATCTCATTTGTCCTTTCATGTATACAGAGAGAGTAAGCCCTTCGTTTACATCTATAGTTTGTTTCTTTCTTCCTCCCCTCTTAGTGGTGATGGTAACCAAGTTTCAAAAGGGATCATTGATGGAATATGCATCAGTAACAAAATCACTATAAGCTTAAATTCTCAATAACATGATAATCCTAACGCTGACAAAAAAGACAAGGCTCTAAACAACTTCTACAATCACGAGATATGTTACTATTAAGATCAATTCTAATTAGGTCTCTAGTTTCCTTTGTGTTGATGAGGTATTGAGTCACATAAGCCCTAACTTAATCATGAGCATTATGATGGTTGTTTTGTTTGTTTGTTCTAGTATTTGCATTGATTGACTAGCTTATTTTGAAAGTTTTTCACTCCAAAAGGTTAGAATGATGAAATGGTGACGTTCTCCACAAAGGTGCATATCATTTCCCTTGAGAAAAAGGTGCTCTATTGGATAAGGTAATTCTGCTTTGCCCATAGCAAGAGTGGCATAAGTGATTTTGATGAAACCACATTCATTTGTGGAAGACAAGTCCAACTCTTTTATTGATCTAACTTATGAGAAGTTGTTGAGCTTTAAGGTTTCGAAGTTAATAGAAATTGATGTTGAAAGATATACTTCTCTCACTTTTTCAATATAAATGTTAAAAGATGAGTTTGTTTTGTTAGTGATCTAACATTCTGTAGTCATTGAATGGGCTAAATAAGTTTGGTCTAACACTTTATCTTGTTTTGGAATGTAGATTAAATGACTATGTATGGAGTCTCGTCTTATGAGCGGCTCAAGGCATTGGTGTCTCTAGCTTCTCCAACCAACAGGAGTAGGGATGAATCTTTAGCACTTCTAATGAGTCACGGGGTGGAGAATGATGGGTTGTCGATGCCTACAATCAATGATGCATTTGTTGTTCAAAAAAGAAGTGGTAGAAAAGGAAGAATATGTGATATAACACTGTTACTATTAGAAGGCAATTTGCATAGCCTTACCCAGAGGAACATACATTTGAGAGTCACAGGTAGCTCCATGGGAGAATTCACTGACTGAACCAATTCCTAAAGAAAAGGGAAAAGAATTATGAGGAATGAAAATACTTGGATGCCCTAGTGGACTCTCACAAGAAGTAGCCTTGAGAAATTATATCCAAGTGAAAATTTAAAGAAAAAGCGAGTTGATCCATCAACAACTTCTAATGATTTTTCTTGAAATAATTTCAATTTGGGGTGGCACATAGCACTTATTAATAAGAAAAAAAAATCAAGTTTATAGTTGATTTTACCCAAGAGTGAATGTATGAGGATGAGTATTTAACTAAGCCCAATGATTTGGGTCCCCTGGTCAATTCAGTGTGGATGAAGAAGAAAACTCACAACATCAGCAAAAAATCTAGGCGTCTTTCTCTTATAAAGAGTATGTCATATTCTTAATGGAGGGCATACATGACATATCAGTCACATCACACTTTCAAAAACATCAAGAATCAAAGCTCGCTTTGATTGAATTGAAGGAGAAAGTTTTCTTTAAAAAAATTTTGACCAGGGGGTAGAAGACTGACATGGTAACCCTAAATAAAGAAAAAAATGATATGAAGGTTATGATTNTAACAAATAACTCGTGCTCGGCTCGCTTTAACTTGATATTTATTCGGTTTGTTTCAAGTCGAAATAAATAAATTATATATATATATATATATATATATATATATATATATATATATATATATATATATATATANCAACAAATAACTCGTGCTCGGCTCGCTTTTACTTGATATTTATTCGGTTTGTTTCAAGTCGAAATAAACAAATTATATATATATATATATCAAATGAACCCAGAGGCTGAAACTTCTTTTTAAAGGGGGCAAATTATCCCTCTAGACCCAACATGGAAAGGGCTAAGGCAACGAAAAATAAAATGATATTTTAGAAGGGTCAAAAGTGATATTTCAAGGAGAGGAAAAAGAGCAAATTACCCACATATAAATAAAAAGCTCTAGGAATGGTACAAGTTCAAATCTAACAACCTCGCCTATTTTTTTAATTGATTTAGATAAGAAAAGTTTAAGTCGGTTACAACCAAGAATATATTAATTGAATAAAAAACAAACATTATTCTCTAGAAATTTCGAACACAAATTAATATGAAATAAAATTAATTTTGAATGAGCAAAATATGAGCCAAGCCTGAGCTCGCTCAAGCTCGAGCAATCAACAATGACAAGAAGTTTCTTCAGACAATCTTTATAAGAAATTACTTAGCATAGATATTAGGTGGCAGAAGTTGCAATACTAGCAACTGTAGCCACTTAAATTAAAAACGAAAATAAGAACAGGCTCTTAACAATAAATAGTGCTGCGCAGAGAACCCTGCGAACTAGAGCCAAGAAAACGGATCAGAAATAGCAGGAAGTAAAAATCATTCAGAACATCCTGCTAAAGAAAACGGCATCCATTTTACATGATAAGTCAAGTGAATTCATGCAGGATTCTTCCTGCAAACAATCTATATATATATANAAATTTATAAAAGTGTCGATTTAGTCCAGTGTCTTCTTTAAAATAGGCTGAAATAGTTCCCATAGAAGACGATTTCAATTTCAATTTAAAAAGTCTGGGGACTAATTTGACACTTTTATACTCTAGGACTAAAATGATCTCATGTAAACAATCAGAAGACTATATTGACACTTTACATCTCTTAATTTAGTAGCAGCAGAAATCAAGCAATATCAATTTCAGACTCAATTTAACTTGTCTGACGACTAATTTAACACTTTTCTAGACTCTAGAACTAAAGTGACGTCATGTAAATAATGAGGAGACTATTTTGGCACCTTACACACCTCTTAATATAGTAGTAGCAAAAATCAGCCAAGATTAGTGTCTGAACGAGTTCTGCAATGAGGACGGCCGGAGTCCAGAAAACCGCAGATGATGAGCCAGTCAGGAAAGATCCACCGGTATCAACAACCTATCAATCATAATTTCATATGCACTGCTCCTGTTAGCCTCAAGATAAATATCATAAGATATGGATCAGTTTTCTAATGGAATTCAATAAATTCATATTTATTAGGGGTATTTACATGTGTACCACCTAATTCCTATGTATTTATGTACTAAGACTTAACTTTATTTTTATTCATTTATACCACCCAAATCTTTCATATCACATAAAAAATACCACTATTTTAACTTTTAAAAGTAAAATACACCTTTTTCATGCATTAGTCGAGATGGCATGTAAATGTAAAAATTAAAGTTTGGGTGTTAGATATGTAAATACATGAGAATTGAGCAGTATGCATGTAAATCTTCCTATTTATTAATTAATGGCAGCAAAAGCTCACACTTGACATGGGGTAGAAAAAATTGAACGACTAAGGCACCAGACATGTATGCTTCACAACAAGAACAGAAAATAAAGTTTGAGAATTGATACACAGAACCCTCATGATTCTCTGCAGCATATAGAGGTGAGAAAAATATGCTAATGATGATGAAAATAAACTTCTACATTCAAATTAGGGGTGCACCTCAGCCAAGCCAACTTGTGAGCCGGTTCAAGCTTGGGTTCGACTCAATAAATACCCACGAGCTGAGCTAGATAAGCTAACAAGCCAAACTTGAGCTAATCCCATTTCAACTCGCTAGCTCACGTACTGGTTCCTTCTAAAAATATATTAATATACAATACACTTAAAATATATTAAAAATCAAAAGTGTGAGCATAAATCATTAAAAATATTTAAAAATTACACTTTATTTTAGTAAATTAAGTATTTTTTATCATTTCCCCTCAAATAGATCATTCTCTTTTTATTATTTTATAATAATAGCATTTTGAATAAAAATTATTTTTTTCTTTTTCATAAAAAAAGAGCCTGATTGTAAGCCAACTAGAACTTGTAGGACTAAGCTCGAGCTAAAGCATGAACTCAATTAAATTAAGCAAGCTCAACTCTGGGGTGGCTTGAGCTAGGCTCAACTCGTTTACACCCTATGTTCACCATAAAATACTATAGCATAAAATCTTCCAAACAATCCAGGAAAATCAAGTAGACAATGCAAACTGAAAACAATATATAATCAAGTTTAAAAACAAAGTAAAACTTGTTTAGCTATTATCAGATAGCATTACGGAACATTCGCCACCTAAACAAGGAAAAAAATGGGGAAATTTCAATATTTAGAACACATTTCTTATGAATTCACATATCTCACACCTAAAATTTCATATTTGCATACAACACACGTTACTTATGCATGAAAAAGGCGTATTTCACTTTTTAAAGTTTTAATGGTCTTTTTTTTTATGTGATATGAAAGATTTACATGGTAAAAATGTAAAAATAAAATCTAGGTGTTTGGTATGTAAATAGATAAGAATTGGATGGTATGTATGTAAATGCCACAAAAAAAAAAGAATGTACCTTAATTATCCAATGAGCAGAATTCAAGAATCTAGCAACGCCCAGTGCAAATACATAATGGGCTGTAAAAGGCTCCACCATCTGCAAAATGTACCTTAAAAATTTTAATTCCTGCGTTATCATTGGAATCAATGCAGTCAAATTAGAGCAAAAAGACCATCTAACCTTTGCATTTTGCATCAATCTGAGTTGAGGAAGCACAGACACAGATTCCAGGTACACAGAAAAAGCCCAAAGAAATCTGCTGTGGTGCTTATACAGGAAAGGGTGGACAAATATGGCAAGCACAATAGATGGAACCAACTGCAAGAAGACATGAAAACCATTTGAAATTTAAAAATGTACAGGGGCATTGCATATACCACCCAATTCTTATGTACTTACATATCGAACACATAAACTTTGCTTTTTTTTACATTTTTATCATCCAAATCTTTCATATCATGTAAATATTACTGCCATTTTAATTTTTAAAAAGTGAAATACATATTTTATTACATAGTTAAAGCAGCAAATATGAAAAAATTAGATTTTAGGTGTTAGATATGTGAATACATTGGAATTAAGTGATATATATATAAATCTTTCAATAGTAAATTGGAAGAAACTATTTATAATAGCAAGGTTTGAATTGCAGAAAGCTTTATTTCCAGATTTTCTTTTCTTCATAAACAAGGTTATAGAATGGTAGTTCCTGAAAGAGTAGGCAATCAAAGATTAGAAGAGGCTCAATATGAGGAACATGAAAGGAAAGGAAATCTTGTTGTCAAATTAAAGTAATGCTACAATGGGTTCCTCAATATAAAATCTTTTTTAGGAAATTTGCATACATACCACAAAATTCTTATGTATTTACATGTGTAACAAACAAGGTTTGATTTTGTACCCTTATAACGCTTTTGTGTCAAAAACCTATACATGAAAAAAATGTATTTCAATTCTAAAAAAGATGGTGATGGTGATATTTTTTTATGTGAGGTTGAAGATTTGAATGGCATGCATGTAAATATGAATGCTTAGGTGGTAGGTATGTAAATAGATAAGTATAGTGTGGCATATATGTAAAAGCTTTTTTTTTTTCACACCTAAAAGTTCGTAAAGTGGGAGTTAATTATTATATTGGCAAGGATTGAGCCCAAGACCTTGGCAACAACTTCCAAGACTAGTTAATACTCATGCTCAATATAAAAAGATCCTATTTGGCTCCAACTTTCATTTTGATCAAAGTTATTTGTGAATAGAATGCTCAGATACAACAGGGGTTCATCAGTGTATATATCTGTGGAAATCTGAGAAGATCTTGGAGGATTTGATTGGGACAAACATAAGAAACTTTTGATAGTTTATTCCCTTCCAATTCTATCTGTTTAATTTTTTTATTTCAGAATTATTTCATTTCCTAATTAGGTTAGATATATTTTGTAAGTTTATAAATTAGGAGGATTGTCTTCCCCATATATATGTACCCTACATGTGAATAAATCATGAGAATTATTTCAATCTATTATCCAAGGTCAAATTCTTTTATTGTTAACAAGATAGGTGGATATGATACTTCAATCTATTATCAATGTAAAATATATGCATCCTTGGGTCCTACCTTGCATCCCTGGATAAGAGATTGAAGTGCTGAAATATGATACTTCAGTCTATCATCAAGAGATTTATTTCAATCTATCATCCAAGGTCGAATTATTTTATTGTCAACACTGAGGACATTCATGCTCTCATCAATAAACAAGAGATCACCAACCCCAATATGTTTAACTTGCTGATGTATCACTCTAGGATAGTTGAGAAAGGAGTTGTGAAAGTCTCCAAAGATATTCAGTTTCTTCAGTGCTACATGTTCCCAAACTAAATTGCAACATACTTTCTATTAGCAAGATTACTCATGACCTGAAATGTTTTTACTAAATTCCATTCTAGTTTTTGTGAATTTCAGAAGGTGGATTTGGGGAAGGTGATTGGTAGTGTTAAAATATATCAAAGATTATACCTACTCCAAAAAAATCTCTCCAAATACACAAATGATCTCATCTCTATTTTTTGTTGAGTTCATGTCTATTGAAAATCAAGTCTTGTTATGACATTGTCGCCTAAATAATCTTAATTTCAATTATATTGCTAAGGCGTATCTTCATTTGTTTATCAATAAAAACCTAACTTTTATCAATGTGAGATTTATCAAATTGTCAAACAAACTAAAAATAGCTATCCTCAAACCCAGTACAAATCCTTACACCCTTTTGTCATTATCCACAATGATATTTGGGGACCTTCAAATGTGAAAACCCAAAGTCAGGTCAGATGATTTATTTCATTTATTAGAACTAGTCGAGTTCTAAGAAGATCATACTAGAACTACTCGAGTATTCCTAGTGAAGAAGAAATTTGAAATAGCTCAATTCTTCCAAACTTCCATGATATGATTCAAACTCAATTCCAATACAAAATTTAGATCATTAAAACTGATAATGCAAAGAAATATTTCAACTCCATCCTTACGTCCTATTTTTCAAAACAATGAATCATCTATGTGAGTTCATGAATTGATATCCCACAATAAAATGAGATAGCTGAGAGAAAAAACATACATCTCCTCGAGGTATCCCACTCAATTACGATGTCCAATCAAGCTCATAAACATTTTAGGGCGAAGCAGTTTTACTGCAACATACTTTATCAATCGAATGCATAGTTAGACACTAAACTTCAAAACATCTCTTCATATTTTGATGGTTATTTATCCTCACATCAAAGCTTTCTATTTTATTATTCCAATTAAAATATTTGGGTGTGTATACTTTGTTCAAGATGATTCCCAAAATTGCAGAAAACTTGACCCGCAATTTTTCCATTAATAATAATAAGCGGTGTGATACAAAAAGAACTCTTTTCTTTGTTAGTCTTATCTCTAAGGGGCGAGCATATGAAAAATATAATTGATTCTTTTGTTTTCGTGGGGCACTGCCCATCCGCTGGAAGTTTCGAGTTTAATTTCTACTTCTACTTTTATTATATTACCTTACTAAACTTTATTTTTATCTTTTTCACTAAAATCTATCGGGTCGAAGTAGCTAAAAGTTTCCAATGGAATTCAGAAAATTACTGAATTGTCAAAACTACTTTGATAGATTGTTTTTCCTTTCTAGCTAATGTAAATAAATATGTATACANGAGTTTCTAATGGAATTCAGAATATTACTGAATTGTCAAAACTACTTTGATAGATTGTTTTTCCTTTCTAGCTAATGTAAATAAATATGTATACAGTTTTAGTCATTGTGTTTCATTATTTATAAATTATTCTATTTTTTCTCTATCATTCAATTCACAATCAAAGATAAAATAGAAAAAAGACTTATATGGGAAATCCATCTAAATGCAGTGGGCTAGGAAAAAAAAGAGATAGGGGTTATTACTATTTAACTAGTAAATAACATATATTTTTTCCTTCCATAACATAAATCATCTGCATTTTTTATTGATACTCATAGGTATCACATATATATGATCTCCAACTCTTCTTTATTTTGCAAATTCTGCAATATCATATATACATTCTTGCAACTATTTACATTCTCTTCTGAGTATAATTTCAACCCTTCTGCTTCCAAAAAATACTACAATTCCATGGATGCCACATTTTTTAAAATCAATCCTACTACCCCAAATCTAATATTCAAAGGGAGAGTGCAAATGAACATCAATTTTGGAATGCACTTGAAAACACCAGGCTCTGGGCTCAGCTCGTGTTCGACTCATTTATATTTCGAGCTCAAAAAGTGTGTTTGCGTTCGGCTTGTTTGCTTAAAGAGCCGAACACGAGTCGTTCAAGAACTAAGAGTCGTTTTCACAACTCTAATAACGTAGGCATAAGATGTTAAGGATNTCCTTCCATAGCATAAATCACCTGCATTTTTTATTGATACTCATGAGTATCACATATATATGATCTCCAACACTTCTTTATTTTCCAAATTCTGCAATATCATATATACATTCTTGCAGCTATTTACATTCTGAGTATAATTGCAAGCCTTCTGCTTCCAAAAAATACTACAATTCCATGGATGCCACATTTTTTAAAATCAATCCTACTGCCCCAAATCTAATATTCAAAGGGAAAGTGCAAATGAACATCAATTTTGGAATGCACTTGAAAACACTAGGCTCTGGGCTCAGCTCGTGTTCGGCTCATTTATATTTCAAGCTCAAAAAGTGTGTTTGTGTTCGGCTCGTTTGCTTAAAGAACCGAACACGAGTCATTCAAGAACTAAGAGTCGTTTTCACAACTCTAATAACGTAGGCATAAGATGTTAAGAATTTGGGCAAGATTTAAAAATTATTGTTTATATTAAAACATTATTTGAATCTAATCTAATAATTTTTATTTTATTTTCTTAACTAGTAATTTTAATTGATTATAAATCTTCGTAGCCTTGTAGTTAATTAATTTTTTTAGAAATACTACTCATCAATTATATATATATATATATATATATATATATATATATATATATATATNGGATTTGAGCAAGATTTAAAAATTATTGTTTATATTAAAACATTATTTGAATCTAATTTAATAATTTTTATTCGATTTTCTTAATTAATAAATTTTAATTGATTATAAATCTTCGTAGCCTTGTAGTTAATTAAATTTTTTAGAAATACAACTCATCAATTATATATATATATATATATATATATATATATATATATATATATATATATATANGCATGGTGTCGTTCCCCTCTGCTAGGGTTTTGCCTCATGGTGAACCCTAGTTTTTTTGCTACACATCTCTCTCGTGTTTCTACTCCCTGCTTCGTCTTCATCGACGGGTGCTCGCGTCGTCGCACCTTCCAGACGACGAGGCAGGCCGAGTTTCCGCATTTTTTTCCAAACGACGTCCTCGTCTGTCCAGGACGCCTCCTTCGCAGTCCTCGTGTCATCTCGCTCTGACGACAGAGTTGCTGATCTGGTCGCTTGGTCGCGTTTGTCGCACTGCTCTGCCCGCGTTTTTGCATTTCCTTTCAAACAACGTCTCTTCGCTTCCTGTCCGACAGAATCTTGTCGGCAGAGATGACTATCCGTTCCTATGCTACTGCACTTGTCAGCGACCTCTCGATTCATACTCGTGCTCCTCTTTCAGAATCAGACACTGGTTTTCGTATATGTAAATCTTGCAATTTTCCTCAATCTTCTCACGATGCTCTTGAAGGTGGTGATCACACATTCATAAAAAGATTGAGGAAAAAAAATGGGAAGTCTACTCTTATTCTCAAGGAGGTTGAAACCAGTACTTTCGTGTCCTCTTGGCGTTTTGCTCTAGTGGGAAAATTTATTTATGGTAACCCAAAATTGGAGATCATTCGGAAAGAGTTTGAGACTATGAAGCTATTGGACAGTTGAAATATTAGTTTACTCTACGGTCGACACATACTGATTTAGTTGTCTCATGATGTTGATTATACCCGCATCTTTTCTCGGAAAGTTATCAAGATCGACAACTGTTATATAAAAAAATTGAATTTAACTGTTGATTTCGATCCAAAGGCGGAGTCTCCTATCATTCTAGTTTGGATAAAATTTTTGGGATTAAAATTACATGTGTTCAATTAGAAAATTCTCTACTCCTTAGCAACTGCTTACGGTGAGCCTCTCAGGGTTAATAGTCCTACGTTTGCTGTCACCAGATCCTCTGTGGCTTGTGTGTTAGTTGAGAGGGATATCACTCAACCAGCTCCGAATGAGGTGTGGATTGGAACCACTCACAACAGGTATTGACAAAATGTTGAAATCGAACCGCACCCTCCTTATTGCTCTCATTATAGTATGTTTGGTCACAACTCTACTATTTGTTATCGTTTGCATCCTCATCTAAAGCCGAATATCACTAAAGAACATCCACATATTATCCCTGTTGAGAAGATGCAACATCTTCCCAACACCGCAGTTCCTGAAGAAGAACAACATACTACAGCTACAAATCCAGTTGTGCTTATACCACCCACTGTTATTGAAAAAGACTCCCTTACATGCCAAGACACACGAGAGTGCTCCTTTGATCCAATAGCAGATCAACCAGTACAACATTTTGTTGCTTCTAATGTTCAACAATCTACACATCTCCAGCACACGTTAGACCAAGATCAGGTGAGCCAATTTTCGGAAGAGGAATGATAGGTCTATTCTAGGAGGAAGAAGAAGAATGGAGGTCAACTCCAGCTAGGGAACATATTGAATGATACATTGGTTACTACTGGGAATGACAATCATCTTACCAACTTATTAGCTTGCTCCTTCCCTAGAGCCAGAGGCAGAGACAAAACCAAATTGGTTGCTCTCTAGCCACCTGATACTTTGTATTTCAATATTTTTAGGCTTTTTTCTTTATGTATTTACTGTACCTTTAAGTATTTTCTAGTTTTGAAACACTTGTGATTTTGGTGTGAACAAGGTGCCATCTGTATAGTTCTTTTTAGTTAATATATTAGCCTTAAAATATATATATATATATATATATATATATATATATATATATATATATGTGTGTGTGTGTGTGTGTGTGTGTGTGTGTGTGTGTGTGTATATATATATATATATATATATATATATATATATATGTATATATATATATATAATTGATGAGTAGTATTTCGAACCAAAACGAGCCGAACACGTACAAACAAACCTTTGTTCGTGTTCGACTCGTTAAATCAACGAATGAGCCAAACACGAGCTTCCTAACAAGCCGAACACGAGCTTCCTAACAAGCCGAACACGAGCTTCCTAACAAGCCGAACACGAGCTATTTGTGAACAACGAGCCGTTTTGACAACCCTAGAAAATACATACACAGTCTCACCACCTACTCCATCTAGCTCTCCTATCTTAGTTGATGATGTCCAACAAACCCAAACAATCGAACGTAAAGTCCATAACAAAGAACTTCGTGCGTACACAAAAAAGAACAAAAAACCTTGAGCAAGTGGAAGGCAACTAGCAAGGACTGAACTGCTCAAACCAAAACTCGAGTATGCATTTACCTGAAATTTTGGGTAAGAAGTCTAGTACTTATGAGTTATCCCATTCCTCTTCTAATGTTGGTGACAAGAAAGGCTGCATTATATATACAATTTAGGAGTATGTAGCTCATGAGAAGCTATGCTCATCCCACAAAACTTTTATTTCTAACCTTGATAATATGCAGATTCCTAAATCCATTCATGAAGCTCTTAAAAATCCAGAATTGTGGAAAGCAATTCAAGATGAGATTCGGGCACTAAAACATATTACATGAATTCTTACTAAACTCTCTCAAGATAAAAAGTTTGTAGAATGTAAATGGGTGTTTAATATCAAATACAAAACTAATGGAGGTAGTGAGATATTTCAAACTAGACTTGTTGGAAAAGGTTTCGCTCCAGCTTATGGGATCGACTATCAGGAGACCTTAGCACCGGTTATCAAACTTAACACTGACAATTTTTCTTTCAGTAGCAATGAATAAGGAATTGGGACTGCATCAACTTTGCAATAAAAAATGCATTCCTAAATGGAAATCTGGATGAAGTGTATATGGAGATACTATCAGAACTTGAGGATGATTCCAACAGGCACTTAGTTTGGAAACTGAGAAAGTCTCTCTACAGGCTTAAGCAATCACCAAGAGCATTGTTTGAAAGGTTTGTTAAAACTATGAGATCTAATGTGTATTCTCAAAGTTAAGCTAATCATACTTTATTTGTAAAACTTATTTATAGAAATAAGATTGTTGCATAGATATTATATATTGATGATATGATTCTTACTGATGATGATAAAAGATAGATTCTCAAGTTCAAAGAAGTGCTTGCCACGGAGTTTAAAATCAAATACCAAGTAGCTATGAGATATTTTCTAGGTATGGAAGTAGCAAGTTCTAAGAAAGGTAACATTATATCACAGAGGGAATACATCATGATTGGATGTAAGACTGCTGATATTCCAATGGATCTCAACTAGAAGTCAAAGTGGGAAGAAGAAAGTGTCTCTATGAATAAAGGAATATATCAAAGGTTGGTAGAAAAACACATAAATCTGTCATGTATGAAATCAAATATTGCATATTCTATCGGTATTGTGAGCGAACACAATAATAGCCCAAACAAAGAGCATTTGGAGATTATGTACAACATTTGGAGATTATGTACAGGATTTTGAGGTTTCTCAAGAAGATTCCTGATTATGGATTAATTTTTTAGAAAATCAAGAACACAGAGATGGAAGTTTATATTGATGATAGTTGAGTGGGAAACTCACTAACAGAAGGTCCGCCACAGGTTATACTACTCCTATGTATGAAGAAATTTGGCGACATATAGAAGTAAGAAACAAGCAGTTGTTTCTAAAAGCAGTGCAGAATCACAGTATGAGGCACTCGCCAAGGGAATCTATAAAGGGATTTGGATTCAAAAATTGTTCAGGAAATTGGAATGTATCTCCAATACACATATACAAATATTTTGTGAAATTCAAGCAGCTATCAGTATTGCCAAGAATTTACGTATCATGACAAGACCAAACATACTGAAATTGATAAACATTTCATCTCTTTAAAAGTTAATGGGAGAATTATATAGCTAAACTACATCCCGACATACCAATAAGTTTTTAATGTATTCACCAAAGCTCTTCCTTTAAACACCTTCTCAAGGTTCAATATCAAGCTTGGTCTCTACAATATTTATGACCCAGCTTAAGGAAGAGTGGAAATCTGAGAAGATAGAGGAAATTTAAAAAGATCCATGAGGAAATCTGAGAAGATCTTGGAGAATTTGACAACTTAAGAAACTCTTGATTAGTTTATTCACTTCCCATTCTATACTATTTTATTTTTTATTTCAAAATTATTTCCTTTCCTAATTTAGCTTATATATATTTGGTAATTTTGTAAATTAGGATAAAATGGATAAGAACAATTGGCTGATATAAAACAGTTAGAAAATAGAAAAGCATATTTATAAGCACAGCAGCCAAGATAGTTATATCAAACAGAACTGCCTCAAATCCAAGAGGCAAAAGTCTCTATAGAAATTCCTACAACGGGGTATTTATAAACATACCACCCAATTCCTATAAATATACATATTTAACACCTAAACTTTGTTTTTTTATATTTATACTATCCAAATATTTTCCATCACATAAAAAATTCCACTATTTTAACTCTGACATATATGTAACAGTTGAAGTTTAGGTGTTATATATGTAAATACATAAGAATTGAGTTGTATGTAAGTTAATATTCTACAACTATGGAAGAATAATGTCTTACCAAATAGTATGTTGGCATATTGTCGAGTTCCTTATTGTAGCTTGAATTCAACTTGAATCTCATCATGTATATAACCCAAATTGTTGAAAATAAAGTCAGCAGATCAAGAACGGTATGAACATCCTTCTCAATGATGACACTGCAATAAAACCTGACAGCCAAGAATATTGCTGTAAGCTCTTGAGACTTTAAGGAAAGGCCTACAAAACGGTGAAGACAATTAATACGTCAAAACAATGATCTGCAGTTTACAAGAAAAAATAGTGGATCCATCAGAAAACAAAAAAAGAAAGGAGAACAGGCTTGGCAGTCAAAGATGATGTCTGCTGCAAAAGAAAATTAAAAGAGAGACAGTGGAACAAGATAATAAAAAAGGGAAATTTACATACATATCACACAATTCGTATGGATTTACATACCTAACACATAAAGTTTCATATTTACATTTATAACACCTTGGTGCTATAAACCTATATGCATAAAAAGATGCATTTGACTATCAAAAAGTTAGTTAGGTATTTTATATTATGTTAAAGATTTGAGTGTAATGTACATATTAAATTTTTGGTGTTAGATATGTAAATTCAAAAGAATTGTGTGGTATGAATGTAAATGCCCCTAATAAAAATTTGAGAAGGCAGATTTCAGGCAAGGAAAGCAACATCGTATTTAATCGTATATCGGAATATGTCAAAAGCTCAATTCAGTTGGGTTAGATTCGGCTAACAAATAAGAAGGCAGCTTCAGCAGAGACCAAAGTGCACTCGCCAAGAACTGGACACAGACGCACCAGGGTCCCTCGCCTTTAGCTTGAAGGCCTTGTAAGTCTTGCAAGTACAATTTTAACATCAACATGAATAAATCCAGATTCACGGTCCCGAAAAGAGCGATAGGTGTGGACCAATGCAAAAAATCAAGAGACATTTACATACATACCACAAAATTCCAATCTATTTATATATCCAACACCTAAACTTCATTTTTTACATTTATACAACCCAAATCTTTCATATCACATTAAAAAGTGAAATACAACTTTCATGCATAGTAAAGGTTGTATGTGTGTAAAAATTAAAATTTAGATGTTAAATATGTAAATACATAGGAATTGAGTGGTATGTATGTAAATTTCCAAATCAAAAACTAAGTAATGCGAGAAGTAAAGCGGTAGAACATAGAAAGAAAGATCTGTGACAATAGAGAACCGGGAGTTTATGATTAGAAAGCTTGCAAAAAATGGAGAAAAGAATTATGAGGATGATCAAGAGGGCTTTGTAATGAGCTCCCAAAACCATTTATAGGTTAAAAATGCCAAAAAGCTCTTCAGATTCTCTAATTAAAAGGAGACCATCAGGCGCAACAGCATTAACCTATACACCAATTATTAATGAAATCTACTACCCAACAATAATGAAGAATTCACTCCATCCAAGTGAGTCAAGAGGGGAAGAATGTAACCAAAAAAACACTACTGCAAAAGCAAAACATTCGATGAATTTCAATATACCATAGCTAGAATCCTGAGGGGAATGATGGATCTTGTTGAACATGTAACGTAGTTTGAGTTATCAACCATGTAGCTCAACATCAGCTACACCCCGAAACGCCATATATTTTTCATCACATTCAAGAAAGAACCTATCGGATGGCTCTCACACGATTCCATTTGGATAATCACCTCTTTCACCAAGTTCAAAAAAATGTTCATCGCCCAATTCATCACCACCCATCATTGGGAAATTTACATACCTAGCACATAATTCCTATGTACTTACATATCTCACACCTAAACTTTTATTTTACATAGACAACAATTTGGTGCTTTAAACCTATACATGAGAAGCTGTATTTAACTTTTATAAGTGGTATTAGTGCTAACTTTGATGTGATACTAAAGATTTGAGTGGTATATATGTAAATATGAAATTTTGAGTGTGAGATAAGAAAATCATTAGAATTGTGTGTTATGTATGTATTTGCCCCTAAGCCATTATAGAGCTAGTAAATCTTTTTGAAAATGAGACAGGAGCTCTGCAAGCCGCCAACAATTTTTATCATAAGATTTCAAAGAAAAATGCTGGAAGTCAAGAACCAGGAGCTTGTATTCATCAAAGCTACCTTCACTTAGGGTTTGCAGAAAGGACCATTCAGGTATACCTTCTGTCTACAAC
>JXCR01140550.1:159974-172892 GCA_002079205.1 Phalaenopsis hybrid cultivar
TATATATATATATATATATATATATATATCAGTCATTCCCATACCCTTTTAAGGATGTGAAATTCTCCACATGTGTGATCGTGTTTTTATGAGTTCATTTGATATTCTTCGAGAGTTGGAATGAGTTCATTTGATATTCTTTGAGAGTTGGATCGTTGGGTAGCCTTAACATATCTATGATGATTACAAACTAGGCTCCACATAAGTTATAACAATGCTTGAGTCTTAATTTGAGTAAGACGAAGCGTTACTCATATTGGAGTGCACTCATAGAGGATAATCCTTGGCCTACTGCCTAGATTGGACTGTCATTCACTTGGGAGGCCTTAGCTCTCAAATCATGAGTAGTCTCTTAAGCCTATAAGCAAGGACAAAACTATTTTCCTCTAAAAACTTTTAGTTATTCAGGGGAGAATTGTCATGAACTAAAAGATTTTACAGTTTGACTTGCACACTTTGGATATTTTGGGAAATAGATAAGGAAACAAACGATTGTGGATGTAAATGAAATGTAACTACTTCCCTGTATTGACAAAGTTGTTGAAGTTTTAGCTTCCACTTTGTAAGAGAAAAAGCGTCATAAAATTTGAAATACCATGATGTGAGCATTAAGCCTTCAATAAATGTCGTTATCCAGTCAATAAAAAAAATGATTTATAAGCATTTAAGATCATTAATTTGGTGATTATGTAATTATGTTGAGCACAAAATCTATGTTAGGCTTTTATAAGTGTGTCTCATGAAGGTCAAAGAACTTCTTGTTTCAAAAGAACTTCTTGTTTCAAAAGTTTTCTCATGAAGGTCATAGAAATCCTTGATTCAAAAGAATTTTTCTCTCCTTTTTTTTATTCAAGAACTTTGCTCCTTTGTTATCTATGATGAAGCATTTAACCAAAGCTAAATCTAAGTTCTAAGAGAATTGTTATTGATAGGATTTCTTCACAAGATAAAAAGAAATTGTCTCCTAAGAGAAAGAAACAAGGAAGATGAGTATATCGTGTGATGACAGGGAAGCGGCCAAGGAAAATATCCCTTTGAACCCCTTATAAGAAGCACTAATATTTCAAATCCTGTCGTAAGCGGGAAAAAGGAAGCTGATATGGATGACGCGTTGCTGTTGCTTTCCTTAAGAGCTGACCCGTCGGGGAGCGTTCCTGTTGATATCAACTATGCAATAGAAGAATAATATTTTGATTTATATTGTGGGAAGAAAGAGATTAGTAATATGATGCTCTCTGAACTCAACTCGGCGGGTAAGAATATTGCGTTTGCAATTTTTAAAAGTAGATGTACGTCATTGGAGTAGCATGCCTTGATGTGATCATTCTATGCTCTATTCTAAAATAGGTGTGCCAGTGGACCAACAAGTTGTTCAAGTGGTTGTCCCAATAATTCTATGAGGGTCAAGGATGATCACCTAGAGCATGTAAAGGTGTTTGAGGCTCAGGGATCTCCTAGTATCAACACATATTTGGAAGGTAACCAAACTTATTCTAGTAAAGTTGAGACATCTTTCTTAGCCGAGTAATACCACTTGTTGCTTTAGAAGATACACGGTGAAAAGAGGCACAATGGTTTAAGCAAGAGACTATCGATGAGGAGTTAATCTAGACATATCAATCACGGTTCCTACTATTCATGTTTATTAAGAGATATCTATGCTTGCTGATGAAACACATATTCCTACCATCCTGCCAATAGGCACTTATGACGAGCAGGAAGTGAGTTTCTTTAAGTCATAGGGTGGCTTGGAGGATAGACTGATTAATGTGGAATAAAATCCTCAAGAAGCCTGTGAGTGTATTAATAATATTGAGGTTAGAGGGATCACTGATAATTTAAATTCTAGAAAAAGGGTTGTCGAGTTAGAGGCTACACTGGAAGAGAGCTTAAAGGCCATTGATGAGACTCCTCAATGATTAAGAGAGATAAAGGATAAACTATATCTATTTCAACCAAGCTTATAACTAAATCAATAACATCAGTTTGAGTCAGGTGGGTAATTAGTTCTGCAAAGACTCTTTGCTCCAACAGGATTAATTTGAACGATATAATGGAGCAAAATTTCCATTTCTTTCATTTTGGTCATTTTTATTTTGGTTGATGTCTTTGTATCTGATATAATATAATGAATGTATGGTGGTTATCCAGTAAGTTTTGCTTCATCCCGTCACTTTATTTCTCATTTCATTTGAAAGCACTCTCTTATTTAGATGCATATGTGTGTATTTATGAAAAAATGTCCACTCATTTTTATCTCTTGTATATAAATGATTATATAATCGGTCAAGTTTTGTTTCTTTTGTCCTTTTGATAACATTTATCAAGAGAATTTTAGTATTTGATTATTTTATTGAGAGATATGTGTATATTTATCTGCATATCCCATTTGCCCTTTCATGTATACAGAGAGAGTAAGCCCTTAGTTTACTTCTATAGTTTGTTTCAATCTTTCTCCCCTCTTAGTGTTGATGGTAACCAAGTTTCAAAAGGGATCATTGATGGAATATGCATCAGTAAAAAAATCACTATAAGCTTAAATTCTCAATAACATGATAATCCTAACATTGACAAAAAAGACAAGGCTCTAAACAACTTCTACAATCACGAGATATGTTACTATTAAGATCAGTTCTAATTAGGTCTCTAGTTTCCTTTGTGTTGATGAGGTATTGGGTCACATAAGCCCTAACTTAATCATGAGCATTATGATGGTTGTTTTGTTTGTTTGTTCTAGTATTTGCATTGATTGACTAGCTTATTTTGAAAGTTTTTCACTCCAAAACGTTAGAATGATGAAATGGCGACGTTCTCCACAAAGGTGCATATCATTTCCCTTGAGAAAAATGTGCTCTATTGGATAAGGAAATTCTGCTTTGCCCATAGCAAGAGTGGCATAAATGATTTTGATGAAACCACATTCATTTGTGGAAGACATGTCCAACTCTTTTATTGAGCTAACTTTTGAGAAGTTGTTGAGTTTTAAGGTTTCGAAGTTAATAGAAATTGATGTTGAAAGATATACTTCTCTCAGTTTTTCAATATAAAAGTTAAAAGATGAGTTTGTTTTGTTAGTGATCTAAGATTCTTTAGTCATTGAATGGGCTAAATAAGTTTGGTTTAACACTTTATCTTGTTTTGGAATGTAGATTAAATGACTATGTATGTAGTCTCGTCTTATGAGCGGCTCAAGGCATTGGTGTCTCTAGCTTCTCCAACCAACAGGAGTAGGGATGAATCTTTAGCACTTCTAATGAGTCACGGGGTGGAGAATGATGGGTTGTCGATGCCTACAATCAGTGATGCATTTGTTGTTCAAAGAAGAAGTGGTAGAAAAGGAAGAATATGTGATATAACACTGTTACTATTAGAAGGCAATTTGCATAGCCTTATTCAGAGGAACATACATTCGAGAGTCACAGGTAGCTCCATGGGAAAATTCACTGACTGAACCAATTCTTAAAGAAAAAGGGAAAAGGATTATGATGAATGAAAATACTTGGATGCCCTAGTGGGCTCTCACAAGAAGTAGCCTTGAGAAATTATATCCAGCTGAAAATTTAAAGAAAAAGCGAGTTGATCCATCAACTACTTCTAATGATTTTTCTTGAAATAATTTCAATTTAGGATGGCACATAACACTTATTAATAAGAAAAAAAATCAAGTTTACAGTTGATTTTACCCAAGAGTGAATGTATGAGGATGAGTATTTAACTAAGCCCAATGAGTTGGGTCCTCTGATCAGTTCGGTGTGGATGAAGAAGAAAACTCACAATATCAGCAAAAAAACTAGGCGTCTTCCTCTTATAAAGAGTATGACATATTCTTAATGGAGGGCATACATGACATATCAGTCACATCACACTTTCAAAAACATCAAGAATCAAAGCTCGCTTTTATTGAGTTGAAGAAGAAAGTTTTTTTTTTGAACATTTTGACCAGGGGGTAGAAGACTGACATGGTAACCCTAAATAAAGAAAAAAATGATATGAAGGTTATGATTAATGAGAGCATGAAAGCTAGAGCAACTAGCAAGAGGTGGACGAAGGAGTTGCAAGCTAGCAGCGTTAGGCTTAAAAAAGAGTTGGCTAAGAGCCTGTCGGCACTATTTTTGGTGTGGGGTTTGCCCGTAAGAAGCTGTCGGTCATCGGAATTGAAATCCNAAAGGAGTTGCAAGCTAGAAGCGTTAGACTTCAAAAAGAGTTGGCTAAGAGCCACTAAGCTTTTAAAAAATACAGACAAGATGCGTTGGAATTCTAGCTCTCAATCAATTCAAAAAGATGAAGGAAATTTTCTACCTCAAAGACATTGAGATTCAAGAACTGGTAGAGAGAGTGAATGAGGGCCACAAATTGACAAAGAGTCTATAAAATGAGGTCACCAATTTGAAAAAGTCGGCTCAAGTGCTAGCAGACTGAAGTTCAATTCCTTTAACATAGCTTACCCATATACCAACATTTCAAAAACTTTTTTTTGGATTACTTGAGCATGTCTTGTAAACATCAACAAATATCTTAGTTAGTAATGATGTGTGGGCCCTAAAGTGAGAGGAAGTCAGTTGTGTATTAGATTGGGTTAATGAACCTGACATGGGGAGACTGAAGAAGATGTGACATCCATAATCACTTGTTTCTTCTTTTTTGATTTTGTATTTTGATATATGGGTTGTAACTAGATATCCTTATATGTCATTTGTTTCAGAAATATCATTTTCATTGTATCAGCTATATAACAGTCATAATTGTCTTTTGCATATGACTTTTAAATTTTTTCCTTAAGAGCACACAATCTTATGTTTGGATATTTGAACCATCATCTTAATTGCGCTTTTTTCATATTTTTACTTCTACACTTTAGTTTTGAATAAAATAAATGGAGCAACTTACTTTTATGTATACTCAATGCTCTTATTTTAGCTTTCTTGGATTTTTCACGTTTTGTAGACAAACTTGCCTTTTCTACAAGTGACTTTTCTTTGGCAACCATAGCTTCCGTTAGAGACTTCTTTTCTAAGGGGGAGTTCATCTTGACTAGAAATGTTACATTGAGAATTTCCTCAATACATAACACGAGACTAGATCAATTTTAGATGTAAATGCACTAGCAAATTGTAAGATAAAAGTGTGTTTTCAATGATTATTTAAGACTTCAGTTAGTTAGAGATGATGAAACATTGAGCACCATGAATGAACTGGAAGCATGTTGTTTCTTTGAACAGTTCGGGCTAGGTCTTTGATTCCCTTTATGAAAGGAATTGAAAAATGTTGAACTTCTATGGGTTGGTGATCAGCCAAGTCCTGACAGACTCAATAACAATTGTGATGTATGTAATATTATTCTTGTGGGGTTTTAAAATTATATTGATGCATGAATATTTTTCATAGATTTCTTTGACTGAATGTCTATTCTAGATGTACAATTATCTTTTCTCCTTATCAGATGTCAAATATCTGGATTGGATAGTAAATTTTGAGATTGAAAGCAAAATTTTAGCTTCATTCAACATTAGGGTGATTGGGAGATTTTGATATCACTTAAGCCCTATGCGGATAAGAAGGTGTTAAGTGTTTTTGAACTATCCTTAGTGGAGTTATTTAGTTCCCATTGTCTTATGAAGAAGAAGTTAAATGTCTAGCTTTTGAAAAGAGAGTTGCTAGGTGAATATTTTTATTTATTGCTCAAGTAGTTATAAGTATTTATTGTCAAGATATTTGAACATCCAATAGTGTGCATTTTGTTCCCATCTCTTAAGAAAGGTTGTTAGGCCTCTTTTCAAGTTGTTAGTGAGGTAAGAGCTTGAATCAACTGATGACAAAGAAAAGGATGCTGGTGTTAGAGTTTCATACTGATCCTGATATTTTTTTTATATGTAAAGATTTATGAAGTTGACACCACTACTTGAAGATTTTAATCCCCGACAACGACGCCAAAAACTTGATATCCGTGATTATTAATTATGTGCACAGTATAATAATGTCTTTGATTATATTTTTCACTTATATTTCCTTACTTTGCAACAGAACCAAAAACTTGATCATGTAGAAAATAAGAATTTAACTTTTTAATTTATATATATATTGGGATACTACACAAGTATACATATCGTTATTAAGTAAAATAGGACTTTTTGATTAAGACCTGAATATTGAACCCACAGAGAATTTCACAATATGCACTATTAATCAACAAACTTTCTATTTCAAAAAGACAATTACTTAAACTATAGATGTTTTTATAGTAATTAAAAATCAATTCTTTTTGGTATTTTTGAGATTTTGACAAAATAGTTACAACTTCTAAAGATAACTTAAGTTTATGTAAAAGAAAAGAACTTAATATGAAAATATTATTCTCCTTATCATGAATCAGTAGTAAGTATAGGATTTTTGTTGTGAAAGTATGCAAATTGTGTTGTGTCAAATAAGAGGAATATTATTCTTTACCCTTACTAGAGATGTTATAAAGATTATTGGCTAATTTAAAGTTTGAATAGTTCTGAAGACCGACTAGGCAGGGACGATACTAGCTCTCACTCTAGAGTTCCCTCGATTCCCTCCACCTGGGAGCTAGCATCTCGTATCAGAACCTAAAATAATAAACCAAGTTGGGGGCTTTAACCTGTCACTTTAGTCCTCTAACTCTACACCCTTCAAAGATTATTTTCCTATTTATTTACACTAAATCATATGAACTACATTCTCATTCATACAACCTCATGTGATTCTTTCCAATTGTTGACTGACACAATACCAGGCCGGTTCTTACATGTTCTCACAACAAATTTTAACATCTCGATTGGCCAAATCAGAATACCAGCCCGATTCTTACATGTTCTCACAACAAATTTTAACATCTGGATTGGCCAAATAAAGAAGTAATCCCGGTTCTTACATGTCCTCACAACAAATTTTAACATCTGGATTGGCCAAATCAAGAAGTAAGCCAGTTCTTACATGTTCTCACAACAAATGTTAACATCTGGATTGGCCAAATCAAGAAGTAAATGAAGAGATTCTTACATGTTCTCACAAAAATTTTAGCATTTGGATTGGCCAAATCAAGAAGTAAATGAAGTGCATGGATTTAAATCATCACAACAGTTTTAACATCTGGATTGGCCAAATCAAGAAGTAAATGAACTCTTGCCCTCACAACAAATTTTAACATCTAGATAAGCCAGATCAAGAAGTAAATGGAGTGCATTGAATTAAATCATCACAACTTCTTCCAACATTAAAGATCAATACTCTCCACAACTTTCATCCAACACTAATTACTTATCATTTTAAGAAGAAAGATAAAGAAAACTACTCAGAATCCATGGAGAAAACTAATTACTTATCATTTTCAGGAAAAAGATAAAGAAAACTACCCATAATTCATGGAGAAAGCAAAACCACACTTTAATTTAAAAGTAGAAATCATTGTCAAACTAACAAGAAGTCTCGATTAAAATTAAAAGTAGTTTAAAAACAAAGATCAAAACTTATCTCAAATCCTTCGTCAAACTCTTGAAGTTCCTTTGAATCTCTTCTCTTTTACAACACTCTTAACTCTCACATTAAAACTAAAAATAAAAATGATAAAGTAAATTTGTGGTGCCTGAAAATCTCTCCAAACATTCCTCCCCAAACTTCTTCAAGAACTTCTTAAGACTCGCCCTTTTCAAGCACACTTCAAAAAGTCTCAACTTCCTTTTTTTATAAATCTCCATGAGGTTCCTTGGTAACTCTTCAAAATGTGTCCCAATTCGATGTATTTTTTAAAGGATGCCTCCTTTCACAGTCCTTTAATCATATTTTTGTTTCTAGTTGTCATAACCACCCTCTTTAAGCAATAGGTGCTTTGAATGTCTCTTTAAAAGTCTGCAAAATGAGATAAACCGTCAAATAACCGCCTCTGGCGCTTAAGCGCGGGGCCTCCGGCGCTTAGGCATGGTCTTCTCTGTTTCACCAGCGCTTAGGCGCCAAAACTCTTTTGCACCATTTTCACATTTTTGCTCCAAATTTGATCATTTTTCTCTCCTTTTAGTATTTTTTATCTTTTTACTTGCTGAAAGAAAAACACACAAATATTTTCCATTAAAGCACAATATCTCAAACATTGGTATAAAAATATGTCTAAAAATACTATATATTTTAGGTGTATCAAAAAATCCCCAAAACTTAAAATGTTAATTGTCCTCAAGTGACACTTCAATCTTTAAAAACTAAATAAATATGATATGTATATGAGTTTCTTTAGGAGTTACTAAAATTTAGATTTAGAAATATAGTAGTCCAATTTAGAAAAAATATTTAGTAAATGAGACCAACTTAAAGTTTAGAAATTTTTAATGTTAAGAAATATGAAAATATGAGTTCCTATCTAATTCAGAAATATTATAGATTTTCCAAATTTAGAATTTAGTCATTTTATTATCTCTACTTAAAATTTTTTTTTAAGAATAACTTTACTTANTTCATTTCTCAATGGATTTTAGTGATTATTTTTTTAAAATGTTCATCTTGAAGAGACGAACATNAAAAAATTTTAAACAAAAAGTTTTTCTTCATTAATCAAAATTTTAACTAATTTTTTTTACTCATTTCTATAATCAAATTTTACTTCCCTAATATAACTTCATATACATGATAATTTTTCTTTTCAAATCAAATTCACTTGTAGCGCATTTGAGAATAAAGAAAATTTAAGTTTGAAAATATTTTTCATTCCCCTCAAACTTAAATTTTTAATAAGATTAAACAGTTTAGTAGCAGATATACATATAAGCAGGAATAAAAAATGAAATAATATGCTTACATGAATTTTTATACCATAATTATACAATTATAAAACCAAAAATAGGAGTAAAATTAATTTTTGATCAAATTTTTATCATTTTTATTTTAATTTAACATGTAGAGATTCATTATACTTCTAAGTAGTAAATACATTCATAAAAACAAACTAATACACTAACTTTGATTTCACAATCTCAACATAAAAACAAACACACTAACAAGATAAAAGAAAATTACATGGTAGCAGTTTTCTAAAATTAAAGTTTAAAATTAAAGTTAGCAAGATTTTTAACTTTTCACAAGACCTAGAAATAAGTTCAATCCTAACTAACTAAAAAACAATAATCAACACGCAACAACAATTACTAGCCTAGAATTTAAAATAAAATACTAACAGAACACACATATCACAATAACAATTAAACAAAATAAAAGTCTCACACATCACAAAGTCCAAACAAGAACATAAACTCAAATGTATCAAGTCCTAACCACGTAGTCCATCACATATTACAAACATAAAAATAACTCAGTCCTCTTCCTCATCATCAGAATCACCACTACCTCATACATATGTAGGCTCATAATCAGGGTATCTGGGATATGAAGGAAATTCCACTCCTTGATTACCCTTAATGAGGCTTCTAAAGATGAATGAAACTTCTCCTCATAATCACTTTTCCTTCTATTATACCCATCAATATGATCTGCAAAGCTTTCTAAATTTCATACCTTATCTGCGGTATAATTGATGTTGTCCATCCTCCTCTGCAATAATTGATTTTGAGTTTCAGTAGACTCACCTTTGAAAGTAGATGCTCGCGAGGTAGATGGTCTAGATGTAGAAGCAGCTGAGGTAGAAGCAGCAGACGTCAAAATTCCATAACTTCTTGAAAATACTCTTCTCTAACCAAAGATAGAATGCTACAAATACGATTTCACATTTACACTTGTAATTGGCTTTAAAGGCAACAACACTTCTTCCCAACTATCATATCTCACTCTGGCCTGCTCATACAAAGAAAAGTTTAAGGAAACAAATCTCAGACCTGCAGTAATAGCAGTAGTGAAAGAATTGATGATAGTCTGACAGATCAAAGATCCAATATTGATGAGCTTGCCTTCCTGAATAAAATAATTCAACGTTGCTCTCTCCCTCGTAACTTCACTGAGATGATTCGTCGGTAACAGACGAGCTGAAATAAAGTAGTGTCACGCCTTTTATGGTGCACTTAACTTTGAAGTGGAAAAGTTGACTCTCCTCTCATTTGTGATTTTCCAGAGTCCACTTCCAACAGTCAAATATGAAATAATCTCATCCAGTTCCATCTGAGTCGGACTATAGTTCGCTTAAAAACATAAAGTATCAGGTGATAAATGGTAGAACATATTGATTACCTCCGGTGAAAAATGTGTCAATTTTCCTCCAACTATGACTCGATCCTCTTCTGCCTCAGGGAGGTTTGCATAGAACTCCCAAACTACAGAAATAACAGCCACAATAGAAAAACAGCAGAATCTTTCCCATTGTCGACGAACGATCAAATCTTCCACGGATTCGCCTGGATTTTTAAAACACCACTCAAGAATTAACTTTCGTGATTGTAGAGCATCACTATACCTATCCTGAGCTTTAGAACTCACAAACTTGCTCCAATCAAAGTGGGTCTTTCCTTTACTCATCTTCATTCTTGGGGCCATTCTACAAATTTCACAAAATTCCACAATAACTTCAAAAAATCGAATATAATCTACTAAGTTTAACTCTTATAAGCATAAACTATACTTTTTATGCAATTTCCATAGATTTTTCCTTATTTTTCACCATGAATAGTGATTTTTGGGTTTCTCCAAATGTACTTTAAATACATGGTGAAAAAATCCAAAATTTTGGCATAGAAGTGAAGCTCTTACCTTAAGAAATCCAAATCTAGCAAATTTTTGCTAAATCCACCAAAAAATCTTCAAGAAAAGGCTTGCCCTAGACTTAAAAATTGTGAACTCGAGAGGAAGAAGATGACGACGAGAGTAAAAATGATGATTTTTTAGGTTATTTTTCACCTTTAACAGTTCGCGAACCGGTTTTCGTGAACCAGCACTTAAGCGCGCATAAGTGGAGCTTAGGCGCCTGCCTCTTGGGTTACATCGCACTTAAGTGCGAGAATGTGGCGCTTAGGTGCCAGTGCACTATTTTTGATATTTTTGATTAAGTAAAATGTACCGTTGACCTCACTTTTGGTTGAGGTCTAGAAATTTCTTTAGTAGCCTAAGTCTAGCCATAGGACTTTCCTACTGACTAGTCTTAGAAAACTAGAAAAGGGCATCACCACTAGAAACTCAAAAATTCTTCTCTTTACTCAATTTGAAGTTCCACATATTGGTCCTCACCATTAGAAACTCAAAACTCTTCTCTTTACTCAACTTGAAGGTCCACATATTGGTCCTAACCTCTAGCATTAGAAACTCAAAACTCTTCTTTGACTAGTCTTAGAAAACTAGAAGAGGTACCCCACCATTAGAAATTCAAAACTCTTCTTACTCAACTTGAAATTCCACATATTGATCACCCCCACCATTAGAAATTCAAAACTTTTCTTTTTACTCAACTTGAAATTCCACATAATGATCTTTAACCTTTAGCATTTAGTAGGTAAGATCATTATGAGAGAACTCAAGGAGAGTTCCTATATGGCTACTTGACTTTAGGATTGACCCTAGGTGTTGGTTTGGAGCTAAGGTATACAATACCCTCACCATACCCTCACCATACCCTCACAATACCCTGGCTAAGACCAATAGATGGGGACCCAAAATGGAGNAATAAGATTTGGTCATATGCATCTTCTTGGAGTTATAGTCAAATCCAAACCAATTGAGCTTGGTATGGTCAAATGAACCTTACCTTAACTCATCCTAGAAGGTTGAGTTTAAAACCAGCCACAAACCCATGGTTAAGCTTGATATTTATCTCATGGGTAAAAGGTTTAGTTTCAGCCACCAACCCATGGTTAAACTTGATATTTATCTCATGGGTAAAAATATTTTTTTTAATTTTTGAAGGGATAAAGAGGGGGTTAAATCAAAGTACTTGCTATACCACATGTCAATACCCTATGGTGCCATTTTTACNTGGTAAATTTTTTTTTTAATTTTTAAAGGGATAAAGAAAAGGTTAAATCAAAGTACTTGTTAGACCACATGTCAATACTCTATGGTGTCATTTTTACTGCTCATTATAAGCTTTAACCATGACCCAACCCTTGGTTAACCACTTTAACCCAAGCTAAAGCCCAAAATCGTGAGCCCCCACATGGCCAATACCCAAATTCATGCCAAGAAGCCACCTTAGCCCAAATTGAGCTGAGAGCTCCTCTACTTAACACCTAAGCAGTGGGGGTAACCCCTCAATTGGCCAGCCAAGCTTCCCCTTGGCCAATTTCTATAAAACGCACCCCCCACGGCCATGAATAGGGTGGTAAAAAAAATTTTCACCAAGGCCTCCCAAACTCCTAAGACAGCTTTTCTAAGAGTCACTTAGCACATTACAATCCATTTCCCTCTCCCAATTTTACCACAGAAATCCAATTTCGAGTTTGAATTCCTGCCCAAAACCAGGACAAACTTCAATTCGAATATACATAGTACCAAACTTTAAACAAATTGGCTCTACACTTTCACAACAGTGAAGGAAGCCAAACCCCCATCAATTCCCCCTCTGAAATAGCNACCATGAAAAAGGAGGTAAGAAAAATTTTTCACCAAGGCCTCTCAAACTCCTCAGAGAGCTTCTTTAAGAGTTCCTTAGCACATTACAATCTATTTTCCTCTCCCAATTCCACCACAGAAATCCAATTTTGAGTTTGAATTTCTGCCCGAAACCAGGACAAACTTCAATCCTAACCTACACAGCACTAAACTTCAAATAAATTGGCTCTACACCTTCACAATAGTGAAGGAAGCCAAACCCCCATCAATTCCCCCTCTGAAATAGCCTCTACCATAGCTTTCAACCAACACCCAAAATCGGCTGTGGTCGACATCATATATAAGCCTTACACCAAAGCCATATGCTTCATCCTTAAGCTCTTTGGGACCCAATGAAGGTGTGAAGAATCTCTGATTGAGGCCAAACCT